>JBBMOC010000050.1:1269607-1833029 GCA_037975185.1 Centropyge bicolor | reverse complement strand
TTATTAAATAAATACGTTCATAAAAATAAAACTTAATAATTTTAAGTATCTTGAGCTGGCTTTGATTAAGTCTGAGTTGAAAATAGTCAAAAGATTTTCCTGAGAAAGCCTTATATTCCACTGGAAGCCATGACCTACATGCAATGATTTTGGTTGTTTTACTTTAATATGCCTTCACAAGTGACCCTAAACATAACTTTATACACTAAAGCAAAATCAAGCACTTTTGTAAACATCATACTAAGATATAAATGATTTTAATCTGCCCTTGTTCTTTTTACTTTGTATAGAAACAAGAAAAGGTCATTTATTATTATATTTTGATAGATGCCACTGTGTAACGTTTTATTTTCTTTAGCTTTGATGCACCAATGAATAAAAACTAGCTGACAGGCAAACACCGATACATTTATAATGACAGTGCTGAAAGTGTAGTGTTCTTAATAAACACATAAAGAAACTTGTCGCTGCCCTGCTGACTGCTTGCCAGAGCTCACTGGTGTTGAGGTTATTGAACATTTAACACATGCCTTAAGTTATCCATGACGGACTAAATATATTCAATCATTATCATTCAATACTTAACTACCTAACTTCGACACCTAAAATAAATGGTCCTTTCGTCCGTAATGAATCGAAATGTTGATTAAATAAAAGTCCTGTCAACCAACTGCGTTTCCTGAGCTAGCATTACGTTAGCTAGCTACGTTCTTTCGCTATATAAATAAAGATTTAGTCTAAGACGCATTATCTACACCTTCATGTGCGTAAAGATAGTGTTGCCGCATCCTGTGAAAGAACAACAAAATATGTATCAGAAATTGCAGATGTTATTTTAAAAACCACGGTACCTGAGTAGTTTGTTGTGACCTCCGCTGCTGGGCTAATGGTTGCGACAGTTAACGTTCTTTTACGGCAATACTACGGTACAGCATTCGGGACAAAATACCAAAGCGTCTTTTAAAGAAGAGAGCCTTTTGACCATTCTCTTTATTGCAACTAAAATAAGAGCAATACACCACTTTCCTTCAATTGAAAAATATATCTATTACAAACTAAAATACAGTATTAATGATGTACAATACTGAATCCATACATAAACACTAAATATTTACTACTGTTCAGGAACATAAAGATCACTGAATTCTATCCTAATGTAAATACTTGTTCAACAATCAACCTGCTAGTAGACTATTTTAAAAGACATTGCATAGACAGATATACATTTCATAAATGCTATGAATATTTTCTTACTTTTATTAACTAAAGCTTAATTTTTTAATAACAAATGGTTTTACTTATCTGCTTGTCTATTTTATTATATCACACTTTTATCAACTAAAACTTTTGATTTTAATAACAAAGAACTTTACTTTGCTGTTTCCCCATAAGCATGTACGTAAGTATGCACCAACTGTGTAACGCTGGTTATTAAGGCTGAGATTGTGTCCCAAACATGTGATGGTCAAGAGAGAAAAATCTCAATGACTGCAGCTTTTACTGTGAAATAGAACAATTTTCATGTCATAGTTCTCTATCTGTATAGACTAATAAAAGCTTGTATTCCTTTATGTTGAATACAGCTTTATTTCAAAGACCAAAGTAGAGAGATTTCCATAGTACATCAGGCCAGTAACAATAAAAACAACAAAAGAGAGGTCTGAAAAACAATTGCTGTCCCCCTCTAAATACTGTAGCAGCACTGTAGTCCAAGGTCCAGATTAAAAGCTAAAGGTGATCTTCCTTTTATGTTTGTTGTTTTGTTTATGTCTGCTGTTTGTGGTTGTTTCTGACTTCTGTCTCCATTTGTAACAATCTTTGTAGTAATTGTGTTTAAGAGCTTAATTTACAAAAGACATTGGAAAACATATACACACATTTCAATGGTTTATGTCACAACACATTATTCAGGAAAACTATCATCAACATCAGACACTCATTGTGCTATTAATAACATACAATTATGTACATGGTTTGCACTATAAATCACATCATCTTAGAATAAGGCCACCATGGTGCCATGTTTCTTTTACAGCATAATGTCCATGATGCTTGTTGGCCAGGCCTGTGTGTTTGCATTGGGCTCAGAGTGTGCTCCAGTAGGAAACTAGAGTTTGCTTTGTGGTTTGAGCAGGTCCTTCAGAGCATCCAGGTTCTCCCCCTCTGGAGCTTCAGGCCATGCATTGTGGTCTGGAGACAAATAAACAGCACAGGAATTTACTATATAGTATATTGTATATTATATAGTATATCCTGTCAAGACCAAAGTGTGGATATGTTAGCAAGATGCACATACTGGGTATCTCCCACATGGAGCGGTACAGACTTTGTCCGGCATCAACCCTCAGGGTGGCTCCAGAGATGTAGGAGGCAGCAGGAGAGAGCAGGAAACACACGACTGATGAAATCTGAAGATGAACACACAATTTAACAAAAAAAAAAGAAAAATCCCCACTGTCTGCCACAGACACACAGCACATACTCTGTATCAAGCTCTTAAAGTATTTGCTATTTAAAGGGCTTGACTGCCAGCCATATGACACCCACTGTTCTTCCCATCATACCATGTTACATGGCTTGACCTCAAAGGAAACAACCATTTCTTAATATTGTCTGACACTTATTGCAGTGTGGCGTTTTTAGCAGTTCTACAAAACATGATACATAACTTTATTGCCTAAAATTAACACAACAAAGTCATTAGTATGTCACATGACAGGATGTTTTCTGAGAACAGTTCAGGGTGACTTCACATTATCATGCAGTTCAAGTTCAAGGATACCATTTAATAGGTGTTTTTTCTTAAAAGAAATTGATAACAGATGTTTGTGTTATTATTTTAGCATTGTATAGCTTTGGATGTATAAATAAGGACTTTGCTAACCACATAAACGAGTGATATTTTCACATTATTCTGAATAAGTGTCACTTCCAATAACACTCCAGTGCATGGTCTCAGTGCCTTTTGGCAAGGTATTGTGGATGTGACCACATAGTTACACACCTCCTCTGGTACTCCAAGCCTCTTTGCAGGGCAAAATGGAACAGACATCTTGAAGATACGTGGTCCAAGCTCCTTGTAGTTCTCCATTGCAGTTTTGGAAAAGATTGTGCCCTGCGACCAGACAAATGGATTGTTTGATTAAATACTTTCAAACCACTGATTCTGTGTTAACTCATGACCTATACTTACAGGTGCAACAGAGTTGACTCGGACTCCTGAGGGAGCCCACTCGATGGCCAGACTCTTTGTTAAATTGTCCACTGCTGCCCTCGCTGCTCCTGTGTGGCTGTCAGGGAGAGGACAGTAATTCATTAAACAGGAGGAGAGTGTGTGACTTGTAAATTCATGTGAGGAGTTAGTAGGCGATGCTGCTTACGCCATGCCTGGAAAGCCTTTCCACATGTCAGCAATGATGTTGATGATCACACCCCCATGCTTTTTCATCCAGGCAGTGTAGACTGTGTGGACAGAACAGCAAACAGTCACACTGACAGCTTTCACAAACACACTGAACCGGTGTTAGTGGTTTGCTTCCTACCCTCCTGGCAGCAGTGGAAGGTACCAGTCAGGTTGGTGTCTATCACAGCTTTCCAGCCTTTAGAGGAGATGTGCTCTGCTGGGCTGCTGAACTGGCCACCTCCGTTGTTCACAAGGAAGTCTATCCGACCATACTGCTTCAGCACTGATGATACAAGGGCCTTCACCTGCCACGCCAAAACAAGATGCCACAATGAAATCATGCGATCGTGCACTGACAACGTGAAGCAGTGTCAGAGGCTGAAGGCGTGGAGGTCTACCTCATCCTCGTTTCGGATGTTACACTGTAGAGGAGTGACACTTGCAGGGCTGGAGGGAGGGATTTTTTGTCTCATCTCCTGAGCTGCTGCCTCCAACCTCTCTGCCTTTCTGCTGGAGATCACCACATTGCAACCTGAACATAAAATAGTTAGCCATGACAAAACTGTGACAGCACCGGAGCTGATAGTTGACTTTAAGATGCAATTCTAGTCAGCAAAAGAGAGATGGCTAAATAATAATGGTCAGTTGTGTTATGTGATTATTAGGAATTAGGCCATCACAAGTCAGTTACTTACATACTTACTATGTTTTTCATATGGATGACAGTACTCTCTAAAATAAAGTTAAATTGAAATCTACTGGAAGTTTCACTGAATTTCATTGTGAGGCAACATTAACTGCATTGATCGGTTTTGAAAATCACCTCAGTCAGAGATATTAACACTATACTTCTTTATTAATTCAGCCATGGCACATTCAGTGGGTATAATAAGTCATGTTACTGAAATCTGAGGGTTATCGTTATTTCGTCCAGGCACCAACTTATGTGACCCATCAGATTGAGTGACCTGATTTGTCAGCTTCACTGTCACACAGTGTAAACGTTTTGATCACATCCTTTTTTTGACAGCAGTTATCAAACATCATGTCTGCACAGTATTTAAATCACGTCCTTTGCCGGCCGGACAGAGTTTGAACAGTGCTTCTGTCTGGGTCAAAGTTCACCACAGGCTCTTGTTGTCAGTCCGCTGCAGTTCGCTTCAAGCTGTGAAAAATGTCTGATGACTAATGTCTCTTGACTGAAACACGGCTTCACTCACCCAGCTCCAGCAGCTCCGCAGATATAGCTTTACCGATACCGGTCCCTCCTCCTGTTACTATTGCAACTTTGTGGTTGAACAACCCCGATCTGAAAACACTGGATGCCGCCATACTTGTTTCTTGACCCCGCTGAGTGGAGAGCACGACACTTCGCCCCCTGCTGGACATTTACGGCAGCTGCTGTGTTCAGTTTTCTAGGTAGATATAGAGGCTAGACTTGCTAATACAATAAATATGTAAAATATTCTGTAATCAAGTCGTCCATTTTGATGTATATTCTTAACTTTAATGGTAACTTAGTCGTGTGATTTGGGAAACAGCTAAAAACAAGCTCTCAGGGCTTTCAATATCTCCACTTTCTATTTTTATGATACTACAGTGTTTCATTATTAATCTTACTGGGTGAATTAAATGCAAACGAGGCAAAGTTTTAGTTTTTCCAAGTACAAAATCTTTGGTATAATTCCTACGCCCCTTATCTCTAAATAATTTTTATATGTATGCTTTAATTTTTTGTCTACTTACACCCATGCTGAAGATTATTATAGTCTTTTTAATAAAGCCTTTACTTTTTATTTGCAATAATACTTCATATTCACATCACAGGCCCCATCAGTGAGAGTCTGAACTGAGACTGAGTCACTACATGCTAACTTGTGCAGTCCCACAAAATACCAGTATATAAAATCCACTTTTAAACAGTAGATATGGCACCATAACTACTGAGCCGGTGTACTAACAGTGATAGACCTTTTCCAAAGATGACGTTCTGACTGGCCATTAGAGGAAATGTACAGTTGTAATCAATAATGTCTAAGCAACATTTAGATGTGCTAATTCTTAAGTCACATCAAGTAGCCAGCATATACAATACTTGAACAAGAGATTTCATGGATCGCTGTTACAAAAAAGTCTAAATATCTGTATGAATGGTCAATAGTTATTCCACATTTGTGTTCTGCATGATTATTTATCAAATGACCATATATTATATAGGAGCATATGTTGCCTTGTTTATCTGTTCAGTGAATTATTTGCACATATTTCTCTAGTGTCAGCAGCTTTCTTTAATTTACTGAGGATTCACACAGGTAAAGGGCACTGTGGTAGAGCTAGGGTCAAAGGCATTCACTCACAGCAAGCTTCATTGCTAAATAACTGCAATAGAAGACTGAAATGCCTCTCGATCTCCAGTTAGCAATCTAATTTGCTATTTAAAAAAAAAAAAAAAAAACGATGTATACATCAACTGCCAAAAGATCCCTTCATGTTTAGCATCATGATCGGCACAAATGCTGTACTGCTTTTGATGGTGCAACCTTCTTGCTCATGCAGGCTTGATGAGGCCTCTTGTAGCTACAGCCCACATGTTTGGATTCTACGCCCACATTATGAAACAGATGTACAAAGACACAAACAAAGAATTCCGCTCCAGACCGCTTTATTTTTGGATGTTGAGGCCATGTCCAGGTCGGTTAAATTATAGAAAACAAAGTCCCAAATCCACCAGTGATCATTGCACTTGGTTTACTGGTCCTTCAACTCCTTCAGTCTCCTGATTGCGGACTTGACTGTGACAGCAGAAGTTGTGCTGCAAAAGACAAGACAAAAACAATTACTTGCATTTTAAAGAAAACTCCCAACTTCAATTATTCCCATCCAAAACATTTCCATGACCACAGAAATCTTGTCTTACTAATCTTAAAGAGATTTTCTTTCCTACAACTAAAATACCTTCAAGAAGAACTTGTGATGTTCCACATACAGCCATGCAGATAGATTTACTGTCATTCACAAGTGTCATAAGCTGCCTGCAATCAGAACCACTTAATCTGAAAGCACTGAAGATATGCTTTATGGCTCTCTGACATTATTCAATGGAATAATGTTAATTTTAAGTGTTTTGTGCTAGATGGGAAAAAACATCCAATCTTTTTCTATATTGTGGTCTAGGAAAGCCATGGCTATTTTACATTAACTATGCTTTACACTGGATAACCTAGATTTTGTGATTGACACACTACATTAATCCTTCCTATGTCTAACTGGACAATAGCATCATTCTGTCAACTGTCACTGAATCAGAGAAAATCTGAGTCACTGAATCACTAATTCTGATTCACTTTCTTTGACAAAAATTAACCACCAAACCTGCAAACTCAACATGTGAATCATTAACTGATATTATAGTGAGTACTAACATCGAGACTCAGTCCTCAATCCAAAATAACTCGTTACAGAGGATAGAAACATGTCCACAGCAACAATATCCATTTGGGTGACCTCATGTTTCCAGATAACAGAATTGCAGTAAAGCGAAAAGAAACCTACTTGTACGTCCAGGCACCTCCAGCCACTGTCTTCTTGCAGGACCCACAGTGCCAGATACCCACTGCCCTCCTCTTCATCTTGGTCTGGAAATATAAATTTACATTACAACAGTTGCAAAACAGCATCCAAACATCACGTGTGTACCAGGAACATTAATATCTGAACTGACAGATCTGCTTGCAAGCCTTCCTCCACTTCAATACATGCAATGAAAAGACACACTGCTTTCTGCATAAGCTCAACAGCACAGACTTGATCGGATTCCTTGGGGTTGTCCTTACCTTGCCACAGAAAGAGCAGGTGTATTTAGCATGCTGGGAGATTTCGATTTTCTTCACCATCTTCCTCAGCGACGCACCATAACGCGTGCCATATTTACCAACGATCCCCACCTTCTTGGTACGCTTGGCCTGTGGACAACATGAACACACAGTAAGATATGATTATCATCTGCAGTGGAAACACATTGAGCCAACAGTTACCGCTCTTATAACACCAGCTTAATATGTCTGCCACATAACTTCTAATCAGTACTACAAGGGTATATATCTTGAACAACAATCTTTCAGGATACCCAAGTACTCCAGCTGACCCAGTACACAGAGCCAGAAAAGTACTGTGGATACTACTACAACTGCCAAATGTACAACTGAAGACACCGTATCACATTAAGTATTCAACGAACAGTTTACGCCATTAGGCTGCAAAACCCGTGGAACCAGGGTGCATGAGCTTCTGTCACCAGTAGCGTTAGCAACTAGCCTAGCTAGCTTCCTCTACCCAAGCTAGCCACCTAACTGACTTCAACCAATTCACCAACCCTGGGCTAGGTTAGGAGGAGACAAACTCCGTTAAACCATGAATCGTGCTACTTTGCTTTCCTTTAAAAAGCGTGGTTCCTCTAAACTACAGCAGAATTTAGACGTTAAAGACCGACAGCAAGCTAATATTACTAGCCCGCCCGGTACTTGGACTGAGTAACGTTATAGCAATGGTGGCAGCCATTTCTGTCTCGACAGGGCATGAAAACATCGTTTTTAAGCGTTGACACAATCACAAAACCAACACAAATAAGACTCGTGTCTGACAAACAAGGACAGCATAAAGCATCCAGATTTGTGATCATATCATTTAGAGCACAGATAATGTCAGATTGACTCGGATTAGGAAGGGGACAATCTAGGCTCACCATCGTTTCAGTGGAGACGGAGGTCCAAAGAGGGATTGCTTACCGCGCAGGCGCGATTTACCCAGTCGTTTGCGCTGCATTATGGGACTTTGAGTTTTCTAAGACTTAGCGCTAAACCTATATAAAATGAAAACTCTTACAAATCGTATAAAATTGTGAGCACGCTTGCCAAGAAGTAGTAGTATTGCTTTTGTATGTGTTCTTAAAAAAAATCTTCACGAACACATTTATTAAACAGGAAGTGACTGTAACTAAGGACGCTAAGGAGACGATGCGCATGCGCGTTCGTGTGGTGGACGACAACATCCCGACTGCTGAGTTCAAATGTTTGTCCATTTATCCTGTCATAATGCGGCCTGTGTTGTTTGTGAACATATAGTGCATTAAAAATATTCTTTTTCGACAACAAAGTTAGCTGATGTGCTATGAAGCTAACACGGAAACTGGTTCTCGCTAAGGCTAAGGCCTCCGATTTGGAAAGCGTGAAGAAATTGAACTGTTGGTAAGTTTTTGTTTACATGCTTGTGGTCGAGGTTGACGAGTACAACTTATTTTGTATTTCTTATATTTGGGGTAACGTTAAGTTCCTTTTTTTTTTTTTGCAGGGGATGCAACCTGACTGATGTGAGTAGTTTGGCCTGACACTGAATCCACTGTTAACGATCAAATTTGTGACTCTTCTTTTTTATTGTTTTCTTTTTAAGTTGTATCCTGTGTGCAATGATATAAGTGACCCTTATATTTTATCTTTTCAGATTTCCATCTTCTCCCAAATGGCCAACATTGAGGTGCTCACACTGAGGTTGGTCTATTTAGCTCGTTGCTGTCTCTCTCTCCACGTTCACACATAGAGCCATGATACTGTTACACTGTTTCATTTGAGATGATCAATGATGCCTGCCTGGGCTGTGCTTCACTTTCTCTCTCTGTAGTGCCAACAGCATCTCATCTCTCTCTCCTCTGGCTGGCTGTCTGTCTCTTTGTGAGCTTTACCTGAGGAAGAACATGATTCTCTCACTGTCTGAGCTCTCTCATCTTCGTCCACTGACACGTCTCAGAGTGCTCTGGTTGGCTGAAAACCCCTGTTGTGGAACTGACACCAACCAATATCGCCTCACTGTACTGCGCTGCCTGCCTCGCCTGCAGAAGCTCGACAACCAAGGTGAGCGTGCAGTGTATTCGTGATTGCATGTGACTTCGACCAACAATGAGAACAAAAGCATTCAAATGATCATATTGAGGTGGAGCAAAATTCAGCCGAGCTTTGATGTGAGAGAAGAGGGTGAGGTGGTAGGATTGGAAATGGTTGTAATGAAACATAAATGCATGGTGGTTTCTACATGTGTTTGCAGTAGTGACAGAGGAGGAGATTGCATTAGCTCTCATGGAGGGCGAAGAGGTCACAACCCCCCCAGGTAATGTGCAAAACCAGCTTTCCACCAATGGAGTTCCAGAATCAGAGACAGAGAATGACCCGCTAAACTACAACATGGAGGAGACCAAGTAAGTCTTCTGGATTGATACCAAGAGTTACACAAAGTGGAATGGGCATTAGCTAAAAAATATCTGCCAACACAATATCTACAAATCAAAACATTTCTCTCGATTTTTTTGTCGTTAGCAAAATCAGGGAAGAGTTGGGGATGAAGCCCCTCTCCAGAGACAAGTTCCCTTCTCTCTCTTCTCCGTCAACAAGAGAGAACAAACCATCACTGAAAAAGGTAATCTCTCCTCCCTGAGCAGTGTTCCCCTAAAACACAAAATGTTACAATATACTTAAAGCGTGGGATATTTTTATTTTTCACTTAAATTGTATTTTCAGACACACACTCTCGATGCAGTTCTGCTACTGCTGAGGGATTTGGATGAAGAGGAGCTTCGCGTTGTACACACAGCTACTCAGAACAGACTCCAGACTTACACACTTGACTCCACAATGCTAAATGATTCACTGCAGACACAGAAAACTGCCGACATCCAACACTGAAATGTTTCATAGCATGCGCTCAGGGCCAAACCTCTCCCTCCCTCCTCTTTGTGTTTAACCCAAACTTTGTTCTTGGGGATCAGATCAGGATTCCAACACACACCCTTTTTCACCTGTCAGCTTCTAATTATGATATGCATGATTGATGTAATCTCACTGACTGGTCCTTTCTGTAAATTTCCCCACTGTGGGACAAGTAACGGTATATCTTTTGTCAAGTTTTCACATGTGGAGCAGTGCTGAATCACTTCTTGGCTTTCTTCTTTCTTTTTTTTTAAATTAATAGCAGCATGCCTACCTGCCTTGTAAGAACAAATGAATGTATGTTTTGCTAAATTGAAATCTATTTCTGTAAGTAAAGAGATTAAATTGCAATACAATAACTCCAAGTGTTGATTTTAATTACAGATGTTTGCAGAAAAAATTCATAAATGTATCAAATCACGAGATGTCAAAGTCACAGCGCTACAAAGAGACAGTTATGACAAGTCAAAACATTTCACCAATAGTTACATTTGAACCATTCATTTAAAGTGTGTAGAGATTGTCAGCTGGACTCGGGTCAAGTGATATAAGTCCAAAGCTTTCTCTTCTCAGTCACCATCCTCGTTCTCCAGGAAATTGATCAGCGTGCTCGCTTCCACAGCAACCATCAAGTACTCGACTCCGTCTGCACCCTGGAGAGTCATGGGAATACATTTCAGTGACAGACACTGGAGGCTGCAGAAAGTTAAATGAGAGCACTAAAGCATTAAATGAAAGTGGGGAAGTCTAAAGTGAAACAGGAATCCACCTTGCGTGTCCGTATCAGTTTGTGGTCTCTGAACTCGGTCAGCTGAGTCCTCAGTGTGAGGTCAGAGTTCACCAAGAACGCCTCTCTACAGCGCTGGTAGAAATCTTGGAATGACAGTCCTGCAGATGGTGATTAGAAAACATAATCATGATGTAAAACAGTCATATTTTAGGGGAAATTCTGTATGTTATTGTTAAGAAGAAAGTCTAAGTCTAAGTTCTGAGTATGTGTGTACCTGTATATGAAGGATTATCTTTGTTTTCCAGCTGAAATTTCACCAGCAGTTTGAAAATTCCTCTGCAAAAACAAAGGTCACAGAGCCATTAAGACCTTGAGCAATTCATTAGCCACTGAACAGCACTGACAGTTGATACCACGGTGTATATGTGGTACCTTGCATTGGGTGTCAAGCTGCGTAGCACGTGTGTAAGGGAGGAGAGAGCAAGAGCACCAGTTTGCTGCACCAGGAGAGAGTTTTCATATGATGTCTCCTCCGCGTAGTGCTGGAATGTCACACACTCCCACCACAGCCAGTTAAACTGGCTCTGCTGAAACTGGTCCCACACTGGGAGATTCATGGGAAAGATTCAGCTACAAGGATGCATTTCATTATAATTAACATAGCTGTATACACACTCATAAACACCCACCTAATGGAGCGTTAATGTGGTCTAAAGAAGCCACCAAGTGCAGGTTGGGCAGGGATGCCAGCTGCCCCAGTGCACTCTGGGTCTTTTCTCCTCGTAGCATGAGTCCATCGATATTATGGATTAGCAGGTACACATGGAGATCTGGGCCTGTGAGGACATGCTTCAATTGTAAAACACAAAAAGCAAAACCCAAGCTCAAGACAGCCAATTGATAGCCACACTCACTGTCTTTAAGGGTCTGAGTGATGTACTGGATCTGGTCTGAAGGAGTCCGGAAACTTCCCTGGTGCTCGAGAACCTCACATGTCAGAGCATTTAAGATCTGAAATAAAAAGAACAGTATGATAAGGACAGAAAAAGGAAAGAAAATCTACTTTTGTCAATATTACTTAAATACCAGTGTTCACTGCAACAGTGTGGCTCATTGATGTTTTGTTGGTTTTTTTTTAACTTTTCTGTACAACAATGGAGCTCTATGGCACAAAGAAATAAGATACATTATGCACTGAATGCAATGTGCAATGCTACAACCATCAATCCCACTATTGTAGGAATGATGGTTTTCTGTTCTCTTCCTGATTTTGGTTGAAAAAAAGAAAAAGTTTATTTGAGTTTATTTGATATGAATTCTGATAAAAGATGAAGAGCATTTTTTTTGCATATACTGACTGATTTAAGAGTGATGGAAGGGAAGAATCCATTGACCACAAGGTGGATTTCTTGAGCCAAGTGAGACACACGGAAGTCCTCCAGCAGAGCTTTTTTGCTGCCCAAACCGTAGACCAGCACACTGAATCCCAACCTGCACATACACAGAGACACTTTGTCTTCTACAAAAATTAAAACATGACCAAAAAGCGTGAAATAAGGACAAGTGTAAACCACTCACTGTAACTGTAACATCCATTTGCTAAAGTGCTTTTGGTGTTTGTTGTGGAGCTGTTGGATGTCTTTTGAGTAGCAGGATGGCTTTCCTTCTAATAGCTGGACCAACGTCTCCTGCAAACAAAAAATATGGCTGCACTTCAGTAACAGAAGAACTCAGCACATTGAATACCTTTAGAACACTGGCTGTTTTATACAGACCCTGTCAAGTTTTGGGGTGTGTAAACGCTCCAGAGTACGGTCTGATGTCAAGACCTTTGAGCTGCCATGGGCCTCAAAATACTCCTCGACCATACTGGGCTGACTGAGGGGTTCAGAAGCATTCTTAGTCTTCTTGGCCGGAGTCTTGTACAGAGCAGCAGATAAACCTTTACTGGGCGTCCTTGGAGTCTTTGAGTTCTCCTTGTCTTCTTTCTTTACTTTTTGTTCCTCCTCCTCTCCATCTTCATCCTCCTCCTCCCCAGAGTCAGAGGGCGACAGCTCACTATCGCTGTCTGACCGCAAACTCGGAGCTGAAATGATCAAACAGCTTTAGATCATACCTCAAGTCTAATTTCAATAGAACCTACATCCATTGTGACATATTTCACTCACTTGTCATTCTCTTCCTGAGCCTGTGGGGTGTTGTGGAGACAAACTGAACCTTCTTCCTCTGTCATACAAAAAGCAAAGGTTACACTGAAAAGACAACATCTCTGGCACTGAAGCAAAACCATCGTAGAAAAATGGCAACAACATATGACGTCAAGCAAACAAATTCCTTCTAGTCTCACCCTTTGTGGTGTCCTGTTTTCAACTCTGCGGTCTAGTAGAAGAGATACGGAGAAAAGGATGACTTACTTGTATGTAAATGGGCAGAAAAAAAAATAAAGAGGTTGTGTTGAACTCACTGTGGCCTGTTCGGGTGGGAGTGGAGGGTTCAATGTCGGGTGCGGAGCTAAAGGTCACACTTTTCCCAGGAGTCCGAGCCAACTCACTTGCTATTTAAAAAAACAACAAAAAAAAACAAAAAACTGTGTAAAATCCTGAAAACCAAGTTAATCATCATCTTATAAATGCAGCTGATGTCATAAAAGGCAGCTCTGTACGTTTGACAGAAGAGAATGAGGCTCTCACCAGTCTGAGCCATGCTGTGTCCACGTTTGACTTTCTGAAAGGTAAAAATGGAGGATCCAGCCACTCTACACACACCCTCCTCATCTGTAAGACCAAGAAAAAAAGATGCAACTGAGGTGTAGCCATGTAAAATGATCAGCAGGGTTCAAAACCCAAAGCGATGCATTATTAGTATTTGTCTTATGCCACAGCCCAAACTAGAAACACGAAACTCTGTCCATTAACTGGAAATGATGTACAAATGCTTCCCAAGAAACATGAGCCAAACTGGCAGATTTTGGCGCTGTAATTAAGGCCCAAAAATGCAGTTTTGAAAAGTTTAGTGTGGCCTATCATAAATTTGTTCATAACTCAAGATGCCATTGAGAAGACCCGATGAAACTCAGTGAGACTTCCTGTGCCATCGGGTTATGTTCAAATCCTATGAAGGGGGGGACGAATAGTTGAACTAGACTTATAGACTAATAGCACTAAAAACAATGGCCTTATGCTAATTCAGGATGTACCAGGATGAAATGGAGCTGGTGTTCTGACTAGAGCACCAGTCAATCATGAAAATATAATATGTTAACATACTGTATTTAAACTCTAAAGTAGTAAAGTTAAAGTCTACTGTCATTGCTAGAAATAGGTAAATACCCTCTTCAATATCTAACTAGAAACACCTTTTAGTGCAATAGTTACAAACTGTAGCCTCTAAAATGATCATAAAGTTGAATCAACAGCTCTCTAAATAAACTAAGCAAAATCAAACATTATAACCTTCATGAACATAAGATGGCTGTTCTGTTAGACTGGACTAATTTTAGCAGGGTGTACCTAATAAACTGGTAACTGAAAGTATACTATATGTCCAAGGGAGGAATTGTTCTGCATTATTTTGCAGCAGGCTGAATAAAGGTTTTAATTTAAAAAAACAACAACTTTAATCTACAATGAGAGCTGGAAAAAAACTGGCCAATAGTCTATTTGCAAAGTTTGCGATCAGCAGCTGGTTTTCAGAAACTACAGCTGCCACACTCACCTTCTGCGTTGTCTGTTCCCAGAGCTTGGACATAGTTCTGCTCATCCAGGAGTCCATTTTCATCCCCATCATGATCTGTATCCTCTCTGGCCCTTCGTCCTGCTGGACTCTTAAATGTTACCATCCTCTGCACAGACCCACTGTTGCTCTGCACACCTTTTAGTAGTAGGACACAGACAGACCCTCGGTGAGACCGAGTAGTTACACACATGAACAGAAATATCCAAGCAGGAGAAGCAAAATGACTGGAGCTCATACCCTCCTGTTTGTCCACGATGTGCTCCAGAGCATCTCCATCACCGATGAACTTCACCTCCAACACACTCATGGCTTCAGGGAAATACAACACACACTGTGACAGCAGCGAGCTAAAAGCTAACTACTCAGGGGATTACAAACACAACTCACACAGACTGTGCTTTACCAAGACTTATAATTCAGTTCGGCTCCATCAGTCAAGGCAGCGTCATTAAGTTATATTAGTTGAGTGTGGCGTAGAGGGGAATTTTTTTGTCCTAGCATGGCGAAGGCATGAGCCGCCCTACTCTGTCTCTGATTGGTTTGTCCTGATATTTTACCCTAATTCAAACCAATCTCACTTCTCAAGCCTAAACTAGTCCAATCAACGAAGTAAGCCAGTACTAGCCAATCAGAAGCAGAGAAGGTCGTTTCAGGACTTCACCATCCTAGAAAATAAAATAGTTAGAAGCCTTTTAGACAGTTCATAATAACGGACAGCGGCTGCACAAGAAATGTCTGAAAGAAAAGTGGAACAGTAACCAGACGTATCTAAACTACGGAGACGTACCTGATAACGTCAGTATCGTCGCCGGAAAACGTAAACAAAACTTTCACGAACTGAAAGCGACACTGTGTGATGTGACAAGTTCCCGCGCCATCCTCCTGAAGTTTTTAAACCACGTGACAAGTGAAAGGTCATATAGTGGCCAATCAGAACGTGAGCTTGGTTAAAACCACATTTCCCATTATGCAATTCGCACGGTGGCTTCGAAACTGCTTCGAAACCATGTTGCTGAGATTTCGGTCAGTTTTATTATTGCTAACTCAGATAATTGTAAATAATATTAGTTAATACTAATACATTTATTTTTAACATCCAGTTTAGAAATGTGCAAGAAACGTATCTGCAAATGTACGATTGATAAAGACAAAATAAGAAGGGCAATTGTGAAGAAGTGTCATTTCATTTAATCTGAAAAAATAAACCACCGCCAGTGTTGAAGATGGTAGGTTAAACATAAACATGCTACATACAATAGATATGACATAAGTTTTTACAGAGTCTGTGTTTGGTGTCACACTGTGTGTTACAACCATGTTCTTTATAGTAAAATGCAGAAACCACATACACACTTATAAAATAGTTGGGTTTAATGATCAAGATGGCATATATGGATAATTGGTTAACTGTAGCATCATACTCATTTGATTGTTTTCAGCTTCCAGTGAGTGCCCACAAACTGACAGTTGCCTATTGGCATTTGCTGCCTCTGTCTTGGTCTTAGCAAAACACTAGATGAACACTAGATATAAGATGATATTCATTAAACGATGAGATAACATAGTCATAAAAGTTTCAATCATTTAATCATTGTGATGGATAAAGGTATGCAGCCATTTCTTTCTAAATTTATTTTCCCACATCACCTCAGAGAAAAGGTTTTGCAGCACCCCTATACTTAGGTGGAGGTGAATATTCAACCAGCCGTCCCCGACTTATAAAACCAACTGTAGGTTATCATTTGGCTGTCCCAATAAGGTCACATATGAACGCATAGTTAGACATCTGTTCACCACCCACGTGTGGGTGTCCACTTCCCCAGGAGACGGCCCTCAGAGTGCACATGGTACACAGGATGCATCATTGCTGTTGCACACGACTGTAAAGATCAGCAGAGAGAGAGAGTCAAACAAGAGGAGAGTGCCAATGAAACCGACACAGAATTAAGCTTTCCTCCACACTGGACAATACTAACATGATAGGGGATCAGTGTGAGCAGGGAGCCCAGCGGGTATTCGCTGTAGTCCAGTGGTCCTGAGATGGGTTCCACTCTACCATGCTCCTGGGTCATAGACAGCAACCTGGAGGGAAATATCTTTTATCAGAACTTCAGTCACACTTAAGTATTGAGACGAGAGACAAGTGTAGATAGCATTACTTGAGGTTTGGGTGTCCTTCAATCACAGCATACCCAGTGGGAAGTTTCCCAGCTCCGTCTAGGCTGAGAGCAAAAACAGGTTAAAAGCAAATGTGAGAGCAACAGATAGCTAGAATGACAATTTAAAAATCAGTAGTGTAGTGGTGAGTTTAAAAGGTGGTATCTGCTCCAGTTGGTGAGCATCATATGTCCATTCAGACAAAATAAATTAAAAGAATAAAAGGATTTTGCCACCAAACTCCTTCCCCTAAAATAAGTAAAGCATGCTATGAAGTCACATCCTTAACAATAATGTCATCCTGAAATGAAAAATGGGTAAATCCATTCTGCAAATACAAAATAGGGTAAACAATATGGATGATGGTACCTGAGTCCAGTCCATCCACAATCAATCAGAAGCTGGTTCCTGTGAGGACAGTGTCCGATGACTCTCGTCAAGACCCTCACAGCCACATCCTCCAGAATGCACGAGCCAATCACAGACTGCTGCACGTCTAAAATACATCAACATCATCGCTGCTGAATTTTTCCCATATGCTAATTTCAATTTGAAAACAGCAGAAACAAAGTGTTACACTGATACAGCTGCATCTGTCCATCCATACGCATACCATAGAAGGCATAGTTTCCAGGATGCACCTCACTGAGCTGCGCCATGTCTTTGACTGGGTGACTACAGGAAGGGGTAGAGCCAATGCTGGACTTACAGGTGATGCCGGCAGCCTTCAGTCTGCACAAAAACAAACCCAGAGAAGTTTACTTAATGATTCTGTCAAGACAGTATTTCCTAAGAATGACCTTTAATTGCTTATTTATTTGTTAGTGCACTGAATTTTAAGCCACTAGGGGGCAGTTTAACAAGCTGTAAACACAACATTCACATGCTATGTAATCTTATAGATTACTTTCAAAAATACTAATCACAACTTTAATTGTACTAAAGCATAACAGCACAAAAAATGTACTAAAAAAAAATTCGAAAATGTAGCATAAATGTCTAAACATTCTCAGTGGTAGGTTACGTGTGACATGATTGGTGTCTACTTGCATTTGTCTTATAAACGTTTATGTCATACTTTTCCATGAACTGCAGAGTCAAGTCGGTCGTTTCCTGGGCGACAGCCTGTATTTGCTCCACTCCTCTGCAGTTATAGGTGTTCCCACAATGAGCGTACACTCCTGTTAGTTCTACACCCTCCATCTCGGCGATGGCCTGAGCCAGTCTGAGTGCCTCAGGTGCTGAATGCAGGACACCAGCTATGGAAAAGGGCAAACAGAGGATGAGCAGGTGCTTGATTGCAACAGCTCAGTGACTGATGATGAGCTATGTCCTGATCGTCCTGTGTGTTTACCTCTCCCGTTACCACAGTCGAGTTTCAGCCAGACATGCCACAGGCGACCATCTCTCAGTGGTCTCTTTTTGAGCTGCTCAAGAGCCTGAGGATGATCCAATAGAACTTGGAAGAGATCCAGCCTCTCTGACAACGCAGCACAGCGCTCCACCTAAGAACACAAACAGACACACATACAGATGTTAGTTTGATTGGTATTTGGAGTATGGTTGCGAGATAAGACTTAACAAATATAAATGTTATAAGGAATTCTGTCAAATAAACATTAATCGTATTCACCTGCATGTTGATATACATAATAATAATTGATTAGTTTATTGGCAGAAAACTAATCAATCTGTCGCTGATAATTGCTTGATATATTCACTTAGTAAAATAGTTTGTTACATTTGTTGCTAAAAGATTATTGGTTTTAGTAAAGCAGACATTTTGACTTGTCATAGTAGGAAAAGCAGTAGGAAAAGGTGCCACTAAAAGACAGACAGACAGAGTACTTTATTAATCCCTTTGGGAGATTCCCTCTGGGAAATTGGCATAACTTTAACAATAACTTTAACAATGGTTCTGTTTCCAGCGAGGCAGCATGCAATATAATAATAATATAACAATATAAAAATAATAACTCTGAACTGAAGCAGCTAAATTGAATTCAGCCATCGTTAATATTTATCATTTTACTCTTGTGTTCGTCTTACTGTGACACGTCAAGATGTCTTCTGTGAAAAAGGCCTATCACTATAAAGGACAATAAGGTAACATACATTCAAAAATCAAGGGGATTTTAGGATGCATATTGACCTTTTTGAGCATACATAATTTGTCACTTTTCCACTATGACTGCACTATGGAGTCAAAGTGTGCATATATAGAATCCATTTAGTGTGTGAGTTGAGAGAACCTTATCAAAGGGAATGGAGTACGCATAAAGGATGTCATCAAAGCCATGGTCAGCATAGAAAGAGGCCTCTGCCAGTGTGGACACCACGATGCATCTCCGTGATCCACCCGTCATTATATCAGCGCACTCACTAGACATGAACACAGATACAAAGTTACAGACGTTATCAGTGTCCCTTGCATATGACTCATCTATATGAATGTATTTTATGAGAGTGTGTGTGTGTGTGTGTGTGTATGTGTGTATGTGTTTATACACAGTTTTGTGGGTCTTCATGTGTGGCCGAAGCTGAACCCCCAGTTTCTGACAGCGTTCAATCATCCTCCGGGCATTTCTTTTCACTTTGTCCACATCCACCACCAGAGCAGGGGTACACAGGGCAGTCAGAGCCTCTCCCTCCATAATGGCTGTACTGGAACACACACACACACACACACACACACACACCAGATACTTTTCATGCAATCAAATTCTTGTGCATGACTGGCTTCAACTCACACACTATTTCAACAGTGACACTATTCTTGTGATAACAAACACATAGACGTTTGAGTACTTAAGCACAATTTTGAAGTCGGTTTACTTGTAGTATTATACAAGTATTATAAAATATTGTACTTTTTACTCCACTTCATTTATATGACAGCTTTGGTTATCAGTTACTTTACAAATTTTTTGCAAAAAACATATGAAGTTCTTATAAAATATGATGCTTTCTTATAAATCAAACTACCCAACAGTGTATCAATAAACAATAGACAGAAAATGAATTCGCAACTATGTTGACAATCATTTACATCATTTTTTATGCAGACACTGAACTAGGCCAGCTTCTCAAACATGAGGACTTGCTTCTTTTTCTTTCATTTTAATTTAGTACATATCATAATAAAACGTGTGACAGCATTTTTCAGTATTTTCAGAATTTTTACAAACTCAACAATCAATTGTTTAATCGACAAAATAACCAGCAGATTAATCCATGATGAAAATGAATCATTAGCTGCAGTCCTGTACAAAATAGTTCAAAATGAACTCCACCTCAACCAACTATAATAGAATCCTTAATGCACAAGTAATTATTATCTGTTTATATAACATAAGTGACATTTTTCTTCACTGAATACTCTTACTTTTCACTACATGTTCCTGATTATATTTAGATTCTTTAACTTAAATGACTGACTTTAACAGAATATTTTTACAGTGTGTACCTTCTAAGTAGCAGCAGTAGTCTGAAACTTGCTCCACTGCTGGCGATGACTCCAGTTATGTAATGCAGAGACCTTTAAACTTGTTTGTTTAACAACCCCCATTTCGACCTTACATGATATAAAGAACGCAATTCAAGTAACCGAAGTGATATACCAAAAAGTAACATGATCCATGTCATCTTACTAATGACTACTTAACCAAACAGGCTCACAAACAAACAGGTTTTTGAAATATATATTATTTCTTTGGCATCACAGTAAGAATGCCATGAGACGTTTCACCTGCTCTGGTACAACAGCCTTTAATAGTTCTTTAATATATCTCAAATCAATCAACAGCAGACTGTTTGTGGAGCCACTACTGATTATTATTGACTTACCGCTAGGCAGTGATGCTAACTTCTCGCGAACATGCGTGATATTGTAGTCACGCTACTCGTTACGGTGTCCTGGAGTGGTCAGACTGGACGCGGTCAGTCAATGATGTGCAGCGACCGAGCGGCAAAT
The DNA here is from genome assembly GCA_037975185.1 of Centropyge bicolor. Lineage (NCBI taxonomy): Eukaryota > Metazoa > Chordata > Actinopteri > Pomacanthidae > Centropyge > Centropyge bicolor. Next base: position 1,812,279 of record JBBMOC010000050.1, on the reverse strand, counting down.
TCCGACGCTGAAAAATTAAGCAAACGCGGAAGTGCAAAAAGCTGCAGCTCCTCGAATAAACACTAAGGGCAGACTCCATAAGGGAGTCAAATATATTTGACCCTCAGGTTAAAACCTGGTAAGGAATCTAGTTTAAAAGAAAGTTGTAGACTAATCGCCTTGACTTCACATACATGGAAAACCATGGAAAAGATGATAAATGACAGATTAAGATATTGTTTAGAGACAAATAATCTGCTGAAAAATGATCAGAGTAGGTCTAGGAAAGGTAGAAGTATTATTGACCCAGCGCTTTGTCTAGGAAATGAGATTAAGAAAGCCCATATTGGTAGTAGAAGCATAGGGAAATAATATAGTGGAAAATGGAACTCCTCAAGGGAGCATCATCAGTCCAACCCTGTTTTCAGTTATGATAAATGAGATATTTAGCAGTATTGATAGTTCTATTGGAGCTGCATTATTTGCAGATGACGGGGTAATGTGGAAAAGAGGAAGGAATATAAAATATACAGTATATACAAGAAAGTACAAGAAGCAATTTTAAAAGTGGGAAAATGGGGAATGCAGTGGGGGTTTTTTTTGGAAAGGGAAAATTCAGGATGATAATTATCTTACATTATATGGTGAGAGATTGGACATATTAGCATTGTCAAGTACTTAGGTACATGGTTTGATAGGAAACTTACATGGTCTGAACATATTGAAAAAGTGACAAAGAAAGGCAAAAAAGTGCTGAATATCATTCAATGTCTGAGGGGAAGAGAATGGGGAGCATGTAGGCTTTCATTAACAACAATATTAGATTAATTAGATCTGCACTAGACTTTAGGTACATACTATATTCATCTGCATCAAATTCATTATTAGTCAAGTTGGATAGAGTTCAGTCCCAGGCATTGAGAATCTGCTGTGGTGCTGTTAAAACAACACTAATTTCTGCCTTACAGGTTGAGATGAATGAAATGCTGTTAAAAATAAGAAGAAATCAATTAGCTTTAAATTATTGGGTAAATCTAAAAGGACACAATGAGAATCATCCTACTAGGAACATATTGCATTCATTATTCCTGAATTAAATGTCATGTACAAAAAAAGAGTTCATAATAATCTATCTGTGTTTATTGGGAAGCTGTTGGCCATCTTACAAGCTTTGAATTGGATAGAAAGTGTAAAACCAAGAAAAGCTCTGGTAGGATCAGATTCAAGCAGTGCATTATATAGTATCAAGAACATGAAAGCAGAGGCTAGACAAGACATAGTGATAGAAATAATTCAAGCTATTTACAAGATAAGAAAGGCAGGAGTAATAATAAAATTTATATGGATTCCAGCACATATAGGAATGGAGGGTAACAAATTGGCAGATAAGTTTGCTAAAAGTGCAGCCAACAAGTCAGAAAGACATATAATGATAAACTATAGTAAAGCAGAAGTCAAAGGTATGATCAAGGTAGAAATAGTTAAAAAATGGCAGGAAGAATGGGACAGAGGAACTAAAGGTTGACAGGACTATTGGATACAGGAGGTAGGAAAAATTAGGGAATAAGTAGATCGAAAAAGGAAGAAGATATTTTTTTCAAGGACGAGATTAGATCACACTGGACTTAATAGTACAATAAAGATAATGATCAAACATGCAACAGGTTTGTGCAGTATAGATGAGACAGTAGAGCATGTATTGTGATGTATGTGACATGATGTATTGTCCTCAGTACAGTCAGTATAGCGACTGCCCTATAGCCTTTTATACCTAAAAGGGCCAACTACCAATAGTAATAATAATAATGATAATAATAATAATAATAATAATAATAATAATAATAATAATAATAATAAGAAGAAGAAGAAGAAGAAGAAGAAGAACAACAACAAGAAGAAGAAGTCTAAGTCTATGGTTCAGCTCAATGCCTTGTGTGTAAATGTTGACAACATAGTCTGGACCACAGTCTTATGCACACTGATGACTGTGTTGTTTAAAGCAACAACAACAACATACCTTCTAAATAAATATATACACAAATAAATAGGCACAAACTAAATAAATCCTTCTGTTGAATGACCCATTTCAGATTACAGCCTAGTATAGTATTGGAGTATAATGAATTTATGTGTTAATCACTGTAATGTTGCAGCTGTTAAGGGTGGGGGTAATTCGACTACTTTATATCCTGCTGGGTATCATCGGCTATAATAACATTTCTTAATTCGTTAGTTATTTATTTATTATATTTTGTTGTCCAGAATCCGAATCTGCAAATAAAAAGTATCTAAGTAATCAAATAAATAGTAGGGAGTTCTAATGTTCTCCAGAATGTGGTGAGGACTATTACTGAAAAATTGTATAATGTAACAGATAAGTCTGAAAACAATGTTGAATTTGCTGCAATGTATTTCTGTGTCCAGCAGGTGGAGCCAGATTTACAAACACATTCTGTACATTCGATGACATGGAGCAAAAGTACAATTTCTCTCATGGGATCAAAATAAATTGGGAGCTAATTTCTTTCATTGTTGGGAGGGGATAGACATAAAACTCTGGGGAAAATACGTGATCTACGTATTTATTTCTGTACATCCTGTTTTTAATTAAATGTATTGAGAGTCACAGTGATTTAAATGACAAACTGCACTTGGATGAAAAACATATGACCACAGTCGGTACATATCGTGCAAACACAAAAGACAGTGTTGGGGGTCACCACATTAGGCTTTATTGATACTTCATGTTTACAGATTTGTTTTTTATATTTGTCTGCCAGTGTGTGTGTAATGAACTCCAGCATATGTGTATGTGCTTGTGTGTGATTATTGTGTGTCTGAGTGTGGGGCAGGTATGTTTTTTTTCTTTCTCCCTGGACAAGATATGTCTACATATTTTTATCCCCTGAATAAACGACAGTAATGACAGCAAAACATGATGTAAAAAAGTTTTCAGAACAACTCAGATGGCTTTGTCCTTTATTTCTACATTAGCACCTTTAATGTAAATACTGACTTTGTGAAGACAGGCAGAAAGAGAGAGAGAGAGAGAGAGAGAGAGAGAGAGAGAAAACTCTTTTCTGCTGTATTACCACTGTATAAAATAAAAACAAAATAAAGCCTACAATTTTTTTTCGTACACATTCAATAATCATACACCTCTCCTCTGGGATACTGACGAGCGTCTTTGGTTGGAAGTGCTGACCATAGATTTAGAATGAATAGAAAAACCAAATTACAAATCATATTGCATGCCTATTTGTGTGTGTGTGTGTCATCTGGACCTACGTGGATTGTTTTGGCTTCTGTAAATTCTTCACCCATAACAACTGGAATGTAGCCGTCTCAGTGCTTATATTCTGTAACGATAATGATCACAGAGGTTTGTTGATGCGTCTGTGTGTGTTTACGTGTACACTGAAGGATTTGGCCCTTCTTTCATTCTGTGGATGCTAATTCTATGGTGCAGGGCGTTGCAGTTCCTCACTAGCATATCCAGCGGACAAAGCGCTCAAAGAACGCAGGTTTGTTCAGCATGGTGTAGTCCTCTCCTCTAAAGATGGCCGACATGTCCCCTAGCGACACCTTCCGCAGCACCTCTTCATCTGTGTCTGTTCCTATTGCGATGACTGTGGGAACGCCCTCTGCTCGCCTCATGGCGGTCACGCCCTCATCCAGCTGCTCGCTGGACGTGATGCCGTCAGTGATGAACACAAAGGCCAGCTCGGCGTTGCGACGAGCCAAGCGTTCTCCTACCTACAAACACAACATGCAACGTTAAGGGAAATCACTTTTTTTGCTTTCTTGAGTTAGACGACAGGATTGATACCATGCTCACATTTGTGTGTTGATATTTGTTAAATACCTTTGGAATGACCACATTGTTGACAGCATGGATGATAGCGCTGCCCAGAGCCGAAGAGGAGTCCATGTAGGTCACCCCAGCCAGTGAATCAGAGATCACTGCGATATCGTGTGTAAGAGGGAACTCCACCTTCTGTTCCGTAGGGCTGCCGTACTGCAGCAGAGCCAAGCGGGCATTCCTCTCGTCTGACTTTCCATTGGCCAGGGTGAGGCGGCGAGCCACATTCTCGATGAACTCTTTGGCCCTGCGGTGGTTCTCCAGTCCCATCCTCTCGGAACCATCCAACAGGAAGACCAAATCCACCGGCCGCTGAACACAGCTAGCCACAGCAGGCTCTGGAACAGACACACATACATCACATTTTAAATCAAACATGATGTTCAGCGAGCTACAGCTGGAACACAGATGCTCAGAGGTCAAAGCCAGCAAAAGGTATGTGACATGGTGTGCTTCTATACATGCTAATTGCAGTCCAGCTATCTCATATCATCTAAACTTTCACAGTAGTAGCCTCATTAAGAAAGCACTTTTTTAGTTTGCTCTACAATTTTATTCTCTTGAGACGACATTGTGAAAACATGAGTACATTTTATACGAAACAACCCAGTTCACATCAGCAAGTGGCAGTCACAGAGCTAACATGACAATATCACATCTGGTTGAAGCTGCACTGCAGTTCTTTTCCTCTAGTCATCCTACTTTACAAGCCAAGCCTCATGCAAAAAAACATGCACCAATCAAGGGCATACTGTAACATACAATAGTTCCTTCATTGTCAGTGCCAAGTCAACAAACCAAACATCCACATACACCAACGTCTGACTCATACACAGTATACTGTGGCATGTATAAAACCAGATATTTTCCACATGTCATGGCCTTTTCACCAACACCAGTATTTCCCAGAGCGCAGTAAAGGCCGTAACCATGGATATGTGCAAAACAGCAAAAGAAATGTCATCAGAGTGATTCGGCGAGCTCGTGATTCACAGTGGAAATGAGGACTCATCAAAGAGCCACTGTGCCCTATACAGGAGCAACATGAATGGTTCTACAGACCGATCTGCTCCCAACAAATGGATGACATCCGCTTTCCATGTGAGTGGAAAACGTTCCTCCATTAAGGTGGAAGAAATTATATGGATCATATTTATAACAGAAATACTTTTCTGAGGAACAGCTCTTTGTACGTTAATTCGGAAATATTCTGTCAGGAGAGGGAGCATGATGAACCCAGATTTCAAATTTGGCTCATCATGTACAGTAACTGTACATAAGGCTGCACTGAAATGTTAGCGCAGGACCAGCTTCATATCATGCTATTCTTTTGCGTCAGCCCAGGTGTATATTGCACCTGTAGAGTTAAAAAAATGCCCACAGTTCTAATAAAATCTAGTTTATGTCCAGCAGTAAGCTGATTAGTTATTGGCGTCCATAATTGCGAGGTAGCATGGTTAGCATATTAGCATTAGCAGAGTCCTAAGGCTTTCTCTGGGTCTCCCATAATGTCTCCATAGACATATTTGAAGGAGTCGATGAACAGCTGGGTCCACTGCTGCCTGTCCGTTCCCTGGGCGAGTTTGGCTCTCTGGGCTGTGTACGCCATGGTAGCAACGCCAACCCCGTACTGCTGCTCGCTCAGGCCATTCAGCAGGCTGGCCACACCAGCCAAAGAGGTGGGGACCAATGAGGGGCTGCCTTCCTCGGCCAGTGGCTTCCAGGGGGGAGGGGCTTGCCCCGCAGTGACGCCCCCTCCTGAAACAAGCGGGCGGAATAACATTGTGGGCGGGGTCCCACAGACACGACGCATCAACACAGCCAACAAAGATGCCGGAGGTACACCCAGTTTCACTAAATTGCAAGTTTAGTGTTGCGTGTTGGGGTTACAGAACCATGAAATAATTTCATCACAGCAAAGGAGGTGAACTTATACAACTGTGTAAAATAAGAAAAATAGACCAGTTTAAGCCTCAGCAACACCTCTAATCCTTAATATAGTTTAAAGGCGTCAGTATACTTCAAATGAACTAGTTGGTACCAAGTTGTCTGGCCATGTCTCAAGTATTTATACCTGATCTGAATAACTACACTGTCATGGAGAGGTGCGTTGGGTGAGTTTAAATTATACAGATGGGGATAATGGTGAACACTTGCAGACAGTCTCTCCTCAAAGGCATTCATACTGTTGCACGTACGTGAAAAGTTACAGAAGAAGTTATGTAAAGAATGACGTGTTAAGAATGAAAAAAGAAACATTGGTTTCGGAAAGAAACAAAAATGAACGTGTCTCCCTGAAATCCGGCGCTGTTTGACCATCTGACAGGCATTTCCTTTGGAGCATATTGACGCCTTAAAAATGCTAGTTACCCAGGTTCTAAGTGCTGAACAGCAGGTAAAATCTTACAAAAAGCCAAAAGTGAATATTTTAAAATCTTACCTGATTTACAAGGGAGATCAGGGCATATGATGATAGGCTCTAAACCAGAGATAAAGACAGAATGTCAGAGAAAAAGGACAAAAACCAAAACAGCTTCTCAAAGCACATAAGATGTACGTAGTGTACATAATGTTTGTTTCCAAGGTCAATGTACCTGGGCAGAGCACGGTTTCAATCTTGTCGATGAACTCCTCGGCCACTAGGTCTGCAAAGCGCCTCATGCCCAGCACCCTGCCATCCTTCTGGCAGGCAATACTCTTCAGACTCTCATTCTCCTCAATCTGGTCGAACATGTCTCCGATACCGATGGCACTCACATCAACACTGGGGTCACTGCTCGCCAGCACCAATACACACAAATACAAATTCAAGCAATGAGACTAAATTTTTCTTCTCCACAAAAGCTAATTCTAAAATCTCATAATACAGTCCCAGTGTCAGGCACCTGCAGAGGTAGGTGAGCAGTGAATCATCATCTCTGGGGTCGAAGCGTCCATCGGTGATGACGACAACGGTGACATTGGCTTTGGCTCTGCGGCTGTCCCTGATCAGGTTATCATAGGCATACTTCAGAGCGGATGGAGTCCATGTTCCTCCAGCGATCCACTCCAATCGCTTCACTGCGTCCTGAATAGTGAGAAGTCAATATGTGAGAGATGTGTATGTATGGTACAATGCTGCATGAAATGAGGTCAGTACTAAGGCATTATTATTATTATTATTATTAGGGATGCACCGAAAATTCGGCCACCGAAAATTTTCGGCCGAAACTGGCTCAAAAGTGCATTTTCGGTTTTCGGCCGAAAGACTTTTGTCACCGAAACAACACGGCCGAAACAAGACGTTGTGATGACGAAGAAAAAACACGCCCACTACGGGCAGTTGCCGCATCTAGCCATTTTTAAAATGCGCGTGTAGCGGCGCCAGTGTTTGTAACTAGGCAACCGTGACAGCGCTTTTTGATTGGCAGAGAGCGCAGCGGGTCCTCTCGGGGTCCCCGGCATATGGTCCCCGGCACACAGATTTAGCTGGCCTTAATTTTTCCTGTCTTTTATTTAGTTCATTATTGTTACATTTAGTGTTGAAATGTGTTTGTGACAGACATGTGTACGGGACATTTATGAAATACGGGACAAATCGCGTCCCGTGTTAGTTCAAAAGAGGACGCAACATTTCATTTTCAAATAAAGCACAATTCCGTATTTTTCGGGATGTTTGGCAACCCTACCGGCACGCGCACGTCTGGATAGTTGCCAACATGTCTGCGGTGTGGATGCATTTCATTATATCCGAGAAAGACCCACGGATAGCTAATAGCTAGTTTTAATGTCAGTGTTAATAAATATTTTCATAATTTCATAATTGATTTATTCTTTGAAGCATTAATATTAATTTATGCAATTGCAATGCCTTGATTTTAATGAGGTTAGTACACAGTCATTGCCACGAATGCAATGGTAATAATTGGCATAATAATTTATTTCGGTGTTTCGGTTTTCTGCCTTGGTTTCTTCATTTTCGGTTTTCGGTTTCGGCCAAGAATTTTCATTTCGGTGCATCCCTAATTATTATTTTTTTTTTTTTTTACAAACGTTACACTATGGCCATTTTACAAACTTGGGCGGGTTCTATGAAAAAAGATTATACCGAGTGCCATTTTTAGAAGTTTAAATTGAAGTTTTCAAATGAAACTTTAAGTTGTGAAATATCTGGAGAAAAGAGACAAAAGAACAGTCTGTGCTACACCCTAAAATACACTTCAATACTGTATTGATATGTGTTTGTGTCTGTGTGTGAGACCTTGAAAGCAGTCAATGAATCGATCTTAGGGTCATCAAGTCGGATGGCCTGGAAGGTTCCACTGTGACTGTACTGAACAACTCCCACTCTTGTGCCTAGGAACACAAGCAACGGTGTTTACACAAAGTTGGAAGCCATGTTGTAAAGTTTTTTTTGACATTGTGCAGACTAATTCATGGGAACATGAGTATGAACATGCATGTCTACCTGTATCTGATTGAGGGTCCTTGGCAAGGGATCCCAGTCTGTTGATGGTGTTGATGACAAAATTCTTCTCCAGGGTGAAGTTTGTCAGACCCACTGACTCTGAGCTGTCGATCACAAACACGATATCCAGGGCTCCACATCGCTTCTCACAGTCTGCCAGTCAAAAACACAAACATTGAGAATCTGACAGTCAGACGATTCAGCTCACTAATGGCAACGCAGTCGTAACTAAACTCACCACAGCAGCCACAAGTTTCCCTGATGTAGTTCATGACATCACATTCCTGCAGGAAGAAACATTACATCATTACATCCATCATATCCTGTTTCTGCGAATGTGACAGAGATAAAAGAATGGTCAGATGTTCTTACAGTGAGGCCGGGATCTCCCTCAGGTCCAGGATCTCCCTGTAGAGGAAGCAAAGAAAAAATCTCACATCCTGCCGATAAGCTTTTGTTTCGGTTTGGGACTGCAACCAGATAATGCTGATTGTTAACAAGCAAACATATAAAAACTTCAGTTTAACTAGACTTTTCCTAGCTGAATGCCACTTGCTGTTTGCTTCACTGCACTATTTCAGTGACTATGAAAGCACCTGTATGTGGCTTATCCTGATTTACAGGGTAGTCCTTGAATACTTACGTCACGCCCAAGCTCTCCTCTTGGTCCTCTTAGGCCAGGTTCACCCTGAGGTCCTGGCTCACCCTGTTGCAAGCAGAAAAAATAGCCCACTGTAACCATACTGTACAGACATCTCTTGCTCCAGTAACAGCATGCATACACCAATGACGAGTCACTCACCGGCTCTCCTGGAGTTCCTTTCTCACCAGGCTCGCCCTTCTGACCACAGTCTCCTCTGCTTCCACGAGGTCCACGATTGCCCTTCTCTCCTCTGTCACCCTGCACAACAGTGGAGGAAAGCTTTCTCAGTCGAGTGTGTCACTCCATTTGGCAAATATAAGAAGACAGAGTGCATGTGAACATTACCGATGCTCCTCTTGGCCCAGGATAGCTAAAGCCAGGCCTTCCATTGTCTCCCTTTATAGAGATGAAAGAAACAGTCAAGAAAAAGATCTGCAGCAAGATACTGAACGGTGAAAGAAAGAAAGACACTAACACACTAACACATACACTGTGATACATACTTTTGGTCCAGCCTGTCCAGGTTCTCCTCTTGGTCCAGCATCACCAGGGTCACCTCTGGTACCCTACAGTGCAAACAGTGTTAATGTCAGCTACATGAGGTAATATGTCTTCAAGACACTTTTTACGGTAACCGATTGTGACCATTAACCTACATTTCTCCCGGGCTCTCCCGGTGCCCCTGGTGATCCTCTGGGGCCTGGCAGGCCATTGTCTCCCTGTTCAGAGAAGAGAAAGTTGACGACAGGCTCAACAAAATGGGGTTCATCAAAGAGTTCAAAGTGTATGGTGTCCATATTAACATCTACAGATTATAAAGATAATATAGCTCTTCTCACTTTTGTTCCTTTGCTTCCTGATTCACCTGGAAGTCCTCTCACGCCCTCTGGCCCCATTTCACCCTGAAACATAAAATCAATGCTGAGCCCCTTCGTTTTGGAATAATGTATCATTATGAAACAGATCATTTGAGCTGAAGCAAAAAAAATTTTATACAGAAATGAAAAGGTATGTGCATTAACTCATACTTTATCTCCCTTAGTTCCATCTGGCCCTTGAGCACCCTTTGGCCCATAGTCTCCTCTTCTCCCCTAGAAAACAAGTACAATTAGTAAACCAACACAAAGCAAATACATGCACGAACATTAGATAATGAGTGAATCTTACTGGCTCTCCTTTGGATCCTGGACGTCCAGTGGGTCCCTAAGAAAAACAACACACAGGTGAGCTACATGATGCATGAAATGAGTGAGGGTTTGAATGTCTGTGGTGAGGAGTCTTACTGGGTTTCCTTTCTGTCCAGGGATGCCAGGTGATCCAGGACTTCCCCTCTCTCCCTGTGGAAGAAGCACCAGAGTTTAGCCTTTCATCTCCAAAGTTCCACAAAACATTTAACATGACCTCAGACCTAATATCTGGCCCAGGAAAGAGCACCCATCCTTGTCCTTATGTTCTGGTTTACCTTGGGTCCAGCGTCTCCAGGTGGGCCAGGGGGACCAGATCTTCCAGGCCGACCGGGATCTCCCTGAAGGAGGGACACAAGTGCAGTCACAGAGTCAACCACAGGTTTGACGGCTGATGGATATTACTGTAAGCGAAGTCAGACCATATACCTTCTCTCCGTCAGTTCCACCTAGACCACGTTCACCGACATCTCCTGGGTGACCATCAGGACCCTACAAAGCATCAAACACATCCCATAAATAGGTCACAACACAGCACAATATGGATGTGATAATTATTTTAAATCATGTTCAATGCCATACTCTGTCGCCTGGGTCTCCTTTGCAGCCCGGAGCACCGATCCGTCCAATTTTACCCTGGGAAGAAGAGAAGTCAATGGAAAAACATGCATTACCAAAGAATGTTAGAAGCCAAAACCCAAGCTTCACTTCAAAAGCAAACAATCACTATTTGAAATTTTCAGAATAGAATCACATTTGATTCCATGTGCCATTTTAAAATGAAACTTGGTTCTCAAAATTGATCTTCAAGCAGCAAATACCTTCTGTCCATCTGTCCCATTGCGTCCTGGGATGCCAGCCACACCCTAATGATGAAGACAAGGGACAATTAGATGAGAAAGACCAATCACTTTTTAAAATGATAATAGATTTGGTTAAGTAATAAATCATGAATAGAAAAAAGTCTTACCTTTTTCCCCAGAGCTCCAATCTCTCCCTGTGGGCAGAAAGAAGATCAGCAGTCATTGTATGTATGATCATCATCATCATTATTGTCATTTAGCTACAAACTCAGTAATTACTTCAAAATGTAACCATTTAAGAAAGTTTGAAGTCATGCATTGATAAACTTGAGCCACACAAAAGTAAAGTGACGCCTCACCTTTTCGCCTTTAAGACCTGGTTCTCCCTACAGAGAGGAAAAGGGGGAAAAATTATTTAGAACAATGTAACACAAACAAAAATCCACATTCATTCACATTCACATGTTCAGGGCCTTACTTTGATACCGGGCTGACCGATGGGACCCTCAATACCGGGGTCTCCTGGGCGACCTCTGTCTCCTTTGAGACCTGGATCACCGTTGTCTCCTTTAGCTCCCTGCATTCAACGAGTTAAAAGGAGAACATTTCCATGAGGATGAAAACGATAAAGTGAAAGTGAAGTGAAAATTCTGTAAGTGTGTGTGTGTGTGTGTGTAAAGCTCACTTTTTGTCCTCTGTGGCCTTTTGGACCAAGAGGCCCTGGTGTCTCCAAACAGGACACACTGTAACACTGTGTTATACAAGAAATGAAGGCAGGCAGTCAGAGTTGATACAGTTTGCATCTTTATAATATCTCTCATCATTAGGTCATCATGCATTCTTACCTCCACATACGCCAAATGTTTCTGCAAAGACAAAATAAACAAGATGTGAGCAGAAGAGGCATTGATCACATTTCATGTTTCTCTGTGTTCCTGTGGGTGTGTTTGCGTGTTACCATTGTCTTGATGATGCGGTCAATGGTTTCCACATGTATATCGGCTCTGCCCCGGCTCAGATCCACAGCCATGAAGTCCCGCCTGTAGACAGTCGCTGGAGAATTGGCGATCTCCCTCAGCCCCGTCTCCTCAACGTTCCTCGACGCTGCAACCACAAACATTCGGATGCCCTCGTCGCGAGCCCTCTCTGCTGCCACTTTGATCCCACCGCACGGGTTTCCAGTAACATGGCCATCAGTGATGACCACAGCAAATCGGAGGGCCCTGGGGTCTGAGGGTGAACGAAGCATTTCCTGGGTCATGTTGGTGAGGGCGCAGTCAGTGTAGGTGCCCTTGCCCAGGTAAACGATGCCATCGACACCCTGGAAACAGTGACAAGTGTGACTTGTTAAGGCTGGATTACCAAAAGGGGGCAGCTGTTCCGGGAGCCAAGACCCTCAAGCTCCCAAAGTTTAAAGAATCAAAAGAACAGTTCCTTGCTTTAAAGAGGTAATGTGCTTCTTGGCTGGAACCAGGTAACAGGTGACCAGTGGAGACACTTGGAAATTACACCCAGCCAAAAAGTAAAAGCTAAGCTAACCCATTGCTGGCTGTAGCCTTATATTTAATGAGCAGACATAAGAGGTGGTATTGATCTTCCCATCGAACTCTCAAATATGTCAAAAATAAATCAGTGTATCTCCCAAAATGACAAACCATTCTTTTATAAATGAAAATCTGTTTTAATATTTCTCATTCCTTTTATTAATATAACTAATTAAAAAGGTAAAGTACATGATAAACAACCTTGTATTAACAATGACAACCCATCTTACTCTGGGTTAAGTGTGCAAACGCAACAGCAACACTTGCTATGTATCTTCTGAATATATGTTAATTTTGGTTTTAAAGTGATTTTTGGGCATTATTTCACAGTGCAGAAAGCCACAAAAATTTGGGAAGACATCCAGCAAAGGTCTCAGTTGTAATCGAATCAGGAACCTTGAAATTGCATATTACGTATATCCACAAGGCCACAAGGACTATACATTCATCTTGAAGTTACCAGTTTTTCCTCTGCAATACACATTGTAGGAAAATCTTGTCTATTGTTTTCCACTAGTTTTGACTTTCGCCCTAGAGACCCAAAGTAGAGTTACCCGATTCTAGCTGTCATTGTGTTTATAAGTAAATGGTAAGCTAAAAAACACCAATATTATGAAACTCTCATCAGTAATCTCCATTCACAGGAAGGAAGGACATACATTTAACAAAACCCTGTCGCTATGCCTGGTGCACTTTTAAGCAAAGTTTATAGGATAAATTTATAGTTATCAAATAATACTAATTCATCACTTGGTCAGAATGTTTCATAAAGGTGCATAAAAGACCCAAATGCAAGCAGAACAAACTATCTTTAACTTGATGGTATATGTCATGTGTATGTATATGCCAGTGTGTGTGTGTGTGTGTGTGTGTGTGTGTGTGTGTGTGTGTGTGTGTGTGTGTGTGGTGGTGGGTGGCTTCACCACTCACAGTCAGGAAATTGCTCTTTGGTCCGATGCGACTGAACACCCTCTGTTCTTGGGAGAAGTGCAGTCCACCGACGTTCCAGTTGATCCGCACAGCACCTCTGTATTCAGCATCCTCTAAACGCTGTACAAACTGCTTTGTGAAAATCTGCAACAAGAGATGACACCATTGAGCCAATTGAGCTAATTGAGCCAACTTGGTCGAGTGTCATTTAGAAATAATGACACCATAAAATGTGTATATGTTGTGATGAATTTTTGAATTGATAAAAGTGCAGATTGATGAGGAACCTTGATGCTCTCCACCAGGGAACCAGGGGGTGGCTCCTGCAGGGCAATGGTCTCAGATGTGTCTATGGTGAAGTACACGTCTATGGGACATTCATTCCTCTCTGGAGGAAAGGGAAACAAACAAAAAAAATGTGTCATGTTATATCACTAAAAAAAAAGAAGACATTTGACTGTGGCTGTGAAGCAACAAGGGGTCGGTTTCGTGACACTCACTGGTGCACTCCGACGTCTGGCCGTGAGTCAGGGCTCCAAAAAGAAGACAGAGCGCGATGACCTCCAACCCCAGCATCTTCCTCTTCTCCTGTCTGAAACACAAAGGCACCAGACACACAAATGTGCTATCAGTCTCTTCGCTTATTCCTCACGTTACCTCTCAAAATCAATAAAGTGAAAACAGAACTTATGGAAAATGTAAAAGACTAAAAATACAGGAAAAACACTGAACCGGAAAAGACCATTTTCTGTGACAATTTTAAGGTCTAAATGAAGAAACTATGAGGTTATTTTAATATAACCAGCATTGCGACAGCCTTTCACTGTGGTGTAGTCTAATAACAGTTTTTTTCCCCCCATGTGCTGTTTGATTGTTTTTAAGTAGTGTTTGCACTATTTGCAAAATAGGTACAAATAATTTCTTCATCTAGATTCGGCACATGGAATCAATTTAAGGGAATCATATGAATCATATGAAGGAGAGTCTACAGACTGTTTCTCAGCAACAAAATGGCTGCCACTGAGTTATGTAATAGGTTTGAAAGCATGACATGAGTTGAACATGGCTCTTCTCTCTATTTGATGGAGGAAATGGAAACAGCAGAAGCTAGAAAAATTGACTGATCTCAACATAGGCTGACATTTGCCTCATTACGGATTATTAATGTAGAAACCTGGACGCAGGCCTTAACATGTGGAAACTACAGCCATAGCCAGATGAGTTCCGTCAGATTCACACAAGCGATACAGGACTGGATTTTCAAAAGACTCATTGATCAAATGCAAGTTGTAAGTCAGAGGCAAACATAAATAAATAAATAAACTCATTATCTTATCCAAACAGAGCATCTCATCCTTTCAAGTCAGAGAAAAAATACACAAACATTACTTTGGATGATGACAAAAAACCGATCACACTCTGGTTTCATTTCATGGAACAGGCTGCTGATTGAATAAAGCAAAACTCACATTTTGGTTTTAAACCACAACATTTCAAAAGGCGCCACTCTGCTGCCCTCTAGAGTTTGTCCCTTCCCCTGCAGCGAACACGGGTTCACTGTCTGTCAATGGCTGGATTAACCCATTAGGTGGCGCTGGCACATTGACCGTTGTTTGTAATTTGGTCAAGACAAACTTATTTAGAAACCTGCAGCATGTGTATTTTGACAAAACAGGTAACTATGCAGGATGTACCTCAAGGACCTTATTTTCTCAGGTGGGCATATTTGAAAAGAAAACTGCAACTACTCAAATCACCACAAACCCATCAACACACACTTCATATGAGGCCTTCAGGGCCCCTGAGTGCCCTCTGTGCTGTCTGACAGGCAGCAATTTGTCAGCAAAGCCTACAGTCGCTCTGGTGTCTGTCCATCATCCTATCAAGTGCAGATATCTCAACCCAGCAAGTGTCCACCACTGGACCACCTGCCTGTCCACTGCAAAATACTATATTTTTACACGGTAAAAATATGCACCCTCACTGGTGAAAAATAAGAGAAGACAATTGTAATTTACAATACAAATTAAATTAAAAATTAAAAATTAAAATGCCACCCATTCAGTTAAGCAATTTAAGCGTTAGAAGACACATTTTTCTCAAGATAGTTCATCAAAACTAATGACATCTAATGTCTAGTCTCACATCTATTGGCAGCTTGTTATTCAGTCACACTATGGGAGACAATATGTCCGAATTAATCATTTTTGGGTCTTCTTAAGAAACATTTGAAGCGCACACCAACCAACAGACTGTGAGCCACGCGCTTTGCTGTGGCTCCCTCTAGCGGACAGACAGACAGCCGTGCGCCGCGGAGGAGTCGCTCCTGCAGATGGTCCCACTCGCTCCCTCTGTCCAGGCCAGAGGAGTGAGTGGGACTCCTCACTGCACAGGTGAACATCATGCAAAAAAATATACAGAGATAACAGCAACGACTGTTACATGCATGCTCCATTTGTTTTGTTTTGTTTTTCTTAAGCAGTATAGTTTGTGGATTTTGTGTATTAAAAGTTTGGTAGAGCATCAGTTTGGTTTGTCTGATTTTTGTTGTTGAGAGTCAGTTTGAAGACATGCAAAGAGACAGACAGGGACACATCAGGTCAAAGAGGGACAGAGAAAAGACAGACTGGCTGCATGTTGTGAGTAAAAAGTGCTGCTTACCCGAACTCTTTCCAACAACTTGTGAACTTGGTGAGCAGCTGATCCTCTGTTGATTATCTCCTCATCTCAGCAGGAGGGAGAGCCGAGAAACAAAAGGGGGATGCGGGAGAAAGAAAATGGGAATAAAAGCTGTGGATGCGCGTTTCCTTCCCGCAGAAGAGCCGTCCGTCCGCTCTCCTATCCCGCTTCAGCCCCAGCGACCAGCCCTGATCCCTCCTCCCGTGCGTGCACGACGCACCCCAGCAGTGGGCGCTGCCGTCCGCTTGGAGGCGCCATGGCTCCGCAGGAACTCGTGTGTGTGCGCGCGCGCGCCAGAGTACCCCTGGCCCATCGCACCAGTATTACTGCCATGCACCAGTAAAAGAGGATGCCAAAGCGCAGCTGGAGTTCAGAACAGACCCCCATCCACAGACATATTGCTGGTGTAGCATCAGGACAGATGACTATTTTACACATGTGGCCCTCAGCTGCAAACATGGTGCAAGCCTGGGGGACACACTGAGCTTTCATGTCCCTGAGGTAGAGCTTTTAGGAGGGTTTCACAGTTAATCTCATACATGTGGTGAGTCAGAATGAAATAGAACAGGATAAAGAGCACACTTAAGCCCCCGGTGCTCATAAACACACACAAACGGCTCTTGTTTGTCTCTTGTGGTCTGGTTGCAATTACTAGGCCGAGTAAGAGGAGTTTACACCCGGTGTAAACACTGACAGGCTGTCCATGAGTCTGCTGGCCATGTTTATACCCATTACTGCTTCAGCTGCCCGTCTGCCTATTTGTATGTGTTGAAGAATTTGCGGACATGGTGGGAGGTCCCCCCCCCCCCCCTTTTTTTTGCACACATCTGCACACTTACATTTACACCCCACCATATTTCTTTTCATTTCATCGTTGTCGATCATGTGTTGGCTGCAGCGACACTTGTCAGAGGGTCCAGTTTGCATGAATGTTCTGATGTGGCGTGCAGAGCTGCCAATGCATTAACCAGTAACACTGCCACTAATGTTTTATCCAGGCTGGAACACAGGAGACGATGTCAGGGACAGGCTTTTACATCCGCTACATGATAGACTATCAGCATGGAGAGGGGAGGTGAATATGGAGGGTGATGATGTGAAATGACCAGACTATAATCTATATCTTTAAGAATATTGCATCAAAGGTGCATTTAGTAAAAGTTTGCCACTGAAGTTGGAAACCTGGATACGGCCTGGTCTTTAGACGTTGCTGCTCTTGCACATATAGAAACATGATTTATTTATACACACAGGTTTTGAAGTTTTAGCATGCTTTTGAATTAAACTTTATCTAAATGTCTTGTGGGCTATGATCAGTGTAGAGGTGGTTGGAGGTGCTGAGCTGTTGTGACCAAGTGCAGATGAGACAGAAGAGAAGAGGAGGAGGAGGAGGAGGGCAGCTGCTGACCAGGGTTATTACTCTGTGAAGCTCTTTTCTCTGTCTTGGCCATGGAAGAGTTTTTCCTTAAAAAGAGAAGAGAGGAGTGGAGCAATGCGTGTGTGTGTGCGTATGTGCATGTGATGGAGAGATGTGGAGGTGGAGGGAAGTGGGGGTGGAGGGGGTTCTGGTCTCTCTTAAAAGTGTGACTCAGAGAATAGGAATGACCTCCCTCCCGAATAAGAGTAAACCAGTCTGCCTCTCTCTGTCTCCCTCTTTCTCACACACACTCTCTCTCACTCTTTAATTTTTTTTTTTTCTGTACCGAGTTTCTTTCACATGGACTAAAAGAGCGTTTCAGTCTGGAGGGATTTCTGCATAATCAGTTCCAGAATTATAAACAGCACAACTCTGCCAACATCGCTGCAACTTTTCTCTCACTGTTCCACAGAAAACATATAAGGGACGATTCAACCGACTTCATGCGCAGCCATGCACAAAGACACAGCCACGACAGAGGCACAAAAGCAAATCAAACGTATGCTTGCAAATGCAAACACACATATCAGCAGAGTGAAAGAGCAGATACGTGTTCATGCACAGATACACAAAATGACAGCTCTGAAGGTTATTTACAGGTCGGCCCTCATCTCTTTGGCTGTCTGTATACATATGAGAGTGATACACTTTTTCCAGATGTTCCCCAGCGCAGCTCCTGAATCTGAAATGCTATATTTAAGAACAAATAAACAGGATATTACACTGAACTTAAGATAAGCTAACATTTACTCCTCTTTTCCTTTGCTTCTTTCTGGAATCTTTTTTCCTTCCCTCTCTCCAGATGTGCTTTCTGTTCAGACAAGGCAGCTGGGAGTCGTTACCTCCGTGCATCATGTACACACACACACACACACACACACACACACACATATGGTCGCGCGCACATTGTACACGCATATGGTCAAGTCCATGTGCAAAACTTATGTCACTACCAGTGAATTTTGGAGGAAAAAAGGTTGTGCTGAGGTCTGAGAGTAAGATGGTAGTGAGAGGTCCAATCACTACAGCTTCAGAAAACAGGAGGAAGGAGGAAATTGGGTTTTAGAAAAACTACAGAGGAGCCAAGACAAATTTCTGAGGAAAAGTCCCGCGCGCACACACACGGCCACGTGCACACAAATCACACAGATAAACACGCACAAATCCTGTAAATCATACACAGAGATGTGTGTCACCATGCAAGTGGGCACACCCATGCACACGCACACAAACAAACAAACACACACACGCAGGCAGGGACTCGGTGGAATGCTCTGATAAGTGCAACTCTGGCTCCAGATCTACAGAAATGCATCTGACACAGGAAGAGACATATCAAACAGTCCAGACACATACAGCGCATGTACGTGCACACACACACACACACACAAGAGTTCACACAGAGAAGATCAAAACAGTGTCTCAGAATCGGGACCACAGGGGGGGAAAAAAGGAAAGTAACAGTTCCACTGAAATTCTGCTGCAGTCTGACTGTGGACATTTAATATAAAACATGTGTCTGTCTTTGAGTCATAGACAAGAATACAATCTAACGTTTGTGTGCTCATGTCCTGTGCAGTTTTTCCATACATCCAGTGGTGAAGAACAGCATCCAACAAAAGACGTTTGTAGAGATACACGTTTGAACCCTGAGGGAGGAATTCTTTTCTCTCTTGCCCCTTGTCAACACGGAGGTCAGAGGTCAGGCTCAGACACAACACAGCAGCCCTGGAGCAGGTAGAGGTGGGTTGCTCAGGGGCACCTTTGCAGGCAGATACTTGCCAGCACAGTGGGTTTGACTTGGGACTTTTTTATTTAGGGTCAATTTAGGTCACACTGTCACTCAGTTGCACCCGAATATGGCACAATTAGTGTGAAGTTGTAGGTTGTAATTGTAGGTTATTATTATTATTATTATTCTCAATAAATAATAATAATATATTCTTAATACTAGTAATAGCAGTATAGTATATTATACTGTACTTGTACTATGCTCATAGGATAACTTATATTAGGGATTATATATCTTATTCTGAGCTCCATTGCTGTATTGTTAATTATGTTTACAATGTGTCTCCGTTCAATACTGTTGTTTGCTATGGACACGCCTGTGGCTGCTTGTCCCCCCCCCCCCTTCTCTCTCTCTGTCTCTGTCTCAACCCAACCAGTCATGGCAGATGGCTGCCCATCACTGAGCCTGGTTCTGTCCGAGGTTTCTGCTTGTTAAAAGGAAGTTTTTCCTCGCCACTGTCGCATCAAGTGCTTGCTCATGATGGGAACTGCTGGGTCTCTATATGTTGTCGGGTCTCTTGACCTGCTCTGTATGTAAAGTGCCTTGAGATAACTTTTGTTTTGATTTGGCGCTATACAAATAAAATGGAATTGAATTGAATTGAACGTTATGTTAGGTCACTGCATTCCTAATTTATACTTCATACTATATTATATTGTACTTTAATATATTATATATCTATGTATGTATAACATAGATATAACAGTATACAATAGAATATCATATGATTTTGTGAGCAGTACATAATGCAGTGTGTATGTGATGCATACAATGCAGTATAACTCCAACTATAATGACATAATCATATGATACTCTGCCCTGTGATAGACTGATGACCTGTCCGGGGTGTCCCTTGCCTTCACCTGAGTCGGCTGGATTAGGCTTCAGCGTCCCCCGTGACCCTGCAGAAGATTAAGCGGTGTATAGATAATGGATGGATGGATGGATGGATGGATGGATGGATGGATGGATGGATGGATATGATACTCTGGTGTATGCTTTTACCGCTGATAGTGTTACATGCTGTACTTTGCTGACTTGGCTGTGACTAGTCACACAAATAGAGCAAAACTGTCTCAAGCAAAGTGACATCGTTCACAGAGAGTGAATCTATATCACAGTGGGCTATCTACAGGTATATTTAGGCATGAATGTACTATACGTTACATGTATCTCTGTTAAGAAGTTGGTGTGTGTCTGGACAAAAGTGAGCTGAGACACTTTGGTGTAGCAACCTTTATTGAAGGAGCTCTTACAACACTAGGTTTTGTATCCTCAGGTAAAAATATCTTCTTTTACAACATGGGCAGAGGCTGATACACTGAGACTAATAGCACCACAGATAATAACAACAGTTCAGTGACTCTTGGCCACTGACGACAATTAAAAAAAAAAGGCGTGTGTCTTTTCTGTTTGTGTGTGGGTATGAGGGGCTCAGGCATTGAGTCCCATTAGGCTTTTTTTCCAACCTTCAACCATGACAGATGTTTTCCTACCTCACTGATGAACTAAGTGTGCATGTGTGTATGTGTGTGTGTGTGTGCGTGTGTTTGACAGAGGTGTCTCTAACCCTGCACAGAAAATAACTAACAGGTTTCTGTCATATGAACCAGTGACCTCAGCACAACTGTTCATGGAGCAGTCGCCCAAGGCTACACATAAAAAAATCACCTCCACACACATATACATGGAATGGTGTACATGCAGAGGTGCGTGCACACACACACTCACACACACATACAGATACACACACCCAGGACACAATCGCACATGTTGAGTCCAGCTGTCTTGTCCTCATTAGTACCAGGTGAAGTGCTGATGGGTTTGTTTGAGAGTCTGTCTGATGTCATGTCCTGCTGACCCTGTAGGTTTCTTTGGTGATCTAATAGAGCTTTCAAGTGATGTCGGGTGTGAGCTTGCACCAAGTTAGGAATATGTCATGGCGTTTGCAACTGACCTTTTCAATATGCTTTATAGGAGTAAAACCTAAAATAAAGTGGACTGGCCAATAATGCCTTCAAGGTTAACAATCATTTAGGTACAGCAAGCACAAAGAATCCGTATTTTCAATTCACAACTGTGGTCAGTTCACTTGTGTTGTGTCGAATGAAATTGTGACTCCACCAATCCGACACCACTTGAAAGGGCGGCAAGAGCTACGAAAAAGAGTCCACATTAAACTCTAAACACAAATCCTTCAAATGGCAGGAGCTCCGGTCCTGGAGAGGCGGGAGAGTGCAGCCTTCATGATCCATTTTCAACCCATGCTAGTTAGTGGAAATGATCCGAGCACAGGTCCAGACTAGCTGAAAGTGATGCAAGGACGCAGAATACCTGAGTAGAAATCAGCCCAATGCATTCAAAAAGCTAGGAATTTAGTTTACTTGTGGCCATTACCAACAGCTCTCCAGGACCGAAGCTACCCCTTCAGATATAGGACTTTTTTACCCTGAGCATTGCCTGCCAGGCAGTGTACTAACGCAACCAACTCTACAGCTCTAAAATGGCTTAGGCTAGCACCATCACTTTGTCTAATGATCCCAGCATAGGAGGTGGAAATATTACACAGTATGAGATGGTCTGCACTTGGGGGGCAATCAGGGTAAAAAAGCACCCAGTGAATTTAATGAAGACATTCCCATTTGTGTTGGCCACACAATCATTTGTCGTTTTATGACATTTCTTTTTTTTTTTTAAAAAAAGTACTCAAACACAGTGTATGGTAAATGAGTGAGACTGAATATTCATAATGGGACTAAAAATCTAAAGCGTGTTGGTCCTGTTGTTTGGGGCCCTGCACTCATGCCATGGACACCCTTCTGGAGACGGTTTGGTGGAAGACCCCGCGGAGCAGAGAGGGGTAGTCTGGGACACGGAACAGGTGGCGCTGGGCGTAGGAGATGTCGTCCTGTCGCCCCCTGCTCACCAGCATGCGCAGGTTGGCCTCATTGACTTGGCTGCCAACAGAGATGACAAAGAGCTCCAGCCCGGCGTCCGCCACCTCACGAACACGCTTCTCCAGCACGGCCTCGGTGACAGCCTGAGACCTGCCGTCAGAGAACAGCACCAGCTTCTTCCTCCCTCCTGTTGCGTCCCCGCGGCCACGTAAACTCCTAATGGAAAACTCCATGGCCTCTAACACATTGGTGCCATCATTCTGGAAGGCGGCCTCTTCAGTCTGATAAGACAGCAGGGTCAAATTGGTGGTTGGCGCCTGCTCCATGCGGGCGGTGCGGCTGTACTGGCCCACACCCACTCTGACAGTGGCACCCCTCTGCCTCTCACCAGTCAGGAAACGCTCAGCCAAGCGACGGACAAAGGTCTTGCTTGTCTCAAAGTTCTTCTGGCCCACACTGGCCGAGCTGTCCATCATCACCAAAATGTCGGCACTTTCAGAGAAAGAGACTGAAACACACACACACAGGCACAATACACCTGATCAACAGCTGTTTCCAGTGGTTCTGTGACAGACTAGACGGATTGCAAGGTACAAGACAGTCAAATAGCAATGATGCATTTTCAATTCACTCATACAGTTTACGGGTATAACTTGTTGGTTGTTTTATCTTTTATTGAAACTCTTATTTACTATGCATCTTTGAGTGATTATTATTAGTAGTAATAATAATAATATTACTAATATATATGTAGAATTTGAGAAAGGGAGAAAAATGGTCAACTGGGTCAACAGCAGTAAGACAAGATTTACACTAAACCATTAAAAAGACTGAACAACAGCACAACTATTATCATTGAAAAATAAAAACAGACTTACTGGGACATTTGTAGTCTGGGCACCTCTTATCTGGATGAGAGAACAACAGAGTTTGAGTCAGGTTATTTAGAGTTGATACAAAATACTGATTTGATAGAAATGGCCGACGATGTGTGTGTGTGTGTGCTCCTGCTGTATGTGTTGATATTTACCTTGACAGATTCTGGATGTGAGGTTCTGCAGGAAAGTGTCATCCAGCAGCTCGGCAAAGTTTTCCAGGACGAAGGAAAAGCCTGGTTTGGGGTCGCTCTTACAAACGACGTCCTCAAGCTGCTCCTGGTTGGGCTGACGGCCTGAGTAGTCCTTCACTCCCAAACCACCCACCTGGACATGAGGAAAGAGACTTCGTTAGTGGGTACATTATTATTTCAGTTGAATGGCCTTGGCAAACCGTGTCTATTTCGGTGTATTGCACTCACCCGGAGGTTCTTTCCACAGAGGACGTTGAGGGGAACCTTGTCCCTGGAGATGTCAGAACGTCCGTCGGTGAGAACGAGGACGACTCGGTTCTCTTTCTGCATCAGCTGGATTGTGTTGGTCAGAGCGAACTCAAGGGCTTCTCCTGTGTATGTGGCCTCAGCCAGCCAGCGCAAGTCTTTCACTGCCCTGTACACACATACAGAAAATGATGACACATGATGTCCATTTCTTCAAAAAACACTGTATTTATTAGGGATGAGCCGGATACTCGTTTCAGATGAGTATCCGTTACGGATTGTGTAACTGACTGTCTTCGCGCTCTGTGATTGGCCAGTCACACACAGTGCTCGCCCTCTCATAACGTATGCTGTCCATTTAATAGGACAGAGCTGAAAACGGCTCGCGTCGCGTCAGTCAGTGCCTCCGCTCCGTTTTTTTTTTTTGTTTTTTTTTTTTTAACGTCTGCTTGCTCTTAGTCTGACTGGTGATATAAATCAGTAGGAAAACTTTACTCGTACTGAACGCGGTGCTTTTGAGAAGAATACAGTGAACAAGGCTGACATATTATTTCCCTGTTTGCCATCACTGGATGTTTGCATGAATCATGAAGTTCACACAGATCATTAAAAATAAACAGTCTTACAGTCCATTTACACACATACACACATAAAGCTGAACACACAAAGTAGCCTATATTAATAATTTTATTGTATGTGGCTGCATGCAGTATCTGACACTTTCTCTCTGCAGTTCATGAAAATAATACTATAAATATTATTGAGATATACTGTATATAGGCTTTGAATACAGTAGATTAGCAACTTCTGATCAATCCATATCAATTTCAGACTTAAAATAATGTACCGTTTTAAGCCCCACCCATTTCTGCACCCACTTCCGGTTTAGGCACCGCCCACTCCGAATACGGATACAGATACACCTAATGTAGATGGTTAAACAGATACAGATACAGATACAGATAGTGGCGGACTCGCTGATCCCTAGTATTTATGCAAATACACTTATTTGCTGCTTTGCCACGAATGAAATTAGAGTACTGATGTCTATTTTATCATCCAATAGAGCTACATAGGTCTGGACTGTGTTTTAGCCTAACTTGACAGAATCACAGGGGGCAGAAGGAAACGATTGATAAAATACACCTACAGCTCAGAAAGCTCTCATTTACATGTGCATGTGTGTTAGTCAGCAGCAGTGAAAAACGACTCATTTTTAACAGGATTTTTATCTCATTTGTTGAACCTGTGTATACGCATATAGCACACACCTCCTCAGATGCCATGTCTTACAGCAGGTAAGTATTTTTAGAACCAGTATTTATCGCAATGATGTATGAGCATATAGTAAATTAGCAATTGTGCTGTTTATTTTTGGAAAAGAATATGAGCTTATTGCATTACTAAAACCCTGAAGACTTCGTTCAAAGAACAGTATAGTGTGACTGATGTAAATTTGAGACTTGGAGAGGATGTAACCAGAAATCCAAACAATGAAATCAAGCCTCGGTGGCAGTGGTGATGCTGAATCATTACTGAATGACGACTGCAGCACACAGTCACAGAAGGAGCCAGAGGAAAAGCAAAGCGGGCACGTGAACTCACTGTTTAAAGTCGGTGAGGCTACCAATGTTGGTTCCCAGTTGGACAACTTCTTGGGCTTTCGATCCACTGTACTGGACCACACTCACCCTGGATTCATTAGCTGCAAACTGGAAAGAAAAGCATTGCATGGTGACTGTGTGTTGTGTCTACGAGCACGTGTTTTCTTCTGTCAACATTTCTGCGTCCCCACCCATCCGGACTAATTATATCCGAACTGGAAGAGGAGAGTCATTGGAGAGACATAAAAGCAAGTTCCAAAACCAGACAATATCTGTCATTCACACTTTCTATTTCGAGGTTTGTTTTCGGGGCAACAGTTCTGAAAACAGTTTTCACAACATTTTTTGGCGTCATTTTGAAAAAAACAACAACACAATCCACAGAGAGCAAATGTGTGTTATTCAACAGAGGGTTGGCAAAGATGGACAAATATGAACATGTCAAAACCAAAGATAAATCAAAGAAGGACATTACCTTGACTTGCTGGTCTTTGGCCAGTCGATCTATGACTGTGATGATAAAGTCTTTGGCAAGAGCAAAGTTTGTGGAGCCGATACTCTCTGAACTGTCCACAATGAAGGCCAGGTCCAGGGGCGCGCACTTACACTCTGCAGACACGCAAAAAACAAGCACATAAACAAAATCACAACAGATGACAACAGCCATGCAGCCTGAGACACAACTGTGATGATGATGACTGTGTTTTAGATTCAGTACAAACTTACCACAACAAGCTGTGAAGCATTTAGGAGAGGATGGAAAAAAAAACACAAATCAAAGTTAACCAAACAAACAAAACACAACAGAACCGTTGTCACCCTCTTAAATGGACATTCTTCAGGTTTTAACTACATGTTGAGCTAATCAGGCACTGTGTTGAAAAATGCTTAACATAGAGGAGATGAGGCTATATTTCTGCCAGTGTGCATTTAAGTGTTTAACTTACAGCAGAGCTTCATGATGATATCCAGAATTTCACATTCCTGAGGAGAGAGGTGGAGTAAGTTACAGATCTGCAACGCACGGCTGAATCACATTACATAACTTTCAAACACAAGACACACGATCGGGTCCTAGACTGTTTCAAGGTGCTCCAGAATTAAAAGAAAACATGATGGCGGTGATATGGTGGTCTGGTCGGTGAAAGGCCGCGGGTTTTTGTGTTCAGGAAATTGGACGTGCGACTTTGGACCGAACATACAGTATCAGTTTCGGAGTCAAAACTAGTGCAGCGTCAAGGGGGAATTAACTCTGCGGTGCTCAGCCATCCTGTCATGTGGTGAAAAAGAGGGCGAGGGTCCAGATTAAATGGACTGATTAAACTTTTTTTTTTTAAACTCACATCAGTTCCTGGTGGTCCGGGAGGCCCAGGAGGTCCCTGAAGGAAAAAGGGAGAAGAGTGAGAAGGGAACAGTGGGACTGAGTGATTCAACCCCGTGATCGATGTGTTTATCTGTTTCAAAGAAAACGGGCCAGACAAAAGTTAATCTGGACTTCAAGATGACAGAGCTAGCACTGGGAGACTGTTTTCATTTTCACTGGAATAAAAAAAGTGGCGATTCTACGGAAAACCATTACGACTTTGACTGCAAACCAGAATCGCTCAGTCACTGAAGCCACATCCACACCCACACAGTCTGTGTGTGCTTCTATCTTTCTGCAACAACATGTGAATCTTCCAAAAGTTCGTTGCCACAGCATTTTGTTTTTCACTCGGCTGCAGGAAAACCATCTGTTTTGTTTTAAGAGACATTAAAATCAGTTTAAGAGCATTCTTCCCTGTGACAAAGACGCCAGAGCAACTTGCATGTGTGGACAAAGGCAAACATACACATGAGGGGGAGAGAGAGAGAGAGAGAGAGAGAGAGAGAGAGGGGTTAATTGTAGATGAGAGAAACTGTCTTGAGAACACACAGAAATATGCAGCAGACAGAGAAGAGAGATGGAAGAGAGAGGAGGAGACAGAGGAGAAGGAGGAGGAGGAGGAGGAGGAGTAGAGACAGAAAGTATGGAAAGTGTGAAAGGGCATGTCTTTATGCACAGTGTTAAATTTAGATTCAATCTTTTAAACAAATCTTTGACATGATGCAATACCACAAACTTGGGAAAAGGGAAATGGGAATTACTCTTTCCTACATACTATGAGTCAAACTAAGGGATGCCATTTTTGTTTCTGAACATGCGGTTTGATGTCATGCTTAGTGTTGAGTTTGGCTAACTTTAGCTCAGTTACTGGTAGTCCATGGGTTTAGGCCACAGGTAGGGAAAGTGCTGGGTGTTCACTTTGTTCTTGCTAGCCCCATTTATCAAACGTCTGGTGATATTCTATATTTATATATTCAGTGTCAACAAATCCCCTGAAGAGACCCAAACCAACAGTGAATTTATCCTATTAACATGACGTTGCAGATTGCACATTTCACTGTAGGGGAACCAACAGTGGCCCTAACTTCAAGGTAATAAAGGCCCTCTCTGGAGTCAGCATTTGGTTTGGTTCTGGGCTACTGTGCAAACATGGTGGGAGAACATGGCGATTTCATGGAGCTACTCCCTCTTTAGCTATGAAGGGTTCATCTTGAAAAATACAATGATTCTTGGTTTCTGGTGATTATCCACTAATGAAACCATAATTCTGAATATTATATTCCATTTTTGGCAATATATTCCCTTAAATCCTACATACTGTACCTTTAAATGAATCCATATTCTCAACAATTACATAATTGTTTGGAACTCCTGATTCTGCCACTGTGGAAGTGTGAAATCTAATATTTGATAGAATGTCAATGTCTTTGTTGAGACTAAAATCAGTGACTTTAAAAATGTCAATTAAAATGTAATTTTCAATTGAGCTAAGATGAGATAATCTTAAATGGCCATTTTCCACTGTAGATATTTACAAGAAAGGAGGAACTGAACCCAAAACTATGTTTGGATGTGAGAGTAGGTTATTGGTTTGGAGAGAGGGTCTCAACATGCATACACATGAAGACAGACCTACAACACACACACACACACTCACACACACACACACACACACACAAAATCAGTTCATGCCTGAGCTCCGTGGTATTCTTACCGATCTGCCCTCGGGTCCTCTGTGACCTTTGGCTCCTTTAGGTCCTGGAGGCCCTGGTTGGTTGTTCTGCGGAAAAAGAAAAAGAATGGTTGAATGAAAGAATTAAGTTGTATATACACTTAGAATGTTTTATACAGTATCCATATTGAACAAATAACAGTATGTCAACATACTGCTGTAAACATCAATCACTGTCTGGCCATAATGTTCAATACTTTTCACGACAAGATGACAGCATGGGTATGCAGGTATGTGCTATATGCAATCATTTCACTGGCATTGCATCTGGATAATAGCTTTGTGAAATAAAACGTGCATCTAAGCCAAACCTCTACATGTAAGAGAGATGAAAGAAAGCCTGAAGATGTCATTAAAGGCATTTTTGAGTGTGGAAAAATAATTTGGACCACCTGTTGGGATAGCGATATAAGTCTAGGTGTCATCAGCATAAAACGGAAATTTATATTAAATTCATGGCGGATATTACCAAATAGGGGCATTTACAGGGAGAAAAGATAGAGAGATACTTGCACTGGAAACAATATGACAATGAAGGAAGTTTTTTTTTTTATAGCTTACACTTTCTGTTCATGAGGGTTGGATCATTTTCTTATTCCTACATTATATGTCACAAGACATATCTTCCTTCAAAAAAGGAATCAAAATATCAAAACATTTCAACAGGGTACTGTTGGTCTGAGACAAAACTCATCTCAAAATCTCAGTTGAGGCAAGGTCTGGCCTGAAGAAAGCAGCTAAATCCCCTGCAGCTGCTGCACACTGACCCACTGCTGGTCGATATGAGACTGTGACTCAGACTGTACAAGTGTGGAGAATAAAGAGCTCAACACTGGAAAATCATTTTAGGAAAATTAGCACATCTTTAAGTTCAATGTTCCCACAGATACTGTTACAGTGTAGCAGTTACACACATTACAAAGAAATGTGGGCATTCTGGTTTTGAGGAAGATGGTGCACAGCTGCAGAAAATTACAAATTAAAGCAAAATAGAGATTTCACACCACACATAATCTATGATCCAGAAATGACTTTGGAAACAGCTTGTAAACACTGGCTCTATGAAAGAACATATTAACACATGTGCAATATTAATCCCTTATCTTTATAAAAAGCCACACGTATTCTCTTCATCAAAGACTGATAATATATCAGAAAAGTGACTCAATGTTCTTAAATGTTAAAGATTATTAACAGACAAGCTTCAACCAGTTTTGACACCTAGTTTATCTTGTCTCCACTCCAAATACATTCTGATTGGTAGTCACAAAAATACTTATTGGCAGCTCAACATGGCAGACAGACGCAATGTGATGCAGTGAAGGCAAGAGGGTCGGCTGTTATTGTAAGGTCACAAATCATTACAATAAATAATTTCTGCTCTTTGATCAGGGGTGGAAGCCGACTCGAACCAGCTGCAGTACAACAGTCTACCTACAGTGGATAGATATGAAAGAGACCAAGAGGGAGAGAAAGAGAAGGTAATGCCAACCACCTGGCTTTTAACACACACACAAACACACACACACTTAGTTGCTGTCGGCCTTGAGAGAGAACACACACACATGTGCACATACACACATGGTTCCAATTACTGCATTCTCAACTTCAAACACTCTGATGTACAGAACATAGACCATATCGTCTACACAATTAAACACACACACATGTCCTGACCTTGATTTTATGGCGTCATATTTGACGACACGTAGCCAGATGTGATTGTGTGTCATATCTTGTTGAATATGTGTATATTATCATTCCAAAGCTAAACGGTTAAATGGGTGGAAAAGTCAAAAGGTCTGTCTCCACCTTTATCTTCTCAGACACACCCCTGTCAAAACCTTCTGTCCCCTCTGGCCAGAGAAGGTGCACACAGCAAAGTACATGCCTGTGCAGTGTGAAAAATTCAAACTATCTAAAAGAGAAATTCAGTTGCTCACACATCGAAATAAGGCAAATGGCTTTAGATTATCTGAAATGTTATTAGCCAGTTCCATGTCTCATGAATTTGCATCAAAGTGGTAACTGTTCCTTCCTCTGTACTGTCCAAGACAGTGAGCGGCTGCGTGTAAAACATGTGGGAACAAACAAGTGTCTGTTCTGAGAACAGACATGTCTGCCAGTTAAGAGGAGAAAAAGAGATGGATGAATGCCTCGAGGGATAATTGGATTGTAATGGATTCATTTTTTTCCACTGAGACAAAAATAAACAAAATATGGCACAAAAAATGGACTGACCAATGGGACAGCAGCAGAGGGAAGGATAGGCAATAGTTTGACATTTTGGGATATGCACTTAGTCGCTGTCTTGTTGAGAGCTGGATGAGAAAATTGATACCATTCTTAAATGTGTTTGTTAATTATGAAGCTACAGTCAGCAGCTGGTCAGCTCCACATTCTTTTTGTATGAATTAAGCAAGTTACAATGTGTAATTAGTGAACTTCAGACAGTCAGGCGAGCTATTTCCCCATGTGTGCAGTCTTTATTCTGAACCAAGCTGACCAGCTGCCGGCTGCTGCTGCATGTCTAAGAGAACGGTATTAATCTTCTCAACTAACTTTTGGCAAGAAAGTGAAGAAGCACAAATTGTTGAACTACTCCTTTCAGCAAAGGTGCTGCCAACAAAGTACCATAAATTTCACCAAAACTACAAATCAAGAAAATATAAAAGTGAAGTTCATTAGATGACCATGTGTTTTAGTCCATTTACTTTCAACAAACTTCAAGTAGCACTAACAAGTTTAAAAAATCAGGATGATTTTGTGAAGAATCCAAAACTGTTTCCTCTGAACTGACTCATGACATCATGCATGGTTTCAGTTGGTAATTTGGCACTATATAATCAAGCAGAGGATTGTGCTCCTTCATTACCGCTGTAGAATCAGTCACAGAGGTTATGAGATGTTTCCTGATGCTGCTGTCACGACTCAGGGACAAGCAAAAAAAAAAAGCGTAAACAGTGGGGCGACTGGGTGAATTATACTTCTGCATTTAATCCTCCCCTGTGCTTGGAGTCTTGATGAGTGGTAAACTGATCTGACACTGTAAATTGAAAGCTTACACAGTGTGACTGCTCTTGAAGAGGTCAGGGTGCACTGATGTACGAATGAGAGAAAAGTACAAACACGTGCAGAAATGTTTATGCCGTGAAACGCGAACCTTGGAAATGCAATAATTTTAACGTAAACACGACCAAGTTGAACCAGGGGCTAAAGTGTTAAAACTGGCACGCTATATGGACATGGGTGATCACACACATGTCCCATTGCTATACGCACAAATGCACGCTCACTCACACACACACACACACACCAAAAAAGTAATGCCGTCCCTTCATCGCTTCTGCTCATTTCCTTGTATCCTTGACAACGACATATACACAGCTGCTTCAGCTCAAAGTCCTCTTCCCCAAAGACACACACACACACACACACACACACACACACACACACACACACACACACACACACACACACATAAAATGTGTTCAGATCTACTTAAGAAAGTATTTCCAGCTGCACAACAGAACGAGAGTGTGAGCGCAAGATGGATGCGCTGGAAGAATAAAAGCAGTTAAGCATGTGAGCAGCTAACGCAGGAAAAACAAAATGAAAGACAGAAGTTAAAAGACGAAACTCATTATCATATATGATTAATATGGTCGCGAGTTAAAAGAGAGCAATAAAAAAGAAATATGTAAATGTGCCCATAAATCGACACATGTGACTCACATCCTGTCGGCGCTCTCCGCCAAGAAGGGATTGAGGGAGAGATAGAATGAGATCAAGAGCAAAGAGCAACTGCAAGAAGGAGACAAGCCAGAGGCAGACTCACATCAGGGCCTGGATCTCCAGCATCTCCGTCATCTCCTTTGGGTCCAGGGGTTCCCTTGCCACCCTGATGGTCACACAGCAAATGTCAGAGGTGAAGAGGACAAACGGGCATGACAATCAATGTAACACTGTAAATTACAAACTAATGGGTAGGCCAGTCTACTTCAGTTTAGTTTAAAGCTTCCTAAAACAGCCAATGATCGATTCAACTTTAATTAGAATGCGTAATAAAACCAGCTCCATTATATTCATCCAGAAAAAATATCAGTTGAGAACACGTCTGCTCAACATGTGATTTCTAATAAAAGTCCAAGTTAAAATACTAATTGGATGCTTACCGGCTCACCAGAGTCTCCACGGGGCCCAGGATAACCCTGAAGATAAGATAAAATAAACCTTTATTTGTCCCACAGTGGGGGAAAAAGACATAAATGCTCAGGATATACGAATTGACATGGAGCCGAATGTCATGTGTAAATACATTAACCACTAACACATACCTGGAAACCATTACATCCTGCAGTGCCATTTCCTGTCACACCATCTTCTCCCTGAAATAAAGAAAGAGAAACACTTACAGATGAATCCGCATACACACACCCACACACACACATACACAAACCTCATGGCAGGAAACATGATGGACGGCACACATCTGTCTCTCTCTGTCTCCCACACTCACCCTCTCCCCCATCTGGCCTCTGTCTCCTGGAGCTCCTTTGATTCCTCTAGGTCCTTTGGGTCCCTGGGAGATGAAACGAATGATAAGATTAGAAACATATGAAAAGTGACATGGCATATGTGTGCTGAAAACATTTGGAACTTGTCAAGGCATTGTGTGTGTGTGTGTGTGTGAACAAAGACATGCAGCTGAGTGACTTTTAACTGCTTACGTAACAAGCAGTTACTGCTGTTACAGCTCATTATTAGCTGATTGCCTCGATTGTGTGATTATGAATGTCTAGTTATTCTAAAGGCCTTGAAGCAGTGGTTGGTCATAGTTCTAATATATATGATGATTACAACAGTGTTTTGATTGCGGTTGATACAGTAAATTACACATTTTTATGGGTTTTGGAGTTGAGTCAGTGGCATTACAGTTGGCGCTATAAAGTTGGAGTTGGAGCTCTTATGCCTTAGGCTTTAAAATCTTAAAGCTAAAAAAACACAACTTCAGATCTTCAGTATTTTTCTGCCACATTAAATATCTATGAAGAAATAAGATGAGCTAATGTGCTTCATCAGCGCTGGGTGGGTGTGGTCTGATCTGTTTTGATCAACAGTGACTAGACAACCCGCCAACTGTCATTAGACTCTGGTTCAACCGTTACTAAATCCTGATTGGTGCGTGGAAGTTTGTGACATAATTATTCCAACTGAGCCCCGCCCACTTGAAAAAGGACAAGAGGTCACACAAAAACACAAATATAAAAATGTGATAATTGTGTGTTCAAGTGGAATCATATCCATAATAGTAGGAAGGTGATTTAGTAAATAGGTTTTCAGGCCCTTTCAGTTGAACAGTAACCCATGTGCACGTGCGTGTCCTGCTGGACTCACTTCTGGTCCAGGTGAGCCTTCGTCTCCTCTGTAGCCAGGAGACCCGGCCCTGCCAGCCTCACCCTGGAAAACAACAAAACCGTTAATGAGATGCTGTTAAAACACTTCTCCAACAAAAACAGCCGCATAAAGCACACTCAGCTGAAGAGAGAAAAACTGGCAGAGCAACCAGTTTAGATCTACAGCACAGAGAGAGTCCTGCCTCAGGTTTAAGCCATTTTTCAACATCTCTTCATTTACTGCCTTCTACTCATACTCTACCCCAGAGCTCCAATGAGTCTTTGGCATAGGCAAACTGTTGAGTTGATGACAAGTAAAACAGAAGCTAGCCTGAAATTATCTCAACCTTAAGTGGTAATTAACACAAGGCCTTTTTTTTTGACTGCCCTCTTTGGTTGACAGTTTCAAGGACTGTTGGATCTCACCAGAGGTCAGAAATCCAACAGTCCTGAAAGGCAACTGTGAGGTCACGGCGTCCTGGAGTACATGTCTGCATCACTGCATCAAAGTGAGAAGTTAAACCACTGGAGGTCGGCAAAAACAAGATTTTCAGTCCCTCTTATGGGACTCTTTAAATTCTTCCAGTTTAATTATCATTAAATTAATGATCATTTCTTGATTGGTGCTGATCAATACTCTGCATGCTGTTAGTTAGATCAATCTAAGTTCTGCATGATTTGTTGAAGTAATCTATATTGCAAGACACTTTTTTCAGCTCCAGCATCAAAGACTGAGTAAATTCAAAAGGGCAACTATCAGAATAAAAGCACAGTATGTAGATACATGATCAAGTCAATGAGTTAAATGTCCTGAGCAATGTCCACAGATCTGCATTAACATCATGCAGTGTAGCCAGTTGAAGTTTCACACAGTTGTGAATGTGCTACTCTGACAGTGTTTTGTTTGGAATCGAAACAATATTACTATAATCCCTGTGCAATCGCGGCTCAGACTGAGACATGTTCAACCTTGCTTGGCTCAAAGACCGGACGCACATGAGGACGAGGAAACAGATCCGTGTGTTATATTTGTTGAAAGGTTAGCTCTGACAAACGTAATACAAAAATACTTCTTCCAAACTCCCAAAGCTGACTGATTTACACTCTGTCTTGTGCATTTGACACATAATTTATAGAAACACATAAAACATGGCAGTGTTATTCTATTTCCTGTCAAACAACAGCTGGGTCCAGCTGCTGCATGCACTACCTCAGTCCTGTCCTGAAAGTGAAGTCACAGACTTTGCATACTGTTGAAATGGAACAAAATACTCGAATGTATCGATGGGTGTTGCCCCTGTTTCCAGTCTGTGCTAAGCCAGGCTAAATCACAGCTGGACCTGTCTATGCACCGGATGAACAGAGTTAAAATTAACGTTGCCCTTCTCATCTGACTCGAGGTAAGACAGAGGACAGGAGTATCTGCCAAAATGTCAGACGGCTTGTTTAATTTTAAATAAACGTTGACTAAAAAAGCTTTTACAAACATTGCTAATATGTTACAGTATGACAGTATGTTATATCTTTACAGTGTTTAATGAGTGCAAATGATGTTGAGCACATTACTGCATGTGAGGATACAGTTTTTCCTGACTATATGAGGTCGGTCCAACAGGTCAGTTATTCCATGTTTTCTGTACTATTCAGTTGAGTTACTATTCATTCAGCTCTGATGAGTAAAGGAGGCAGCACAAAAGAGCCATTGAAAACGTTCTGACATCACGGAGGTTACCACAACTAACGCTTGTAACGTATTATTATTATTACGCTGCCTGGTGCCTTATTAAGAAAACCATACTGAGGCTTTGGCTGGAGCCGACGGAGAGAAGAACTGAGTCAGAGGGGAAAGAGTGAGTGTTGATGTTCCCAGGAGGGGTAAAAAACGGAGAATGAGAGCGGGGAGATGGAGCCTGCAGGAGTGGGCAGCGCTCTGGGGCTCCAGCCAGTTTCGCCTCTGTTTAAGCTCCTGCACAATGTACTCCCACTCATAATGAAATATGGACGCTCGCGCATGCACGCACACTAGGAAGCATGCGCACACTCGGGCACAAGCTCCCCTCTCCAACTGGAAAAAAAGGATGCTGCCAGAGAGTGGAGTGGAGAAGTGGGTGGTTCGTACTTGGGGCTGTGCCGCCTCCTGAAACCTTAGACAACAGGCTAAGCAAAAGTCGTACTGTATGTACCATAGCTCCTGTGTGTGTGTCTATATAATGTGTGTATGATCAGATTTGAGTGTGTCTTACAGGGTCTCCGTTGGGGCCAGTTGAGCCCTCCCTCCCCTGTTCTCCACGGGGTCCTGGCTCTCCCTGGCAAGGAGAAGAACAAATGTATAAAGGCACCTAAAGGCATTTAAGACAGTAACAATAGACAAGTGAAGCAGACAGAGCCAAGTTTTAAACAAAGTTAGATCAGTAGAAATACATGGGGATAATATAAACACAGTGTGACTTCCATCAAGGTCAGTGTGGTTGCAGTTGGCTCAATCTGCCAAACAGCATTTCCCATGGATTTCTAAGGAGGAGGTAATGAAATCAGACTGACTGGGAGCTACTCTCCATCCCTCCTCTTCTTCCTTATCATCACTCACCATATCTCCTCTCGGACCTCTGTTTCCTCGAGAACCTTGCTCCCCCTTCTCTCCAACTTGTCCCTACAAGGGATTTTAGAGATGTGAACACATATTTTGGCAGCTGTCACACACAAACACTCTCACCTAAAGTCAATATTAATCCTTCTTACTCTATCGCCGGGAGCTCCATCCGCCGGCGTTGGGCCCTGAAACACACACATTGAAGGATATTAGACGACCCATTAAAGATCACAAAGCAGATGTTTCTGGAGTGCTAGATCACTTACATCATCACCACGCTCTCCCTTGTCCCCATTGTTTCCAGGAGGGCCGCGGTCACCCTGTCACAACACAGATATTTAAACATGCATCATATTTCATACAGATCTGTCTTTTGTCAGTGTTCTTTCTCTTTGCACTGGTTCACCTGAGGTCCCAGTGGGCCATAGTTTCCAGGTCTTCCTGGTTCACCATCTCTTCCAGGATCTCCCTGAAATAAGCACACAATGTCTTATGACAAACTGCCCAAACGCTGTTGGAAATCTTCAACAGCATCTGCATTTCTTTCATATAGTACTTTTGCTCCTTTCAGTCCATAAGGACCAGGGTCTCCTTTTGGTCCAGGCTCTCCCTGCATGCCCTGAAAGCAGAAAACACAGACACAGTTTCAGCACTTGATCACAAGCAGCTGAAGCCACAACACTCAGTCTTTGGAGGCCGCTGTGCATGTATGCATAGCTACGCTGTGCGTGTGTGTGTGTTTGTTTACAGCATGGCTATATGGCTTCATTTAAACAATCTGACAGCAGAGAATGTAAACGAAGCAATGATTAAGAGCCGAGGGCCTCAGCCTGCCCCAGGGGATCCAGACGCAGGGCATGATGTTGATCAGGGCCACACCGACAGCGCCATTAATAAACATGCAACTGTGGCTAATGGCTGATCTGTAAACAATGAGGCTGAGCTTCAGGCAGTTACGGATGTGGCCTGTCTGCATGTGTGTGACACCTACACATCTGATTGACTGTGTACTTGCTGTCCTCAAACCTGATGGCCTTGTCAGAGTGTGTTAACATCCAGTGACTGGTATCCATCTGGTTGTGATTCAAAGTGTCTACAATGTGTGTCGTTAATGTGAGTGGAGCTCCAGGCCAAAATGCAAGACCAGAACGGCGGTATTATTCTCAAACTGAAATTTATAACTCACGTCTGATCCGGGAGACCCTTTACAGCCGGGAAGACCAGGGAAACCAGCTTCACCCTAATGAGGAAAACCAGAAGAACATGTCTTCAAACAGCTTGTACAAATCAGCTAAAGACAGACAGACAGGTAGAGCTGTATTGTTTGGATGTTCGGGTCTGTAACTCACCTTGCGTCCGTCCACTCCATCCCTTCCCCTAAAACCTTTGTCTCCCTGAGAAGGAAAGAACACATATAGAATGAGTGATGGAGAATAAAAGTGATAGAAGATTAATTTCAGTGAGCAATCACAGATAAGTGAACATCCCTCTGAAGCTCAGACAACTGTCAGGAAGAGCTCACCTTGTAGCCTTTGTGTCCTCTTTCACCCTGCAGAGAAAGCACACAATATCAGTCAGCCATGTCTGTGACTTACACAGCACAATAACCCTGGAACAAATGCTGATTCTTGTTTAAGTATACTTTTTGTATTTGTGTGTTCTGATAGTACCTTTTCTCCTCTGACACCACGGTCTCCCTGCGAACAGAAACACATACATACATATTATCATCATGACACACATCAAAGTGACCAGTTAGATCATCAACAGGTAAAAAAAAAAAAAATAAATAAAAAAGTGACTATTTTCAAACTCACATTTGCAAATGTTTCTTTGCTGACATTATTTTATTTCTTGGTCATAAACATTAATGTGAATCTGAAAAGGTGGGCTCGTCCTTTCATTTTAACGTTTTGGCAAGAGGTTGCTAGAGAGATGTAAAATGTAAATGTTTAAAAGAAGAAGTTTATTGCTCCTATGTTACATTTTACCTGGGCAAAATCCCAGATAAACTCAGAGCACAGCATGACATCTCTTTAAAATACTTGTGGCTGCTGGCAGGAAGGCGATCACGTGGAAATGGCTGCAGACAAACCTCCAAACAAAGGACGACTGGACTGCGATTGCCGATGAAATAAACTGCATAAGGAACCTTTATACTAAGACTACAACATGAACAACTGACTATATGTACTGTATGTGTCTATTATATATGTCACTGAAATATTGTGTTCCTGTTCCAATTTGTCAAAACATTTATTTAGCTTCAAAATATTAATACAAATAAACTTGCAAAAATATCTAAATAATGCACTGATTCACACATAAAAACTCAAAAATTCAGTCTATGTTCCAGTATAAGATGATCACTTTCAGGATTTAGTATTTCGTTAAGCCTTAACTCTACCTTCATTCCGCTGTAACCAACAGGACCAGGATCTCCAATGCTGCCCTGTAACATAGAGATAAAAATATTAGATCTCCATGAAGCCTGTATGGAAAATGCAAAGACACATGATGCTTGTTTTGTCTGTTTGCATGCGTGTTCATATGTTGGGGATGGTGTTGGAGGTGGTGGAGGAGGACGATGATGAAAGTCACCTACCATGTCGCCAATGTCTCCTTTTTCTCCTGGCATTCCTGGTCTACCTCTTTCTCCCTGCAGAGAGGCAAAAAAAGATGTAAACAAGCGTAGAGTTCTGTAAATCAGTGCATTTGGTTGCACCGGGTCTCTGAAATAAGCATTCATATGTGTTTAAAATATATCATCACACCTTGGCTCCAGTGTCTCCATCCGGTCCCTTAGGCCCTCCTGGAGCCTGCAGACAAAACAATAAAGCACAGACAGTGAAATAATTGCTCAAAAAAACAAAGTGGAAGAAGAATCTGTGGTGGCAATGAGATGATAAATGGCTTACTTACATTGCAGTCGAAAGAGCAACACTGGAAAAAAAAAGAAAAGAGTTTATGAACAAAGCAAGAAAAGTATTTGGCTATGAAGATTATTGACTGTTTTTGATGGTATGAAGCTATGATTGATGGTATTATCCTAAGTGATATACTTAAATAACAACGTCCAATGTGCCAACTGAACATCACCATGTTTGACCGTCAGGTGACAGTAGGGCTGGGCAATATGACTAATATTTAAGCTACGATTGCAGTGATTTTGTTGGAGATGCAATAGCAGGCAAGAATATCACTGCAATCTCAATTGGCTTTTTGTGTTCATTTCAGCTTCCTGCAGCTGCCCTGCCTGATCCCCCCTTTGTTTCCTGAGTATGAAGTTTTAGCATTCTCAAACCCAGACTCTGTAAACATCCAAATTTGGCTTGTAAACATGTAAAGCCACAATGTTTATCCAGTACACAACAATTTGTCTGCATCAGCAAAATTCATCAGGAAGATTTTTTGCTGTCGGGATGTTTCATTTTAAAAATAGAGTAATGACTAAGATCCAGACACAAACTACTTCAACTCATCGATGACAAGTCCAATCTTTTGGATTTGCAAAACGGTTATGTATGCACAAATACTATGTAGCTACTCATTTAAAATTAAATGCAGTAAGCAAACACGTACAAAAAGATTCAGTTAATTTCCTTTCAAAAATATCTTGGAGACATACCGTGTCCTTGGTCTCGTTTGTCTGAAAAGATGGAAAGAAAACAGATGTTAGTTGAAAATCCAAATATTTAATTCTGTATGTGAGGGAGAGAAGAGAAGAGGACACATACGATCATATCAATGATGGTTCGAATGGTTCCCATCTTGGTGGATCTGGAGTCGTCTGCGGCAGTGAAGTTCTGTCTGTAGGTCTGGTCTGTGGCAATGACTGACAGTCTGGTGTCCTGGTGAGACACAAAAGACAAACATCACCATTATGTACAGTTATATTTCCATGGACCCTACATCAAGAACAAGTGACTCCCACACGAGGCCAAGCACATCAATCACCCAGTGAGTAGATTTATATTTGCCTTCTTAGAATCACATAGAAATTTAGGACACCTCTCCTTATTTGTCCAACTCCAGTCATCGAGTTCATCCCCTGTGAAAAATGACTGTTGCTTCTTGGAAGTGATCCACATAAACACCTGACAATGTATGTTGTAAAATACTGTGTGACCTGCGAAGTTGTCTCTTAACAACGTATGCTTTAATTTTAGTTTTAGACCTTAAGAATAAAGGTTTTTATATACATTTCATTTGACTTTACTTTACTTCATTTTACTGTACTTCACTTTACTTTACTTTAAGGTACATTCATTTTCTCTCTTTAATTTACTGCAGTTCACTTCACTTCACTTTAAATTACTTTACTTTTTATACTTTACTTCATTTTACTTTACTGTACTTTACATCGCTTCACTTTGCTTCGAGGTATTTCTTTTTTTTTTTCTTTTTTTTTTTTTACTGCACTTCACTTTACTTCGCTTTAATGTACTTCAGTACAGCATGGTAACAAGGCTCAGGTCCCAGTGTCAGCAGCAGTGCACACAGACAGACACGAGTCTTCATGTTTTCAAAGGGTTGCCCTAAAATTGGCTTTAGGGTCAAGGTTAAAGTTTAAGGTGAAAGTATAAATTGTGTGAAAAAATGCATTCCAGTTACCACTGCACAATAACTAGGGATTTTGACCCTAATGTCTTAAGTTTGAGTCAAAAAGGTGTCTATTGTATTAAGATATAATGAGAAAATCTGAAAGCCCCTAAAAGAATTGTATCCAATCTAAAGTTGTTCTCAATTAAGCATGAATAAATAAATCAATAATAAACTTTAAAACAATCTAACATAATCTCCTTCATCAGGACTGTGTGGGTGTGGTTTGTTCAGATTTGACTGGCAAGTGCACTTCTGATTGGTTCACAGATGTATGTGACATCACCTTTTTTCCAACTGGGCCCCACCCACTTTAAACCAATGGTAAGAACAGAAAAAACAGAAAACTCCAAAATTTAGACATTTCTCATGAGAAATTGCCCAAAAACGTTGAACCTTGGCAGACAATAGCATGTTCATGAAAGATCTCATCTTTAAAAGTGAGAAGCTGATTGAGTATATAGGTTTATAGAGCTTAGAACCTTTATTCTTTTAATTTTAGGTTTAGGATTGGGGTTCTGCACTTAGCTGTGCTAATTAAAGTTTGGGTTATGAGCGAGAGAACTGATTATGCTAATGAGGGTCCTCATCAGTATATAAGGACAATTCTATGTGTTTGTCTTTTACCTCTTGGTCAGGTGAGATGGCGACAGCGAACACTTTGACTCCGTGTTGCTTGGCTTCATTAGCGGCCTCCTGCACACCTCCACATGGCTCTTTGTAACCAGTAATAGGATGGCCATCAGTCACCACCACGATGTACTTGTTCTCATGGTAGTGGGAGCCCCTGTATGCAGGCAGACACACAAACACACTCTGAAATGATACCACTCTTTATGGTACTTAATCTGCTAAAGTGTGTGCGTGTGTGTGTGTGTGTGTGTGTGTTTATTACCCAATGAGCAGCTCAGCAAGACCCCTCTTGATGGCACAGTCAGTATATGTGCCCTTGCCGATGTAGTCAATGTCGTTGATGTTCTTTTTCAGGGCCTCGCGATCAGTCGACAGGTCACTCAGCTCTCGGACAAGGATGACCTCGTCACTGTAGTGCAGCGCACCTGAGTTCCACGTCAGGGTGCGGTCACATCGGTGGCGCCTGGATAATAGAGATGTTCAATAAAGTAACTGTCATCCAAAAGCATGACCATCAAGCCAATACAACAATAATACGCAACGTGGTACAGACAAGCAGTTGTGCAATGTAACTAAGTACATGTACTCAAGTCATGCATTCGAGTACAGTTTTCCAGTCACTGTACTTGAGATTTTCCATTTTTGCTACTTTAAACTACTGTAAATGTATCATTCAGCTTCAGTTACTCATTATGTTGCATATTTTACAAAACAACCCTATGATGCTAAATAAAATATGATGCACTAGAATGCATTAAACATGTAGCTAAAAGTGTCAAATATTTTACACTTATTTTTCAGCTAAATGGATCAAAGGTAAAAGGCCTTTGATATTTTGCTGAAAATATTTGTACTTAAAGAGTGGCCCAGTACACCAGGCTGAAAAACAGTGTTTCACTGACTTTCAATAACTGATGGGTGTGGTCAGAAGTGCTGTATTACCCATGTAACCACACCCCCTACAGTGATGTCACCGTGTCCCAGAGTGCACCTGTACATCGCGGCAGCAAGGGATGTTAAACCACTGAAGGTATTCAGTTAGATTTTTTAATGTAGGACTTTAAAAAATTGTAATGGACTATCACTGCAGATGTGTGTCTGTGTGTGCATGTGTGTGTGTGTGTGTGTGTGTCTTACATGTTCTTGAGTTCATCTATGAAGCGATTGGTGAATGTTTTGATCTGGTCGATATAAAAGTTGGGAGGTTTCTGTCTGAGGGCGACACTCTCAGATGTATCCAGCACGAAGAAAAGGTCAACTGGACAATCTGCTCACAAAACAAACAAACAAACAAACAAACAAACAAACAAACAAACAAAGATGGCTGTCAGCAAATGTCATTCATGAACAAACATAAAACTGCCAAACGCTACATTCAAACTGAAATCTACATGTTTATGAGCCATTAAATCCAAACTGCATTAGTGATCAATCATCCTGCCATCAGTTCCAGTGACGTCAGCACAGGTAGCACTGGAGGCCAACATGCATGCATTGGATGACATACGGCTGATCTCATCTGATCTGTCCATATTCATACAGGCACATTTATGTCAGGTGCAGGTGGCCTGTACCAATAACATGGCTGTTTGCATATACACCTGTACTGTAAGGGTTGCAGAACACCTTGGCAGGGAAGCAGGCCTGAGGTGCCATCACCTGATTTGGTTCCATCCACTGGTGGATCCCAGTCTGCATCACACCTAATGTTTGGTATTGAGGCCCATTACGACCAAACAAGGGCCTGCTCAAGGTGGGCTAAGCTACTGTCATCCTCTAATCTAACTTCCAGTTGTTGTTGCCTCTGTGCTGCTCAGACTCAAGTCCATAGCCCAGAGACGAGGAACATCTGGACCAACTCTGCAGCAAACATCACTTCAGCGTACCAAGCTCACTTTGCATGCAACATGATGAAATTAAACACCAGCACTTTCTCGGACAAGTACAATATATTTCCAGCAAACTCACCCGCAAATGTGGCTCTTTGGTTCTGCGTTTGCGCTCCAGCCAGAAAAACGCACAGCAGCGCGAGGAGACCTCTGACAGTCCCCATGGTTAAACTGCAAAAAAACACTACAAACTAAAAAAAAAAACACAACACCCCAATCCCCTGAACAACACACACGGAACCTCTCCGGCCCCGAAACCCGGTACCTCTAAACCGATTCGGCGAACTTTTGGAGATCCAGCGCTCCGCCGC
The DNA here is from genome assembly GCA_037975185.1 of Centropyge bicolor. Taxonomy (NCBI): domain Eukaryota; kingdom Metazoa; phylum Chordata; class Actinopteri; family Pomacanthidae; genus Centropyge; species Centropyge bicolor. The sequence continues at coordinate 1,768,664 of JBBMOC010000050.1, read as the reverse complement.
AGTTTGTCCGAGGCGAGAGCCAGAGCGCGCAGAGGAGGACCGGCGCGCGACGGCGAGGAGGGAGGAGGAGGAGGAGGGGGCAGGGAGGAGGGGGAGGGAGGAAGAGTTCACGCGCTCAGTCCGGGGAAGATGAGCAGCCAGAGACCAGAGTGAGCACACAAAATCCCAGATATGCCTGTTTCCTTAAAAGGGCTCCGCAGGGACATGGATACACTGGAATAAACCTGACAAACCTGCAGAGAGAGTGAAGGAGGCTCCAGTGTGCGCAGATGTGCAGGGAAAATGGTGCATGTAGAAAGTGATCTTATGCTTTAATGAGCAATCAGAGAGAAGTTTTCCTCTCCACTCATACAGACACAGAACCCCGAGTCATATTCTACATGCAGAAAATCAAGAGGTGTAGCTGTGGGTACATGAACAATGGAGTAATTTCGCCCAGTTTAATGAAAAGCAGCTGATGCACATCCTGGAGGCATTTTGCATTCTCTGTGAAATTCAGTGGAAGATGGGGGTGGGTGGAGCTTACTTACATCTGGTTCGGCGTCCAGACCTGACCTGAACATAAAATCCAGAGGTGGAGGAGGAGGAGGAGGAGGCGGAGGAGTCCCCTTTTCCTCAGAAGCAGGAAGAGGCACAGTGCCATCTAGCGCTCCTTGTGGGTATTTCCTGGAGAGGACTTTGGAAAGAGTTTGGGGGTGCAGTGAGGCACTTCAATGGAAGGAGGAAGAGAGGTGTGGGTGTGTTCATTTGGCAAGGTGCTGGTGGGGGTGGATGTTGCCAGGTTGCTGTGGACATGCATTTGTGTGTGCGTGTGTGCTCAAACTGTGGGACTGTGGGGAAGGTCTGGCCTGGACTCAGATTTTCCACTGAGATCACTGCTCGAGAGAAAAAGTTGTGTGAAGGGAAGGAAAGAAGTGAAAAAAGGAGGGATGAGGAGAGGAGGGGGGGGGGACATCTGGTAATGATCTATGTTTATTAGCAAGCTCTCATAGTAAATCTGTTGGATTTTTGGCAGCTGTGGCAAAGTGTATAAATTGCAATGCATGCATTTAAGAGATGTCTCAATACTAACGTTCATCAGGAATACATTACTCCAGAACATTTTGGAAGAATTTATTAGCAAAGCAGTTGGGGCTGTTTTCAGTTTTCACAATTAGTTGAGCAATTTTGGTCAAAGGAGGGCACCTTTTTTTCCCCCCTTTTTATGGTCCTGAAATTGTCAGATGGGATTGAGATCAGTGAATTATCGCGCTGAGAAGTCATTATTTCCCTCCCCTGAGGAAACAAACATAGGGTGCGTCCTCAAAAGGTCAAGATTCAGCTCCACATGTTGAAAGACATGCAGAAACAGACATGCTTCCTAAATCTGGGAGGTTCTGCAGAATGTCTCGGGCACAGTCTGTTGGCAGACAGGACGTAGCAGGAGTTTCCACAGGATCCTGATGTTCAGTGGAGAAGATTAGTAGCATTTGTGAGTCAGAGAAAGACGGATAAGTGCTGAGTACAGCCAGTGTCTCCAGCTCGACAACATTTTTTTTTTCTTACAGTTTGTGGTTTTTAACATCTTGCAACATTTAACACACCAAGACATTAATCTTTGAGGTCGATCTCAATGTGAATGGCATAGATTTTGGTTTGTTTGAGAGAGTACCATTCAAAATCTACTTTGCATTCGTGACCGCAGATGAGATGAAACGCAAGCATGGAACAGGGGAGAAACTGAGAGTAAAAAAAAAAAACAGCTTTGCGTCTCCGGCGGAAAACATTGAAAGTCAGCACGGAACAGATGGAAGAGATTAATCACCATGTGCTTGTTACGATATGACTTAAGACTTCATCTGCCTGAGGTCCAAAGTTAACTTCCAAGGTACTGGGAACAGTGGTGGTCCCAATCAAGCTTTAGTGTTAGCTTAAGTGAGGAATTCTTTTTGTCATGACTTAAAGTACTTCAGACAATGCTAGGCGGCCGTCAAAACATCAGGAAATTGCAGGCTAATCAAGATTCTCAACCTCGTCAAATAAGGTTAATGACAGGAAATGGGCCAGACTAACTTCCACTGCTACAGTCCATCATCAATCTCTGTTCTCCTCAGACATCTCTTCAATAGTCTCCAGTTGTTTCAGTCTGCAGCAGAGAAGCCAATATGTGATTGATCTTATTATTCATTTCAATATATGGTCACCAATGACCAGCACCGCTTGGGGAAAAAAAATTCTTAATGGACACCTACTGCCACCTAGTGAAAGCTTATCTTAACCAGATAGCAAATGTAACTTACATAAATGTCCTCATATTTATGACAATTCCTATAAATGTTTTCCTTTTCAATAAATCCAGTCAACATGTACAAGGTATAACCAACATAATTTAATTTGAAACTCACAAAGTTTGCAAACCATAGAGGGGGATATAAAAGGCCCACAGGAATAAAGTCATGTCATGTTGAAAAAAACGGTGTCAGGATTTTAACTTTCACTCACAATAATTTGTCTTTCAAATATTTACAGTCAACGTTTTTAATTTTATTACTTTTGAGGCCTCAAAAAATATATTTTCGCTGATATTACAGCTTCTGAACATACAGTATCTCACCCAAATAATATTCAGAACATCTTCCAAACATATTCATGCATAAGAAACTGATGTAAGAAAAATAAAATTACTTGTGCTGAAGTTTAAGGAATGGTTCCACATTTTGTGAAGCATGTCTATTCACTTTCTTGCTGAGAGTTAGAGGAGAAGATTGGTACCATTCTCATATCTGTCCTTTCAATATGAAGCTAATGACAGCCAACAATTGGTTAGCTTAGCATAAAGGCTGGACACGTGAAAACAGCTGGCCTGACTTCGATCAAAAGATTTAAAAAAAAAATACACCTACGAGCAACTCTACAGCTCAATAATTAATATGTTCTATCTTATTTCAGCTATACAAAATCCAAAATATAAAACTGATTGGTTTTATGTCTGTCAAACCATTTCCTTGTCAGGAGGACTTCTAATACATTTTGACAGAGCCAGGCTAGCTGTTTCTCCCTGCTTCAGGTCTTTGTGCTAAGCTAACAGCCTCCTTGTTACAGCTTATCCACAAAATTAGAGTAGCATCAATAACAATCAACAACGCAATTAAGTGCAATTCTCAAATGTCAAACTATTCCTTTAAATGTTCAGACAGTTCTTGACAATTGGCTAATGTCACTACATTTACCTTAAAGTGAAGAGAAAATTGAACTTTCCAACTCAATTTCAACAGCAAACTGTACAGCCTCATTCTATATTCCTTCATGTATTGCTTGGTTTAGTTGGTCCATTACAATTTTAACAGACTAACTGCCAAATGCAGTGTCTCAGTATGTGTGTAAAATGTTAACTAAGATTCTGCTCAGGTTTGCGTTCAAGCCTGACTCAGTTCATGTTAGAGTGGCTCTTCAGGTGCCTCCTCAGGTGGTTCAGACAGGTGTAGGTCTTGGGACAGATTTGGCAGTGGTACGGTCTCACCCCTGAGTGGTTCAGCATGTGCTGCTTCAGCACACTTCCATCTGAGAAGGCTTTCCCACACTGAGAGCATACGTATGGCCGCTCTCCTGTGTGCACACGCATGTGAACTGTTACCTTGTGTGCCATTGTAAAACCTTTGCCACACACGGTGCATTTGAATGGCCTTTCTCCAGTGTGGGTGAGTCTGTGGGTGCGCATTGCCCCCATCTGGGAGAAAGCCTTGCCGCAGTCTGGGCAGACGTGTGGCTTCTCGCCGGTGTGAACCCTGGTGTGACTCCTCAGTCCTCCTGCGGTGGAGAAACACTGTGAACAGTGAGTGCACTGGTACGGTCGCTCCCCTGTGTGAGTGCGCATGTGCTGCTTCAGGTCGTAGCGGTTTCTGAAGCCGCGGCCACAGACGAGACAGCTCTCTGGTCGGTCATCATTGTGCCGCAGCTCGTGATTGGCCAGGCATTTTTCAGACAGGAAACACTTGCCACATTCCTGACACTGATAGGGTTTCTCATGGTCAACTCTCTGATGGTACTTCAGCTCGCTGATGCCAGGGAAAGTCTCATCACAGTATCTGCACCTGAAGCGATGGTTGGGGCTGTAGGGGAGCTGATGTTCACTCATCTGATGGTTCCTCAGCAGGTGGGCCATCTTGAAGGTCTTTCCACAATGAGAACACTCGTATTTTGTCAGCAGCTGGACACACTGATGTCTGACACGCTCATGCAGAGACCTGAAATGACACCCGCACTTGGTGCAAATGTGGGCAGCATTTTTACACTTTCTCTTCCTGTGGCCCGACAGGTGAGCTTCTGTGCGGAAGGCTTTACCACACTGAGAGCATTTGTAAGGCTTCACTGCAGTGTGGAACCTCTGGTGTTCAAGAAATTCAAAACGATACTTAAAGCTCCTTCCACACAGTGGACAGTTATGTGTGACTCGTCCTCGTGGGTAGACAGTTTTAGCTGTTTTCCTGGAGGACATGGATGTGGAGGAAGTCCGATGAGCGGAGCCACTCTTCCTGTGTTTACCTCCACTCATTAATTTGGCTGACTCAATGTCACCAACCTCTTCATGCCGTTGTTGATGTTTGGCCAGACACTTGGAGGAGATGAAGCTCTTTCCACATTGCTTACACTGATAAGGCTTATCATGATCTACCTGCTGATGATACTTCAGATCACCAATCCCTGAAAAGCCCACCCCACAGTGACTGCATTTAAAAAGGCGGCTTTGGACGTGAGTTAGCAGGTGTTCCTTTAAGCTGCTAGACTTTTGAAAACTTTTCCCGCAGTGCCCGCAATCATAGTTACGGCCCCGTTTTGGGCAGTGGTGTCTGAACTTGTCCAGTGAGGTTGGAAAACTGTTCCCACATTTAATGCACAGATATGCAGCATTTTTGCATTTCCGTAGCCGGTGACCAGCCAGCAGAGTGGCTGTTCTGAAGGCCCTGCCACATTCTGAGCAGTTGTAAGGCTGCAGCCCACTGTGGACTCTCTGGTGTTCAATGAGGACAGAGTGATGTTTGAAACATTTGTCGCACTCAGGACATTTATGCAATCCTGATTGCTGCCTCCTTCGAGGAGATGATGAGATATCAGTCCTTTTTGGCGATTCAGGAAAGTCAGTTGATGTGGAAGGGTTTGTAGACAGTTCTTCATCAAACATGACAATCTGAGGAACATCATTATTTTCATCATCACAAGCACTCGGGTGGGAAGCGATGGCCACTTCCAGTGATGGAGGGAGACACAGAGAGGGAATGAGAAGATCATCTGACTGAAATGGAGCTGCAGGAAAAATATGAGAAGATAATTTTTAAAAAGTCTTAATAAAAGAGTTTCCCTCTTCTTCAACTAATACACTTTATGTTAATTAGTCTGTAGTAAATGTAAACTGTTTACATACCAACACTACTCTTAGCCAACTTCCCGTGGCACTGTTTGCTTTGGAGAAGAAATTTAAGATCATCTCCATTTGAGACACACTGCATGTACTCCTCTAAGACAGAGGGGGCAGCACTGATCCAGGATGCAGTCTATACAAGAGAGGGACAAAAAAAGAAGAGACATTAGATTTTTTTTGAGTTTGTAGTGGTGGACTCATAGACTGTATATGGGTGGCCCTTATTTTCTAGTCTTTCAGAAATCTTCTTTAGACCTGTTTGAAATCTGGGATTGGAAGCAGCTCCTCCAGTCTGGTGAAGAACTCACAAACCAGAGTCTCCAGTGCTGTGTCGAAATCAGGACCGTACTCCACTGGAAACACATTCTGTCAAATGGAAAAAACACCTTCAGCACATGACATTATGCTTTAAAATAAGGTATTTAATTTATCAAATTTTGTTAGGTAAAATTGTGATAAATAAATGGATCTAGAACATTTGAATTTTCGTGCATTAAAGAAACATAATATAAATTATACCTTGAGGAAGTGTTCTCTGCCATCAGTGTCTTCGATGAGGCCTTGCACCAACTTCATAAAATTTGCCTCTGGTGCTTCAATTACAGGATCATTTGTCTGGGTTAGAAAACAATACATCACAGTCAGATCATTTTAGGCAAATGAATTATAGCTTTTATATGAAGAAAGTCATAGAAGAAAGTATGAGACGTAGTTAAAAAAAGAAAAAAAAGAAGAAGCCTTTAACAATTTCCCATGCAATTTCTTCAAAATGTTTGTTTTGAGCCAAAAAACTCTGATATCCAACTTACTATCATACAAGGCAAAATTCAATTTCTGACATTAGAGAAGTTGGAATCAGTCAATGTGTTATCATTGTTGCTTTAAAATATAGTTAAATGATTAGTTATCAAAGTAGTTGAATATTCATTTTCTGGTGATTGGTTAATGTATTAATTGATCATTTCAGTTTTACAACCAATCAATAAAAACACTCACCTCCTCAATGCAAGAAGATCGGATTCGGTTGAGGTGGGTCTCGACAGCTTTGAGATCCTCGGGGTGTTCAGAGCGCAGCAGTTCCAGAGTTGTCTACAATACATTTAATTCATGAATTAAATTTTTCCATGACACCCTTTTCTTGTGTATCTTATTTGAGTCGTTGTCATTTCATATATGGCGGACCAACACATTTCAAAACACTTACCCTTGCTCTCAAGCCCAGTGAGAGCAGTCTCCCTTCTCTTTTACTCATCAGTTCAGGAACTGCATCTGTTACCATGGACACAAACTCCTCCAGTTTCCCATAGTGTTTAATGTTCCGCTGGCGGACCACTTCCCACATCACTGCTGACATCAGCCGCAGTGGTGGGACCAGGAGAGCCAGTGAGGACAGGGGCACGCTGAATTCTTCAAAGAGAAATCAAATTGGGTCAAACAAAATTTTAAGAGGCAAGATGAGAAACTTGTTCACTGAAACATCTGTTACACATGCCAACAGTTCAGTTATGATGTGAAAATATTGACGGTGATGAAGGAGATGCTGAGATGTTTGATCTTGTGATGAAGATGGGATTTAATGTCAGATGCAAATAATCATTTATGCTAGGTTTTTGCAACAAATACTGAATATTATTAGAGGACGGAGAATAGACTCCAGTGCTAATGGAAGAGTAGAAATGCCTTTCCTTATCAGTCCAGGAACTGAAGTCAGCAGTACTATCCATCTCTATGTTGCACTAGCTCTACAGTGTGAAATACAGCGCTGCAGGGTGCCCTGTTATCTCGAGCACCAGCCTTGTGTGCATACATATAGTCATACATATGTCTAAGATTGCATGATTATAGCTGTAAATAGTCGGTTTGTCCTGAAATGCTGAGACAAACACAGTCAGTGTTTTTACACTGTGCCGCAAATAGAGCCAAATGCTAAAGGAGATAACATGAATTTACTGATAGATAGGTTACGTTCGCCGACAGCAATCTGTTAGCCAACGTTAGACAGTTTATGTTAAATGAAGCTGGGTCTTGATACGACTCAAATGGGTTTGATACATGTAAAAAACAACCTCCTCGACCGTCCAAAACCGTTTGTTAGCACCGGGTATTAGTGTTAGTGTTTGAGCACATGCCGAAGGGTTAGCTCGCGGCTAACGTGGCCAGACTAGCCACAAGGCCGCCAATGTTGCCTGGGAAAACCCGGCTTATTATTGGGTAAAACAATTCTTGTTCCAGGGATTAGTCGAGGCCTGTTGAACCTCGGCTAATCCTGCGCTTTAGCAATTTGACTCACCGCATTGCAAACGAAAACTACACACTTTCACCGAGGTTCGCAAGCTGGTACATACCCATGTCGTTCATTGTGGAATTCCTTAATAACGATGGAAATGAAAAATCATTACAGTGGAATATCTTTCATACTTTCGGTTAGCGTGCTAGCTAACAGCATACGGGGCCTCAGGCGCCAACTTCTTCCTGAAACACGTTGTTCATTCTGGGCAGCGTTGGCCCAGTCACTGTCAGCCTGGAAGAGCGGCGTTCATTTTGCGTTACGGGGCAGCCCGGATCAGTCGATTCCTATTCACTTGACTGTGAAGATGAGATGCACCGCCTCCCTCGACAATCGCATGGATAAATCCTAAAAATGCTTTCAATATCTCAAAAGCTTTCAGAAAATTGTAGGCAAAATGAATGAATATATATATATGAAATTCTTTATTTTTATATATGATTATATTTATAAACAAGTATAAGTGAAACAATTATAATTGTGCTTAGAATAAATATCAAAAAATGCCCTATCAGGATGAGAAGGAACTTCAGTTTGATCTTTTTCGTCTAATTTGTTATTAAGTCTCAAGAACACAAACATAAAATACTGATGCCACTGGAGGATGTTTAATGTTGAATTCCATTGCAAATTCTGATATCAGGAACAAACAAACAAGGTCCTGCCATAACCAAGTTGAGATTTATTGTTTGTGTATGTTTTCTTTGAGACCTTTGTAACATTTGTTTTATGACTTCAGGGAACAAAAGTAATACACTTAAATGACAGGCCCAAAAGCTGCACTTAAAGAGTTTTAGAGGATACAATTAGAGCAGATCTTACAACACAGGACCAGGAGTCAGTCGGCAAGAGGAGTGAGTACGAAACATGTTCCACAGTGCATGAAGTCAGCACCACAGTCAGTACAGGCTAGCTGCATCAACATGACATTCATTTGAAAAAGTGCCCTGTGGTAATCAATGGGTTTATACAGAGTGGTTTTGCACGACACTGTGAGTTTTCAAGTGTCTCTTCAGGTGATTGAGGCATGTGTAAGTCTTTGCACACATCTGACAAGCATAGGGTCGAACCCCTGTATGGTTCATGGTATGTTTTTTCAATTCGCTGCCACGTGAAAAACCCTTCCCACATTCAGAGCAGACATAAGGCCGCTCGCCTGTGTGAACGCGCATATGAAGCGTCACTTTGCTCGCCATGGTGAATCCTCTCCCACATACAGTGCACTTGTATGGCTTTTCCCCTGTGTGTGTGCGTCTGTGTATCTGCAGCTCGCCGGCCGAAACAAAAGCCTTCCCGCAGTCTGAGCACAGATAGGGTTTCTCTCCAGTGTGGGTCCTTATGTGTATGTTCAGGTTACCTGACACCGAGAAGCGTTTCCCACAGTATGTGCATTGAAACGGCCTCTCGCCTGTGTGACTACGCATGTGAAGATTCAGATCATGTTTGTTCTTGAAAGCTTTGCCACAACGCACACATATCTGTGTTCTCTGTTGCCTGTGACGCAGCTCATGGGCTGTCAAACAGGCAACAGAGCTGAAAAACTTCCCACACTGCACGCACTGATTGGAGAGCTCGGGAGGATGCGTCTTCTGGTGGGATCTCAGCTCGCTCATACTGGGGTACACTTCCCCACACTGTCTGCATTTAAAGATGCGATTCTGGGTGTGAGTCAACTCGTGCTTACCCAGCAAGTGCATTTTTTTAAAGCTTTTTCCACACTGAGAACAGTCAAACTTCTGGACACTATGAACACACTGGTGTCTAAATCTGTCCTGTATAGACTGAAAGCTATTCCCACATTTGATGCAAATATAGGCAGCTTTTATGCACTGTGTCCGCCTGTGAGTTGACAGGTCAGAGGTCCTCCTAAAGGCCTTTCCGCACTGAGTGCACTTGTAAGGGTTTTCTCCAGTGTGCAGCCTCTGATGCTCCAGGAGTTCATAGCGGTAAATGAAGCACTTTCCACACTGTGTGCATTTGTGTGCAACTCTCTGCCGTGGAGGGCCAATCACAGAGCTGGACAATACAGGACCCTCAGTAGATGCAGAGGGAGCTCGGCAGGTGGCTGAAGCTCTGTCATCGTTTCCCTCCACACTGTGAGCATCAGGAATTCTGTCACTGCATTTCCCTCCTGCTGTTTGTTCTTCACTGCTGCTGTCCAGAATGTTTGATTCCTCCTCAGATGGCCATGTTGTGTCTTGTATCCCCATATCTCCTGTTTCCTGAGAAGGAATCCCCTCAGATTCTCTTTGGTTTTCAAATGTTTGTGCGTTAGGTTCTTCGGTGTTGATCTCTCCCAGTGAAGGAGAGAGAGATAATGATGAGAATAGGCGTTGCTCTGAGGGAGAGGGCACTGTTTAAAAAGAGAGATTAATAAAGTCAGACAATTAGTAAAATACATTTTGTCCATTTAAGGGTATTGCTTTTCAAAGTGGTTGAAATATATCTGCACTGGGGCTGCAGCTGATGTTTTTGTGCTATTATTAATTAATCTGTTGAATATTTTTTCATTAATTGATAATCCACTTCTACTACCACTGTCAATAAATGTCAGAAAATAGTAAAACAAATGGTAATCACAAATTGTATATTTTGGCTGACCAACAGTCTAACAACCAAAGACATCAATTTATAATGATATAAAAAAGAGAAATGAAAATCCTCACATTTGATTAGACAGAAATAGTAAAACTTTTGCTTGGCCTTTTTGCTTGATAACCCTACAATGAACTGACTCATCAGTTAATTGACTCATTGCTTCAGCACTAATCATAAAAACCTGTCTGGAATCCCAGGCAGACTTACCACTGATATCCATCTTGGCCATTTCACCACAGTGGGCCTTGCTTCTGAGCAGTACTTTGAGGTCGTCTCCTTTGGATACACATTGCATGTACTCTTGTAGTACAGAGGGTGTATCACTGATCCACACTGCAGTCTTTATCAGACAAACCAAACTATTATTTTCTATGGACTGGCACCATCCAATCTCTGGAATTACATAGTTAACCACATTTTTATGGCATAGGTTGTTCTCTTTACCTGCTTAAAGTCTGGTATAAGCAGCAACTCTTCCAGTCTAGTAAAGAACTCACAAACCAGTGTCTCCAGTGCTGTATCAAAGTCAGGCCCATACTCCACAGGAAACACATTCTGTGAAGTGAAAAATTTTAACTCAAAGGATGGATTGAAAACCTCATGTAAAATCAGCATTTGACAATCAAACAAATGGGACGTTTTTTTTTTTTTTATGTCAAAACTAATAATAGTTCAAAAGCAGAGACAGACCTTGAGAAAGTGCTCTCTCCCTTTTGGATTCTCCAGAAGACTTTGAACAAGCCTGACAAAGTTGGCTTCCAATTCTTCATTTTCTGGATGAGTCTGTCAAGTAAAATATACACATCTAAAATAAACAGAACATTTCTTCAACAGACAAATTTGAATGTCCATGACTGAAAAAGGTCACGCACCTGTTTTGGGCTACATGACAGGGGGCTGTTCAAGCGTGCTTCAATGCCTCTGAGATCCTCTGACTGTTCAGAACTTAACATCTGCAATGTCATCTGGAAAAGTAATTAAGCAAGAGTCACTGAGTAGTAAGAAAAGTAAGAAAACCCAAGAATCCCACTTTGGAAGACAGTGAAGAACTGATGTACTACCTACAGATGCGACACTATATGCTCCATCATCTTTGCTTTAAAGTTGAATGTGCAGAAAGTTGTGAAAGTTTCACATTTTAGTTGCTTTAAGTGACAGAAGGCCAAGACAAAAAGCCTTTTATCCATTTGCAAGTCAAATATATTCTGGATGATAGCTTAAATAAAAAAAGTGAAAGTGTATTGTGAAAAAGAAGCAATGTAAAGCTCAATATGCAATTTGCAATAATATATATATATATATTATTCATATTGTGTTTCAGTATAATTGTGTAGACTAGACAAGAGCAGCTAGAAGTGAGACAAAACATAATCTGACATTTCCTCACACATACTGTAAAAATAAAGAGTAAGCTTTACAGACATGTTTCTTCTGGTATTTACGCTGTGCAATGGCAATCTAAATAATCTAAAGCACAATTCTTTTAACTAACATAAAAATGGAAAAACAGCAATTCCATAATCTAAAACTAATATCTGCTCAAAATGAAACAGTATGTTACTATACAGTGCATCTGTATCTCTTACCTTTGCTCTTAAGCCCAGTGTGAGCAGCCTCATCTGTCTGTCTGTCAAGAGGTCAGGGATGGCTTCAGTTACCAAGGACACAAACTCCTCCACTTTCCCATAATGCTTTATGTTCCTTAGACGAACCACCTCCCACATCACAGCCGACATCAGCCGCAGAGGTGGAACCAGGAGCTTCAGTGAGGACAGGGGCAGGGGGCCCTCTGCAAAGGAGAGGAGGTGACTGTAAGTTTATCATTCTTGCTAACAAAATTGCATTGTCAGAGCAGAAACACAAAGCATCTAGACCATATTGTAAGAACTTCACATTATTGGCAGAAAGTTGCATTTAGAGAAGTGATTAATATGTGATGTAATGTAACTGATATGATGAACAAAGTTGCATCATAATGTTTTGCACACATACATGCTGTATGACCAGGCAGCAGTCAATTAAGCCACATCAGGTGAGACAACAGGAGCAAAAACTGCAGGTAATATTTGTTGTTTTTGTTAAGGGATATTTAGCATAGCAAGTGACAGTTTTCCCAGCATGTTGATGTTGATTAAATCTTTTTCACTGGCTCAATGCAATGTTCACATTTGAGAGCCTCAGTTATCACTACTTGTAGCATGCTGGGCTAGAGATCCACAACAGTTTCTCAATGAACTGGAAAACTTAATTCTACTGCTCGTTTTATGCCACAAATTAAATGTATATTGTATAAACTACAATGGCCTGTCCCCTCGACTTCCATCTATCTACAATACTTCCTGAAAGTATTATGACTGTTATCATTTTGACAAGTCAAAGTGAAGAAGTTGCTGTTAGCAGCAAAGCTAACAAAATCAAAACAAACCGACACGACCCCAGCAGAAAACAAACCATTACCCATTTTATTCCCCCGAAGAGATTTGATAGTTGAACTGACAGTGATGGACGTTTCCTAATGAAAACTTTCTTCTTCTTGCAGTAATTTGCTGTTAAAACCAGCTTCTAATCCAACACCTCGCTATTTGTTTCTCGTTGACAATATGCAGCTGTACACAACTTCCTGATTCTACTTCTTCGTGTGTTTCGGTTGACGTCCTGTCGCTTTACCGCCACCTACCATCTGCTACAAACAGCTCACTCATAGCATCCCAAAACAGCTCAAATATTTCAGCATCTTCAATTCACGTAACATTTTATAATTTTCATTTCTTTCGTCAAATCTGACTGAATAGTTTTATTCTCAATTCAAAAGTAACACAATCACACAGAGACAGTGTATTTACTATTTATACTTTATTCTATACTCCATTCACTGTGCAATATTTTTCACTGTGCAATATTTTATGTTTAATATTGAATATTTAATATTCAATTTCATATTCAAACCCGTCTGGTCTCATAGTGTATATACTGATCACATGTTTCATATTCTCATGCACATCTATAAAGAAGCCCTGTGTAAATTTATAAATTATAATTTTGAAAATGCTTCTTCTTAGCCTGTGGTTGCTATTTGTTAATACTTTTTAAAAAAAAAACCTTCTGTTTATACTGCTTATTATAATTTAACTACTAACTATCCCCTTGCTGCTGTGCAATGTAAATTCCCCCACTGTGGGACGAATAAAGGTATATCTTATGTTATCTTAAAAATACCTTTGCATCACGTGAAGGCAAAATATAGGCCTACTGTAATATAGTAATAATGTGCACATGTACAATGTAAAAGCGACATCTTTCAAAGCCTCTCTGACAATCACTGAGCTACACTTGTGCAGACGTAAACATGACACATTGTGTACTGCAGCCAACATTTGACCTGTTGATCTGTGAGACTGATGTAAAACCTGAGATCAAACTGAAACTACAGTACACAGCAGGGAAAAGGGCAGAGAAAGTAATATCAACATATATTTACATAAATGTTGTCTGATACATCTTTCTCTGCATTGTTCAGTTTGCTTACTTCTATATTTTGTTTTTAGTAACTATGCCATGGATCTTTTTCTGCTTCTAAAAGTAAACTTTACTCTAAATATAAAAAGCATGTTCTGGTCTCTGAAACCTCCAGTTAGACATTAGCCTCTAATCTTGTTGGCCCCTCTATTGTTGCTTCCAGCCTTTGTCCCTCTCCACATTTACAAACCAGTGAGTGTATCCCCTGAAAGCACCAACAAATTAATTCTAGACATTCTTTAAAGTGATCTGTAGATGCATGAATCCCCTGGTGGTGGCAGTGAAGGCTTTCCAGCAGGGAGGGCCTGGTAAGTCCTCATCAGGAATAGAGGAACCATGGGAAGAGTAATTAGATAGTGCCCCATCAGACCATCTGGGCAGCGTTAGCCACCATGACACCAAATAAATCCCTGCAGTGCATGTTGCCTGACAGAAGGGCCCTGTTGTGCCTAAAAAGGCTATTTCCTCCACTCCTCTTTTTTTTTTGGATTCACAGGCCTTTTAGTGAAGCCAACCTCGATTTTTACTTTGTCACCACTAACAGCCAACCAGCAGTGCAGGACTAATTATTTGCCATCGTAGCTAATACATATGTTGTACATCCTTTACAGGACTCAAAACTCCCTCATGAAATTCCAGTGCAGATAACAAGGTCATGTCCTCAGTATTTCTTTTTGGAAATTTAGGTGTGTGAGTTTGAATTTTTTATACATTATTTGTGTTGTTGTTAATTATATTTATTATATTGTTTTATATATATTTATATGTATTGTTTTATACTAATTTGTCTAATTATTAGTTCAAGTCATTCAAAGTTTTTGTTACATCTGTGTCACCATGGGTTAAGTTAAAATGATGAGAAATATAAGTCAAGACTTTGACTTACCATGTTAAAATTATGACATAACAAGAGTATGACTAATTTTGACCTAATTCTGACCATTATTTAATCATATTTAACTTTTCATGTCTTTTATTTCTTTTCTTGGCAGAAATAGGTTTCTTTACGTGCCAGAAAAAGTCAGAGATAAATATGAATGTGTATAAAAAATGACACGGGTCCTGCTTCCCATTAAAACATATCAAACTGGCTTATTTAAAAATTTTCTTACTAATAAATTGTTCAAGTAATAACAACAATAACTAACCAAACCAACCAGGACTGACTGTGAGTTGTTTATGTGTATTTCACATATCTGTGTTCACTTCATCATGGACAGATTTAAAGAATGTCATGTTGAAAAATGAATTACATTCCCACTGACCCCTGTGACTGATGATGACGACACTCAGTGTGACTCATGACCTTCCTTTAAATGTTATTTGAGTAAATGGCACATACAGAAAAATGCAATTCATCAAATGTCTTTTGTATTAGAGTTTAGCATGTCCACATTATATGTAGATGATTTGTAATGCATTACATTGACATTGCTGTCTTTTACTGTGTGCTGGTGCATTTTGTAATTAGACATAGTGCCTTTTTAATCTTTTTAAAAATGTTTGCTCTCTCTGATGAAGCTTTAATCTCCGCCACATGTCCAAACGCTTAAAAATCAGATCAATTACCAAGTCACATTCAGTCAAGTCACATTTTTTCTGGCACTTTACGCGCAAACCCAAATTAAATTCAAAGTAAGCATCTGTCTGTCATGAGGATGGATGGCAAAAGTATAGTGTGTGTGTGTGGCAGTTGTGATAATGCATTTATGTCCGCATGTGTACTGTATGTACGTGTGTGTGAAAGAGAGAGAGAGAGAAAGAGAGCGAGTGCGTGCATTTGTGTGTCTGTGAGTGTGTAATTAAAACAAGTGATTTTTTTTTACACACAGATTATCCCTCTATCCCAGCTGGTCAGAGTTGGATTTGACCACCCCGACAACCAGAGAGAGGAAATCTCTTTGGGGCTAAATCCAAATTGGCACCCTTGATGATTTTTTTCCAAACTGAAAATGTGGCAGTGCTCAACTATTAACTTCAATTCGGCACTGAAATCTAAACAAAACACTATTGTAATACAGCTCAGAAGAAGAGCTATGCCGTTACAAATATACACACAAATGCCAAAAAAGAAAGATTCCACTTTCTTTCATTTTATTATTTTTTTATGGTTGTGCATTATTTATTTTTTGGATTTTTCCACGAGTACGACAAATCGTTTTGGTAGTTAATCATGGTGCACTGTGTCAAATTTTTGTGTGTGTGATCCTCTACTCTCTAACATACTTAATGAATAGATGAACTCATTAATCAGCACAGGCGATTTCGGCTACGTTGTTGAGGGGTTTTATGTGATTGTGCTGCATTTGCGGAGGCATTATAAACAAATTCAAGCTTTAAAGGGCAATACACTCACAGGGACAGACAGCCATGGAGATGCAGAGGTTTGCACATCTGTCCTGTTTTTTATACACATGGACTCAGAGAGAGAGAGAGAGAGAAAGAGAGAGAGAGAGAGAGAGAGATTTAACAGCGCCCTGCCTTGTAATGAGGTCAAATCTAAAATGGAAGAAAATGGAGAAAATGGAGAGACACTGCTTGGTTTTAAATTTGACTTTTGTTTTTCACTACACCCAAACATATTCAAAACCATATCTATAAATGGTAAACATTGAAATCAATAAATGTCAATGTGTCTTCCAACTATTTGAACTGTTCTGAGAGCTGGAAAATGCAGACCCAAGAGTTTTATTACCATTTAATAAAATAATCCATGAAATGATCAACCTAGATGCAATACAGACAATCAGGTTCTCAAGGAAAGTCTTTTATATAAAAATGAACACAGTATATTTATATTATTTGATCATATCTTGTTATGGCCGTCATGAGAGTCACTGAAATGGTCTTTCAATATAAATACGTTACAAAAAATAGGTAAAAATTAGCTTTACATACATTACACAGCCTCAAAGGTCTTTACACAGTTAATTACAAAATGAGCTTTCAGTGCATTCATGCTCTTCCAATCCTCATCCATCATATCAAATTAAATGGTCTTAAGAGATTCAGAGAAGTGTGCGGACAGCAATCAATATCAGGCACATGAGTCAGGGACAATTAGTACACACAACTCGCCTTTATAATCGATACATTGATCCAAGTTAAACTCACGTGTGACAAAAAAAAAAAAATTAGAATCTGAAGTTTTGACATAAGAGACATTACGACATAGTCCTTCATATTAGTAGTGATCTATAATGAATTATATGATAACAAGAAATTATGCTTCTCTTCATGTCTTTGCTCCATGACCTGAATACACTTGATGCTATTGTAAAGAGGTAATGTATCTCTATAACCATATGCAGTATAAAGCAACTTCATTCAATCAAAGTGCATATCAAAGAAATTTATTAAACACACATCCAATAAATTAGAAAAAAAGATCCCTAACATTAGTAACTATTTTGACTAATTGAAAATTTAGAATCACACTTTCACAATCACACTATGTTGTTCCTTAAACTTTAAAATGTTAAAATTCAAATTGGAAATATTTATGAACACATGTTAGCTTTGGTTAAAATCATTTTAGTAACACCTGAATAAAAGCTTCATAGCAGCCACAGTCATGAATGCAAATTCCCTCCTCATGTCAACATTAGTTGGCAACAAGTTTAGATTACTAGAGTATAATTACTGGGGAAAATGTGGTAGGAATTCAATATTCTCAGTCTGCGCACAGCTACTGCTTTGTTGGTTCATGAGCTGCATGTTGGGGAGGCAGACAGCCACACAGCTGCGAAAGTGTTTCAAAACCTCAGAGTGCCTGTAGAGTGCTATTTGTATCAGCACTTAAACATCTGGACATGCATACAAAAGTTCTATTTGTAGAATTGTTGAATAACCTGCAGAACATCTTCTCAAACACATATACTTTTTGTCATAAGATTACAACTTGAATCTGTTCGCTAATTTTTCCGGAGAAAATAATTCTTTTAGAGGCCTCTTTTAAAACCGTCTTTCTTATTTTGTTTCGCAGGCCATCATGTATGTATGTGTCTCCTTCCGTCGTCTTGGTCAATTACATGATGATGTAACTTGTCCCTTCAGTGTCTCTCCCGTCCTCATTCTTGAGGTGGTGTTTCACTGTAAGTGCTGAGAAGCTTTTGTAAAAAAAAAAAAAAAAAAAGAACTGCACTCAAATCATTTCAGTGAATGGAGCCAATTATCTAGCCTGTCAGCTTGCTATTGAGTTAACAACAGTCAGCATTTCTAGGAGTGGCAAAATGACTTAACTGACAAATACAGGTCAAGACAACTTGGGCCTCTTGTGTTTGTTGTCTGAAAAAACAATCCTAACAAATATTGTGCTGCAAGTTTTACTTAGAATTGAATATTCAAAATGATTTCCTTTAGTGAAGTTGATGGTCAGTGTTGTGTGTTATTCATGTTTAATATAGGTGTAGTTAACAACATCCTTTTTCTATCTTGATGTTATGAACTGCCAAATGTTAATTTTTAAGATGAGTGTGATGACAAGTTTTATTTTTTTAAAATTTCAAGGTCCTGATCTTCTCATGAAGGTTGTGACTGTCTAGCAAAATTGACTTCTGGGTTGTTAGGAGGCTGTGAGTTACTAAAAATATTGCATACATCCTCGGCGGCTTATATATAAAAAAAAGTTTATCTCTTTGATCATGAGGTTTTTTTTTTAGCTATATTCTCTTCTGTAAACAAAACAGACAAAAACCACACAGACACTCTCCACACGATCGAGTCTCAAAGAAAAGTTTCCTCATAGTTTTCGCCAGGCTCCCCAAATTCAGAGTCTCTGGGTATTGGTCTGAGGACCTCAGAGAGGTCACTGGCTACCCTGGTCACGCTTTCGTAAGATGGTGGTGAGGACATTAGAGCGTCCTCTGTTGTCTCTACATCCTCCACCCCCACAGGTCCATAGTGCTGCATCATGGTGGCTATCAGGCCCTCCTTCTCTGGAGCATTTTCCACATCTACAACAGTCTCATAGTTTATCTGCCTGTAGAGGTAGGATGCCTGCTTCATCTGCCGGCGCACCAGATGCCTCCTGTAACACCTCTGGATGACGATCGCAGACACCTCCTCCAGTTTGCGGCGCAGTGTGGAAGTGATGGGTTCGTGAGAAATTTTAGATGGGTTGGTCATCATGAACTTCTCCTCCATTTGCTGCTTCAGGGCGTCCATCTCACCCGACTCTCCCAGGACTCGTTTTGTGAAGGCAAACAGGATGTCCAGGCAGTGGATCCTATCCCCGCTAACCATGGGAAGGTCCATGGAGATCAGCTTGATCCTGTTGGGCTTGGCTATACGCAGCGGCTCTGACAAAGTGTCAGCGAAGATTGGCAGCATGGAAAACTCAATGAACTGTGTGGCCTCAGAATCAAACTTCTCCCAGACCTCATAGAACATTTCAAAGTCGTCCTCGCTCAGCGGCTCTGTACTCTCCTCTGTGGCAACGCTGAAGTTCTCCAGGATGATAGCTATATACATATTTACCACAATGAGGAAAGAAATGATTATGTAACTGACAAAGAAAGCTATGCCCACCGAGGGGCTGCCACAGTTTCCCCGCATGTTAGTTCCAGTATTGACAAAATTAGCGTCACACTCTTCTGGGGAGCTGGACATTATAGGACTCAGGAGGTTGTCCCAACCTGCCGAGGTGCTGATCTGAAAAAGGCAGATCATACTATTCCCAAAGGTCTCAAAGTTAAACATGTCATCAATCCCATTTTGCTTCTTCACGTAGGCAAAGTTCGCCATACCGAAGATAGCATAGATGAACATGACAAGGAAAAGCAGGAGGCCAATGTTGAACAGTGCTGGCATGGACATCATTAAGGCAAACAGTAGAGTCCTTATTCCTTTGGCTGCACGTATGAGTCGAAGTACACGTCCTATCCTTGCCAGTCTGATGACTCGAAACAGGGTCGGAGATACAAAGTACTTCTCAATGATGTCTGCAAGAACAATCCCTGAAAAGACAGAGAAAGACAAGGTGAAAGACGGTTTGTCTCACTGGTCAAAGATGCACTTAAATATGCCTAAAGCAGCACATTTCTCACAATGCGAAAAGATGCTTTGCTACAAACAACAGATAAACCAATGGTACCCTCTTGGTAGAGGTGATAGTAAATGAGGGATCTTTTTTGGCAGTGTGTCTCTACTTACCCACAATAGAAAGAATTATCACCACAAAATCAAAGATGTTCCATGCAACTGTGAAGAAATAACAACGGAGAGCAATGATCTTGATCAGGCATTCAGTGGTAAAGATCACGATGAAGACCAGGTTGATCTTGTTGAGGATGGACTCCATGCGCTCTGACTGCTCATCGGTTTCCACCATCATGGTCACCATGTTGACAATGATGAGCATCATGATCATGATGTCAAAGGCTTGCTTGGACACAAGATCGAAGAAGAAGGCTTGGAGAATGTTCTGGGATTGGGAAATACAAATGGGATATCAGTGAGTGGATGTAACATTAAGAGTACATTAATATCAGCAGGCAGGACAGTACTCAAGATTATGGGTTATAAGAAAAAGTACAAAAACAAATTACAAATAAATCAGTCAGTGACCGAAAAATGTGATTTTACCGCAGGCCTTGGTATTGGCTTTTGAGGCTTTTTAGATCCTAACTTCTTCATAGCATTATAGTACTTCTTCTGTTCTTCAGTCATGAAGATATCCTGTCCACCTAAGTATAGACAAAAATACCTAAGATTATTTTTTACAGAAAAATGTTAAAAGAATTGCTTGGTGATCAACAGCAAATAGCAGAAACGAACTGCTTCTGTCAAATCTGGGTCAGTTAGTATTTTCACAAAATTCTTCATATTTGGTTTCCGGGAATTAAATATGTAAAATATTGACTTGACTACTACTTGACTTGACCGTAAAATTACATCCATCTTGTACATATACAAAATTACTTCCAAATACCAGGTGATCCAGTGGCTGCCATCAGTCCTGTCAATACTCATCTTTCTTTTTTGTTGATTGAAATTGTCAATAATGACACCAATGAAGAGATTGAGAGTGAAGAAGGAGCCGAATATGATGAAGACGACAAAGTACAGGTACATGTAGAGGTTGATTTCTCTGATGGGTTGTTCCTCCACCTGAAACCAAACGGTTTTATAAGTCAGTTGGTTACTGTAACATGCTCATGATTTCAGTCCTGGAAGTAGATTAGTACTTACTCCTCTTGAATCAACAGCTGCGTGCATTATTTCCATCCACCCTTTAAATGTAGCCTATAATACACAATAATATTACACAACATTACTGTCTGGGCACTGCATTATATTGTGAATTACTGACTTTGTCTACAGAAAAAATAACATTAAAAAACTGTGTTTGACAGATTTGACAAACTCCAAACAGTGCAGCAGAAAAATCTCACCACTTGCAGAAGGGAAAGGTAGCCAAGCCCCACATTGTCAAAGTTGACCTTCACTTTTGTCCAGTAGAACTGTGTGTCATTCATAGAGAGGCACTCTGACTTGTTGTTGACGAGAGAGACACTGTGAATGAAGCCTGTTCTGTTCACACACTTCCCGAACTTGCCAGCGAACAGGTTGACCCCCATGATGCTGAAGATGAGCCAGAAGATAAGACAGACGAGCAGCACGTTCATAATGGAGGGGATGGCTCCTATAAGAGCGTTCACGACCACCTGATGAGCATCAGATTAGATACAGGTTAGTCTGAGATTCTGTATTAGCCCGGTTTCAGATCTTTGAATCCGTGTCCACAACTTTCAGCAATTCATGCCAGTTCAGTCTTTATTGTACTATTTCTTATTTAGCTCAACATGTGACTAACCAATAATTAGTTATATAATTTTAACTAGAAAGATTCAAACTGATTTACACATTAGTCTATGTTTCTGTTCACTGAGTGCCTTTTAGTTTAAATGTAACTCACATGTAACTTTTCTCAAACTTCCTAAAGAAATCATCTATACTTTAGGGGTAAAATCTAATGAAGTAGAAACAAGGCTGTAGAATTTTAAATCAAGTCAAGTCATTTGCAAATGTGATAGGAGTCTTTTTATGATGAGGAGATTATCCAGTTATCCTAACTAGGGTGTACATTTCCCTTACTTGGTGGGTAATAATCCTGACAATATCAGGAAGTTACTAGTCAACAGAAACCCAGTTGGAAAAGAGATACGTGACTTCAGTGCAGTTCAGACAAGTTGTTTCTCACCCGCATGCCCTCAAATCTGGACAGAGCTCTGAGAGGTCTCAAAGCCCGCAGCGTCCTCAAGGACTTGATGGCAGCAAAGTCGGAATATCCCAGTGAATTTGCTACCAGGCTTATCAAGGACACCTATATGGAGTAAAGACATGTATATTGTGAGAATCATGAGGTGAATTTCAAGGCATATCTTGTTCATGTTTAAACCTTTGGGGGGAGAGAGTAGTGATATTTTTTATACATGAGGAAGAACACAACCATTGTCATTGTCATTTGTCTAAGAACTGCATATATTTTCTGAGAAATTATAAAACTTTTAAAGAAAAAACATAGTAAAGAATAGACAGGTAGAAAACATCTGAAGAGCCATATTTTAAAGGATTTGTGTATTTTGGGACATTCCACAGTTAGGAACACAAT
The DNA here is from genome assembly GCA_037975185.1 of Centropyge bicolor. Lineage (NCBI taxonomy): Eukaryota > Metazoa > Chordata > Actinopteri > Pomacanthidae > Centropyge > Centropyge bicolor. Next base: position 1,746,254 of record JBBMOC010000050.1, on the reverse strand, counting down.
TACATAAATTTTAGGTTTAGATTTGGAATTTAGAGGTTTAGATTTAGTTTGGTTATTGTATCATCTTTTAGCAAATTTAGACTTCCACTCTATTCTACATCCAGAACAAAACAAAATGGTATTCCGCTGTTGAATGACCCTTGGATGACAGCTATGAATGAAAATGGCATGATAAAAAAATGAAAGAAAATTCATGTCATGATTGATGATGACAAAACACAGACAAGTATGCACATATAGACAAACCGTGTCCATGTATGCATACTCAGCTATATATGCATATAAAATATGTATATATATCAAATAGAGTGAGTTTTATAAAGAATTTATATCTGTCTTTGCCAAATTTGTTCCCCAATTTGCATCCAATTGATCCAATAAGTTCATTAAAAACAATTTAGGACCAATAAGGTCCCATTGGTCAGTATTTCTTTATAAAAGTCTATTTACACATGTGTTTGTCCAATATATCTAAAGAAGATACTCAAAATTAATTCTCAGGAAAAGAAAAGTCTTTGGCTCCAAAAAAGTACAGACGGAAGAAGACAAAAGCACAGTAAAAGTAAGGTGGTACTTTTCATAGAGAGAAACAGAAGGTACTGTAGGTAGTTGCAATGGTCAACAGGATTTGTCTTTTCTTCTAAACAGACATAACAAGTAACATTCGGCACATGAATTAGACACAACAGTTTAGACATGAACTCAACCGATGTCTAAATTTGCATTTCTAAACCAGATCTTCTGTAGATAAACCTCAGAGTGCATGACACTGCATTTGTTTCTGATATAAAAGCCAAGGTCCTGAAGCAAGAGATTCAAAGAACTGTTGAGTCATTTTATTGTGCAACAAAAGATTTTTTTTTTGCACATTTCATAAGAAGTGCATTGGTTTGGAAACAAGACAGTGGCTTTTGATATCACAACAGAAAGCACTTACGAGTGAAGAAACACAGAAGCATTTGTGATGCAGATGCAAGTTTCCAATCTCAGAGCCCATACTCACCTGGAACCTGCTAACTATAACTTACCCTAACAATAGAGCGGTCTGTGGCAATCTGTGTAACAGCAGGTGAAACCAGAGGAGGTGAAGTCAGGCCTCGGGCTGCACGCCTCGGGCACTTTGGATGACTACAAACTACAGAGCTACATCCATTTTACCCAACAGTTTACATGAAGACACTTACAAAGTGTAACATCACTCTGATCACTGGAGCACTTCCTGTCATTCGCCTGGCGTAAAAGCAAATTTAAAATTGTGCAATGTAACAACTGTTTAGTGTGTTTTAACAATCTGTATGTTTCTAGTAAATTAATCCAGATCATCAGTTATGTAGAGTTTTAAATAGGAATGACTGTTGGTGGGGAAGCATAAATTCAGTCAAGAAAAAGGCCAGTTAAATGAACTGTCATGTGCTTTCCTGTTAATAGTGTTAAATTTACCCAGCCAATAATCCCACAAACATAAAAAACTACAGTCATCCTGATTTCTCAACATGTGATTTTTAATTACCAGCATCCTTTCATGTAGTGCATCAAAAACATGTGGCGTACAGCTATACGTGTTCACTTACATCCACGATAAGAAAGTCGAGCCAGCACCAGTAGTTGGTGAAATATTTCTTGAAGCCATATGCGATCCACTTCAGGAACATCTCCAGCACGAAGATGTAGGAGAAGACCTTGTCTGCAGACTCCAACACGACCTTTACGACTTTTCTCTTCTCAATGTAGATATCTTCAAATGCCTGCAGCAGAGGAGGGACAAGAGTGTGAGAAAACACAAAGACATCACACCAGCACACCGCATCACTACTGTGTCAGTTGAACTTTACAGTGTCTGAAGACAATTATAATATGGACACCAATTATTTTACATATAGGACTTTGTATTGCTGTTCTTCATTCAGCTCAATCATCCTACCTGAGAAAACATGCTGCTGGGAACCACTGCAGGAAGGCCACTAAACTTCAGCTGTTAAACTTCAGTACTATGGTTGTAATGTTATACTGGGATCAGACACTGAGGTGAAGAGAGGAGAAGCCCCTCTCCTACTTCTAAGAGGGTTTTATAACTTGCAGGCTATTGCTTGACTTTACATTCAGTAATTTTCTTTCTATATAATAGTTTTCAATGGTTAGTCTTTTCCATTGTTCATTCCTGTCCTGGATTTAATTTGCCTATCTACGCACAAAGGATTTGCAGGAAATGATGCATGTATTTCATCCACGAGTTTGTTTGGCTGCACTATAAACAGACACACCAGTTGATCTTCTGGAGTATTATTTTAGTGTTCCTGACAAAGCAGCTGCTGAATGAGTGTTTGCTGCCCCTACAGTTCTGAGAAATGTAGTAAGCTGTGTCCACCAAGAACCACAGGTGGCCAAATTGACCAGGGCTGAAATGTTCGGGATGACGTGTTTTTTTTTAAGTGCTTTATATTTATTTTAGAATAAATAGAGTTCATAAGTTTTTTTATTTTTTCCATACCAGAGCCCCACTGCTGAGCAGGATCATGAAGATGATGAAAGTCTCAAACCAGCTGTGTTCCACAATCTGGTAGCAGGTCTTCCTCAGCCTCCACCAGGCCTGGCCCAGACCACGGCTGGTGTCTATGTTACAGCACTGACAATGCCTCGAACACACTGAGAGACGAGTGGAAAAACACATCAGAGCAGATTACATTACATGAAGGAACTGCAGTGTTAAAAGAACAATACATATAATATGAACGTTGCAAAAGCATTGATGATGCAGTATGTGAATAATTTTACTAGGTCGCAACCCTTAATTCTTAATTCTCACATTCTGGGAAGCATTCCTCCGGCTCCATACTCTCATCAGCCAGCTCTGATAAGTTGTCCATCTCTTCTCCAGGCTTCCTCAGATCCACTGTGCTGCCCTCTGATAGGCTGATCTGCTCCTGAGTAGCAAGAAGTCTCTCTGTTAGCAATCAGTTTCTCATTTATACTGTCATTAATTTTAGATCTATAATGAACTTGACAGATCACTAGACCTGTCTCCTGAACATGAAAACCAATACTGGGTTGTTATACGCATGTATAGAATATAGGTAGTTGAATGAGGCTAAACACCTGCTGGGACATCACTGATTGGTTCGTGGCCATATGTGCAATACGCTTTTAAGTTTCAAAGCAAACAGAGTAGTGTTGCTGCACATGTGCATTCAGTGTCCATTCATCCCATCAAAGCTACCTCACCTAGAACATACGGCCTCGCCCTTCAATCTCTTCTGAGCCTTAATACAATTTTGATGAGATTTTCGTGTGTTGTAACAGCAACATATTTAACATGATTTATAGGACAGAGGTGCAGCTTCAATCCTATAAACTGGTACGAAGTCTAATCCAGCATTAAAGAACATCCACAGGACCTGGAGACCAGATTACTACCATTAACAGTCTTAGTGCTCAAAGACAGAGCAGGGAGAATGTGCACTGATGGCATCTGGTTCAACATTCTGCACTGATACATGTGCACATATAGGCTGATTGCTCTCTCTGCTTTGAAATGAAATACTTTTTAGAAATTGTAATGTCAGCAACACTTTATGTGTAACTTCTTAATAACAATACCAATGTTGACATTGTTTGTGCGTATTTGAAATTCTGCCCATGTAAAACGAATCCTTCGTTACTGCTGAGCAGCTGCTGATGCCCAGTTAAGCTGATGGAGGGCTGGAGGAGGTTTTTTTTTTTCATTTCCATTTTCTCTGATGCCTAATTCTGGTGTTGTGTGGAGCGGAGCACGGCAGGGAAAGAGGAAGAGAGAGCGCCAGACTGCAGCCCGCTCATCTCAGCCTGGCCCTGCCTGGCTCTGCTCAGCTGTGTCAGTATAATCTGCTCTACAGGGCCTGGCTCCACATCTGGCCTGCTGCTGTCCGCCTGCCAGAGAGGACAGGAGTGACACACCATCCACCTCGACAAACACCCACAGGACGGTGAGAGAATCCAAGGGAAACAATACTTGCAATATTTGACCAAGTCAATGTGCAATATTCTGTATTTAGTACTTAATATTTAATATTCCATATCTACGATGTCATTTCTTACCTCAGTTTAGGCCCATTGTGTATATTTACTGGTCATATATTTTATACTGGTCGTATATTTTTATATTTCATATTTTACATTTCATATCCATACTCAAAAGTGTAACTAAGTAATGTGAACTTGTGTATACCTCCTTGTTTTTGGACTGTTATTTGTTCTTAATATTTAACTGCTGCTATCCCCTGTGCTGCTGTGACATGTGAATTTCCCCACTGTGGAACGAATAAAGGCTTATCTTATCTTATCTTATCTTAAACAGGCAGGGCGAATGAGAGTAAGGCAAGAGGAAGAAACAGGGAGCTTGATAAAGAGAATGTTATGGAGAGAGAATAAGGTGATTAATGGGTCAAAGGCAACAATAAATAATAAATGATTTTCATTTCACCAATCAGGGTGTGGTGATCATAATATTGATGATCTCAGCCAGTCACAGTTTTAGTTTTGGACATTTTGAGAATATACTTATTCACTTTGTTACTGACAATTACATGAGCGGTTCAATACCACTCTCATGTCTGTACTGTAAATATAAAGTTATGGCCAGCTTCTGGTTAGCTTAGCTTAGCCCAAACAGCTCACCTGGCTCTTCAAAAAGGTCATCAATTCTACCCACCAGCACCTTTAACGCTCCCTAATGAACACAATCAATACAAAAACCCATTTGTGGGAACACTTAGTGCACACTTATGTTTCCTGTTGACAAAGTCAGGCCATTTGTTTCCTGTTTCCAGTCTTTGTGCTAGGCTAAACTAACTGCTAACTCATATTTAGCTTACATTACAGACATGAGAGCAGTGTAGCTCTTTTAATGGCAGGAAAGATAATAACCGTATTTCCTGCAATGACAAACTACATCTTTGTATAGCTTACTGAGCCATTGGTGAGTTGTAAGCTAATTTGCTAATGGGAGTAATAAAACAAATAAAATAATTATAGGCCTTTTTCACAGCAGACATTTGACTCATTATAGTAGGAGAAGTACAATCATAACTTAATGATGGCTCCGTTCTATTCAAGTATTCCAGTAAGCAAGTTGAAACTAAAGCAGCTAAATGGAATTCAGCCATCATTCATTTTATTATTTTCACCTGTACCTTTCCTACTGTGACATGTTAAGGCTATACATTTCCATGAAAAGGGCGACTGGGCTTTCCCTACATCATCTTCTCCAGGAACTTTCTGTAGATTAAAATATGATCTTTGTCATTTGGCCGGTTTGTGTAATTGCTCATGATGAAACAAATTAGGATCAGGTCAATTTGATTTTTAAACAGCAAAAAAAAATTGAAATAAAAACAAGTTTTTTATGATGGGCTTCCTTACCATGTACAACTCAGCTGTTTGAGAAGACTTTGCCAGATGTTCACTACATGATGTTAACTGTTAATGACTTAGTTGTTCAAACTGAAATAAAACATCTGGATTCCCAAGTTATATTTGTCTCACCATAGCACTTGTCTCCATCAGAGTTCACCTTGCCTGCATGACAGATTAAGAGCTTATGTGTCCGGAAATTTTCCACATGGCTGTCTCCTTCACAGCCCACCCCCACCACTTCTTCTGCGTAAGTCTCACCCCACACTTGCTGTTGTCTTACTTCTGAGGGACATGAGCAGCCACAAATCAGAATTAGAGGATTGGACACTGATTAGATTTTGCAACGTGGTGGATGTTTTTCACTTAAAACTGAGTCAAAACAAACACTGAGCTAAACTGATGAATCCTTTGAAAGAACTTTCTGGCAACATCTTGAGTACAAAGCCAGTAAACATCCTGCTACTAAAAACCATGTAGATCCTCCTCCTGGTGCATTTTTCTTCCTACATTTGTTCTTTAAATACTATGACAACAATGTAAATGAAGCTTGAAAACAAGACGAAAGACTTTAAGCTTTAAAAATCAACTGTAGTTACAGTGTGATTGTCAAAACTGACAGTTCATACATCAGTCACTCAAACAAGTCACATAAGATAATTTTATACTTGATTTACGCGTCCATATTTTCAGAGAAATTTCTTTAAATTTCTTTTATTTATGTAGTTTGGTAATTTGGAAGCTGGAGACTATGTTTAGTATGTTTAGTACGCTTCCAAGAAATTAATTCTAATTAATTTCTTTCAGTTCAAAATACTGTATATGAAGAGTAAATTTTCCAATAATAAATGAATAATGCAAGGGAAAGCCTATTTTCTCTATGAAAAGCCACAAATTACTGTCCCTATTTATTTTCAGGACACTTTCTAGGAGATTCTTAGAAAATGACAGTACCATAAAATAAAACATGATGTTTTACTATCATATGTTTAAAAAACTAAGAGATGGAAGGCTGATAGCTATATTTACATTTACTATAATATATTTTAAATTGATTGCCTTTTTCTGTTTGTTGCCAGCCTGGGATGCTGATGTTTATGACAACATACAGACAGGAAGCATGAAAACAACCCTGACAAGGATAATTTAGCTCGGTTTAGAATCTGAAACCTACATAAAAGACAAGGGCAAGAGTAAATAACTGATCTTATGTTATAATACTGATGATACTCTCCAAAGACCACCACAAAAATATCATGAGGGTTCAGGTCCAGCACACACACTGTATCTGGAGTTGAAAAACTCACTGGTTTGTTGTCTTCATCCTCTGACGACTCAGAAATCTCCTCCTCCTCAAGAAACTCCACATCTGACTCTCCAGGTGCGATGGGAACAATGACAGTCAAGTTGGGGTTTGTCATGTAGCTATCCTCCTCTGGTATGACGTACTTCTCTCCATAGCTTCCAAACACTCCGCCATTGCTTTCCACATGATTTCCAACCACCTTAATGGCCTGACTGGCTTCTTTATTCTTCTGCTTCCGATTCTTCAAGCTGTGGTTGCAGAGGTCAACAGTGTTCGTTACGAGCCAGGAGACACCGGCATTGATGCGGGCGATGGCGATCTGGATGTTGTTCAGATCGCCGTCTTCGTCTGGAGCGGAGAGGTTGTCTGAGCTGAAGGAGCTGAGCAGCAGGGCCAGAAACAGATTCAACACCTGTTGACAGACAGATGTTATTTTACATTATATTTGATTCAGTGCATTGTCGTCATTTTATAGTCATTTAGCATGAGTATGGCAGAAAAAGCTGTGTATACATTATGCTTATATCAGCATTTATCTTACAAATGCGAGCATAGTTTAGCCTGTAAGCTAAAGGATACGTGCACCTAAAGCATGGCAAGATATCCCACATATTGTGTCAACACTACTAAATCCCGCATTGTAAATTCAGTAGGATATTCTTCCCAAATATGCTCAGACAAATGTGGCTTTGGGTGCTTTCAGCCTCACTGAACACAAGTTTCCAAACATCTAACTCCCAAGTAATCTGTCTACTAGCTTAGAGAGCAGCATCAAGCACATCTCTGCACAGTAGCATGTGTGTGTGTGTGTGATGAAAGAGAGAGGAAGAGAGAGAGAGAACTGCCTCTGTGCATGTGTGATGTGCACAGTTGGTAAGGATCATCTTTAGCCACTGAGCCAGTCAGAGATGGGGAGCATGAGCAGATGATTAGTGATGAATGCCCTCCGACCTTCTCGCCCCTAAGCATCCTGGATAATCCCTTGGATAAACAGCTTTCCCACGATTCATGTGCAGAGGAGGTTTCTGTCCATTAAACTCAATAAGGAACACTTGTCCTAACAAGGCAACAAGGCAACAGAGTCACTGAGGGTGTCTGTATCCAATAATAACAGCAACAAGAGAAACTGCTATGTACAGTCTTTTCACCATTCATCTCTGTCACTGCTGCTCAAAGGGCAGATCTAAAGAGTATTTACAGCTATGTTGAATATCTAAAGAATCAGAAAGTGTGAACTGGAGCGAAACAACTGGCATAAAGACAATATAATGGTGCTGGAAGTAGAGTAGACAAGTGATTTTGCAATTGACCATTTGATAAGTCCTGCTGCCTTAGTTACTGTTGTTCCTAGTGTCAAGCTTTTAAAATAAAAAATAGTCTGTAATAGCATTATAGTACAGTATGTTGTACTGTCAGTGTTGTTCACTCTATCATAATCATTGGATAACTTGGGTGTTCGCTATAGAAAACCATACTTAGACAAGTGGTAAAGTGACTGGATACAGGTTCACTTGAGAAGATTTTATGACAAAAAAATAGTTTTGGCTGGAGTTGCTGTTGAGTAAACCTTCCAAAACCAAATAAAGAGCAAGCCAGAACTGCTATTAACTCTGATATATCAACATCTGGGCTTCCATGCGGCAGATGTTCGTAACATGTACCCTCACAAAATGATATACACTAGGTAGTTTTACAGGTATTAAGCTGGACAGGCATGCTCATGTTTGCAGTCTATGTTAGAGCACATTAATATACTTTTTTAATATACTTTTATACTTTTTTCCATTTTTTTTTGCACCTTTGCTCTTGGATTTTGGAAAAGTGATAAAACAGACATCACCTATCAAACTCTGAAGATGTTTCTGAGCTGACAAAGAAAGTTCAGTTGCTCTTGTCTAATATCTGTTCTGTAGTATGATCAATAGGTGCAGTTGGAACAAATGTTTTTTGTCTGAAAATACATAATTAAGAGCAGCCGCTATCGTGCACCCAGAGGTATTTTTGTTAAAACAGCACCATCTATAGATCTGCATGAAACACAGCGCCAGTCATCATCCAGGCAAAGACTGACAACTATTTTAGAGTTGAACCAAAGAGGTTTTAAAGCATTTCTGTCAGACAGATACATTTCAAAGCATAGGATTAAATGTGGCCAAACTAGCATTTAATGGCAGAGGGAACAGAGGGCATGCTGGGAACAGGTGTTTGAACCATATCCAACAGGGACTCCACGCTCAAAGCCTTGCTCCATTTTTTTTAAAAGCCTGACAGGGTTTTAAAACAGTGATGCCACAGAACTGAATTGATTTTAGTGCAGATGATGCTCATATTTCAGTTTTTAATACTATTCTAATATATGCTTAGAGATGGAAAAGCCACTAGCTGGTGGGCGGCATTATTTCTTCTTTGGACTTGCATAATACATAATACTTGCTAATTTATTTTAGGGTCAGGCCAGGACATCGTGCCCTTAGTGAAAATGGAAAGAAAAGAAACCCTGAAAATGAATTAGAGCAAACAATCGTGCTAATAAAGATTTTAAAAACCCTTGATTTTATTGCTTCTGGTAAATAGTACAACAAAAACACATTCAAATTAAAAGTACACAAAGCATAAATAAATGCTGCGGCTGCTCGCTGTTTGCAGTTGTTTTTGGGGGTTTTTTCCGGTCTCATTAGCGTTTGCTCACAGAACACAGCTGGACAGCAAATCACCATATGGGTGGACCAACGAATACGTATCCTTGCTATGGCACAGAGTGACAGCAGTTGTGTACAAACTGAGCTGTCACACAAATGAATTATTTTCTATAGAAACAGCTGTATGCAATGATATGCAAGCTGTGTATCATCCTCTGTGAAACTCAATACGTGCTGAAAGGGCTGGATTGACAGTGAGAACACTCTGTGGCCTTGGTTGATCCTGTATGTACAGTCCTTAGGTCACAATTTCACCCACAAGGCTTAGTTCATTAGCAGGGATAAAACATCCAGCTCTGTTGGCCATGAAGCTGCAGCAAAGCCGCTCCTAGTGTAGAGTGTGTCTGTTATGGCTACAGTCTGCACGGCAGCATGTGCAGATAATACATATATTGCTTAGGGACAACAGATGGTTTATATGTCGTCCAGACATGATCTGCTTTGAAGTCTGGTAATGCTAATCTGCAAGACAGTTAGCATGATACTGTGACATGACCACTTTCTCACTGACTAGCGCCTGCACAAGAGCACCAAAAGAAAGAAAAAAAAATGCAAACCATTGTAGCCACACAGATTTGAAAAATGTATCACAACAAGCCACCAACAACTGTTCAAGAATGTCCCATCCTCATAATATGGAATCACCAATCCTCATTGGTGCAACGTAATCCCTGATTATTCATGACATCATCATTTGGATTTGACAGCGGTTATAGTTGGTTGCATTGACATGCAATTGAATTTCTCTCTAGGCAGATTTGCTCTTATCATATAATGGTAAAGATTATTCAGTATTTTTCTTATTGTGAACAAATCCAATAAAAAGACCAAAAACAACAATGTCTTAGTCTGTCTTTCAGTACTTCTTGATGTCCCCAGACTGTTTTTAGCCCTAAGCCCAACGGGTCCCACGAAACATGTAAATTAGTGAGGAATATAAACACCAACTCCTTAAATACCACAGCATTGTGGGCTTGTTTTTAACAAAAGTTACTCTACACTACAATGAGTGATTTTATATATTTCAACTGCAGATTTTGTGTGCAAGCGACTTTTCCCTTTTAGTATTGACCCAAAATAAAATACATGTCACACAGTGTAATGGTGTGGCTCACTGATGTGCATTTAAACGTTTAGTGACAACAATGGAGCTCTATGACACAGAAGAATAAGATATCAGGCTTTGGCTACACAGTCAATTTGTTTTTGAGAATCAGTTCAACATTGCTTTTGGTCTTGGGATTTGTTGACAGAGATTTAAAACATAAAAATGTCCAATTTAATACTCACCACCAAGTTCCCTATGACCATGACCAACATGAACACCAGGATGCAGAGAGGCTGCCCGGCCACTTCCATACAATCCCACATGGTCTCAATCCATTCGCCACACAGTACCCGGAACACGATCAGGAAGGAGTGGAAGAAGTCCTTCATGTGCCAGCGAGGCAGCTGACAGTCAATGGAGATCTTACACACACAGTCCTGGTAGTTCTTGCCAAACAACTGCATGCCCACCACAGCGAAAATGAAGACAATGATGGCCAATACCAGCGTCAGGTTTCCCAGGGCACCCACAGAGTTGCCAATGATTTTGATGAGAGTGTTGAGAGTGGGCCAGGACTTTGCCAGCTTGAAGACTCGCAACTGATGAAGAGAACAAGGTGAAGAAGACAAATGATGCTGTGTCTTTACAAGAAAATGCCTGTTAATGTTTGAAGTATATGTATAAAGTACTCTGTCTGTCTGTCTGATGGGAACCAGTTTTGATGTTCTCAGATGAGTGTTTGCTCATTGTTAGGACTGATTGAAATGTTGACCAACTCTTGGATAGGAGTAATTCTTGTTTGTTTATACTACAAATGCTAAAAGAAACAGGAATGTGCAAAGCTGCATTTTAAGCATAATGAAATAGGTTTTTTTATATTTACATACAGCATTCATTTTTAGTTGAATTTACTATAATAAAAATAATAAATAAAATAATAATAATAATAAATGTGCCATCCAATCATTAGCCTTAAATGTCAAATACTGCTGATGATTTGTGGCATTCACTAAATTTATACAAAGGTAAACAATGGCAAACAACTAATGGTGAAAAAGCACAATTTGAAAAAAATATATATGTTAAAGATTTCTGTTACCAGTCTGAAAGATCGCAGGACAGACAGCCCTTCTACATTAGAGAGACCCAACTCCATCAGACTGAGACAAACAATGACCCCATCAAAGATATTCCACCCCTGTTGGAAGTAGTAGTAGGGATCCATGGCAATCAGTTTCAGAACCATCTCAGCTGTAAAGATGCCTGTGAACACCTAGAAAAGACAGAAAAACAGTAAGTGGTGGGACAAAGTACCAAACATTCCTATTCAAGTGGAATATTACTTAATGCATGTCTTTACTTAAAGCTGCACTTATTAAAATTTCTGTATGAACAATGGGTCAAATCGACTATGTGTCATGCGAAAGGTGTCGCTTGTCGTGACACATTGGTAATCATCACCTGATAATGCAGTTAACCTCAGTTAGCGGCCTGTAAATAAAGAACACTGTTTGGTTCCGTCTCACTGCTCTCATCAACCTTGTTGCCAGCAGCAGGCAGTTGTTTGTGGCCAAAAGCTCTGATTAGCCCACTGTATACTACCTGCTCAGCATCAGACAGACACAGTTAGTGACTGGCTGGACATAGTGGAGCATGAGTAACGACTTTGTATGGTGATAATATATCAGTGATGTGTTGTTCAGCTGCCCCAAAGTTCTCAAAAATATTTTTAAAAAATGCAGTTTTAAATTTATTTTTAGTTGGAGTTTCGATCAGTACCAAATATCCATGTGTTCAGGAGAAAACAACAATAATATATTTCAAAACATTCTCTTACAATGGATCTGGACCACAAGTTCCTTTGAACATGATATAAGTTCATACCAAATTTCATGGAAATCTTTCAGGGTTTAAATCTTTTCAGGCAGAGTGCATCATTTACCAGTAGGGGGAGATGGCAAAATATAAATGAGGGAATCAGTCCCTGCTACTGCTAAAAATACTCCCTCTTACCCTGGATAATCACAAATAGTCTAAAGCAGCACCTTTGATAAAAGATCAACATGGCCCTGTTTGACCTTCAGTCCCACAAAGCACTTGCTATAAAAAAAACACCCCAGCTGTCTGATATAGAAATACATTATCTGAATGAATTCCTCTTTACTTTCTTCTCACTGTGGCTTTCAGTCCTCTCCACTAACCCAACGACACTTAAGAGAAAGAGTGTGACATGCTGGAAACCAGCCCATGGCATCATTAAAAATCCCTCACCAGATTGCCCACTGACAGCATCGTGTTGAACTCATCAGTCATGGGGTAGTGCTCCAGGGCCATGAAGAGGGTGTTCAGCACAATGCAGATGGTGATACCCAGATCCAGGAAAGGATCCATCACCATGTATTTCACCCACTCCTTCATCTGCAGCCACCAGGGGCAGCAGTCCCATATCAGGTACTTCTTGGCGAACGTGTACCAGCAAGGATGACACTTTTGCCTCGACTCCTCCAACTCTGCAAAGAGACACCAAGGTGAACCATTCATTGGCAGGCCCTTTGTTTAATTGCCCCTTGAAATGTAAACCCATAGCTGCTTTTCCATTCTTTGGAAATACTGGTGGATATAACCAGAGTTTTGTGCTAGTTTTAATCTATAATAGGTCTCTGGTGCTTACTTGTTTTCTTTCTGGCTGACAGCAGATGAGGAGATTGATACCACTCTCATGTCTGCACAGAAATTTGAAGCTACAGCCAGTAGCTGGTTAGCTTAGCTTAGCATAATGACAGAAAACAGTCTGAGGTAAACAGCTACTGGTTTGTACCATATAGACACAAGAGTGGTATCAGTCTCATCCAAGTCTCCGTAAGAAAGCAAATCGTGGGCATTAATATTCAAAAGGACTCACCATCCATGGCATCACTGAGGAAGCTGACAGAGCTCAGCCCTCTTTTCCTCGGCACAGGAGGAGGGTCAGCGACTGTTGGGGAAGGCTGGAGGAGAGGTTTGGGAACTGTGTCCTCTGCATTGGTGGGCTTCTGGTAGACAGAAAACACACCAAGATTAAGTACAAGGCTTTCTTCTTATTTGGTGGGTTGTTAATTAAGATCGATAGGTTATGATCAATGTGAGGTTATTCCAGTATGAGAGTTTTGGAGGACTAAATCCCAATAAAAGCATCTTTTTCACTCTTGCACAATTTTGTAATTACACACAAGCATCAGACACTCACTGTGTCTTCCCTGACCCTCTCCATGCTGTTAGCAGGCATGGAGGTGGGAGTGTGCAGGCCCAGAGTTGTGACTCCGTTCTGGTCTAGGGAGATGTTGAGCCGACCATTGACATTGAGGCTGGGAGTGAAGATCTGGGAGCAGTGGCTCCGCACACTGCCCGTCCTTCTCTTCCAGGGTGTTGCTGTTGAACTGGCACGACTCCTGAAGGCGTCCCCATGAATGCTGTACTCATCATCCCCAAAGTCGGCCTCCGAATTGTTGCGCATGCGGAAAGCGCTGAAGATGCTGTTCTGGCTTCCTCTCCTGGTGCTGAGGGGGTGAGCAGAGAGGGTGGCCAGCAGAGGGTGGACTGGAAGGGGAGACAGAGGAGGCTAGAAACACAGAGGATACATTAGCTTCTATGGTTTGTTATAAGAACATCAAAGAGTGAGTAAAATGTCTAAAGTGTGATAGTTGGGTGATGTACCATTGGCTCATCCAGTGGATCAAACTTCTCTTCAGCAGCTTCCTCTGCTGTTTCTTCTGACAAAGTCCTGTGTGATCGTCTTCTTCTGCTGCTGCTTCGACGTATGCTGCCTGCCTTCAGACAAAATGGAGACAACTCTGGGGACAACACTGAGTCTGTATCCTGTGCTTGTCTTTTAGCTGCCAACTTGACACAGAAAGAAATGGTTAGTTACTTTTGTACGTCATTGAAAGCACACATGACAATATGAGAATCCTTGCTGACTTGTTGCACCTACTCTTTGCTCTCTGCGAAGGTGCTCCATAGCCAGCTGAAACTCCCTCTCCTTCTGCCAGGCCTCAGCGATGGTTGCCTGATTCTGCTCCTCATAGGCCATGGCCACAACAGCCAGAATGAGGTTGACCAGGTAGAAGGACCCCAAGAAGATTACCAGCACAAAGAAAACCATGTAGGTCTTCCCTGCTGAGCGCAGCGTCTGGGGGAAGCAGACATAAAGTCAGTCCAATCAAATTCACTTGTTAAAGGTTAATTCTGGTCTTTTAAAAAGCTGAGTCATGTTTTTATAGTTTTGGCATGATGTGTGATTGTAATGAATAGCATTGTATTCAGTAGTTTCATTGCAGATATTTGGGGACTGTGATTCTGTTAACACAAAGCAACATGGTCATTAAAGGTCTTCAAGGCATTGTTAAATGTAACTCACAATTTAAGATGCAATCCCTAGGCTAGGTGATAACCATTCCATTTGTTGACACTTACTGTAAGTGGTATAGCTCATATTTATTGGCTTCAGAGTTGCTCATATCCATATTTATCACATTCTCAATTTGCTATGGCTAATGTGTTTTCAAAAAAGGACAAGGAACATTAGCATACATTTTGAGTGATGTTTCTGTTAACCTGATAAATATAAGTCGAATATTCACAATGAACAATAAAGTTATGGGCCACAAAATCAAAGCAATCAGTTAAAAGAGAGCTGTAGGAGTTGGATGATAAATCCCTGTGGGTTTGTCACTACAAGCGACCCTTTTCACCATCAAAACGACATTAGAAAACCTCACCTGGTGAAACAGTTTTTCCCAGTAGTCTTGTGTCATGAGTCGGAAGAGGGCCAGAAAGGCCCAGCCGAAGGTATCAAAACTGGTGTAGCCATAGTTTGGATTCCTCCCTACTTTTAGGCAGTCAAATCCATCTGGACACTTCCTGTAATGCACAAACAATTGAAAGGCAGAAGACATACAATTATGAGACAAGACTTATAAACAAAGACTGTGCACAATTAAATCAAAGGCAGCTGATATAACTGTGGTAGCGTGCTGGCTGCTTTACCAGAGTTAAAAACATGCCCATGTAGCCCTGTGGCCTTTGACTCCACAGTGTAGCGAAGCGGATGAGTCAGTAAGTACATACACAGCTATCAACACCATTATTTCAACTGAAGAGGCCTCTTGAAATTCATTCAAGGCAGGAGCACTAAAATGCATTGGAGCAAAAGGGATTATGCTGAGCCAGATGGATATCAAATTGCAGTTCAAAAATTTTCAGCTCCATGCTTCCATCTCTGATCTTCATTGTCAGCATAGTGGCATTACAGCAAATATTTAAGTCCAGCAGCTGAGAACAAGCTGGACTGCCATGTCAATCTGAGTGCAGAATAATTTCGTAATGGCTGGGAAACAGCTGGGCAGCAGAGCGCTGCTGTGAGAACAGCTGTAGATCTCACCAACCGGCCAGCTAAGCAGGAATGCTCACTAATATCCGGCAGTGAGGACAGAGGAGGCTGCGTGAGGCCAGCGACATCTTCCTGTCAGGCTGTTCCTTCCCTGTGCTGCACTGCTACTGCTACTCGATATGACAAAACACACACTCACAGAACCTGCAGAAACTGTGTTGTCTTGAAGGACTGCACAGCAGTTTTGCATATTTTGTCCCTTTAAGTACATCTTGTTGTTTTGTGACTGTATACATTTTTCAAAGCATAACACATGGCATTTAGATTGATGTATCTTCTAGACATCTTTTTAAAATATATATATATATTGCAAAGTTGCAAGCAGACTTACTACATTTACATGATTTCTTGACACAGTTTGATCCCATTTAAAAAAACAGAATATGAATGAACAACCACTGTAATAATTGTTTATTATTATTATTATTATTATTATTATTATTATTATTATTAATAATAATAATAATAATAATAATAAGAAGAAGAAGAAGAACACTAACACTAATAATAATAATAATAATAATAATAATATACACTTTAAACTGTTAGTAAGGAAAATAATCTGCAGATTAATCATTAATTAAAACAACTGCTGTTGCTGCAACTCTATTTATTTCCATACTATAACTTAAATAATCGAAAACAATGACAATGACAACATGTAAAATATGAACTCAGTCTAAATTAAATTAAAAACAGATTTATAAGTCAAAAAAGAGCTAAATCATTAATTCAACTTGCTGAGTACAACATTTCTAATCGTGATTGAAGGTATTACATTTGGCTGACTAATATGCAATGCACACAAATGGACCTTTACATCTACAGCAATGTTGTGATTGCTAATGTTATTACACTGATGGCTATTGTCACTTAAACAAGCCTATGAATGTGAGACTTCTTTTGCAATTGGATGCTGCTGTAAAAACAACAAGGCGTCTGTTAGACTAATGTCCCACAGGTCACTCTATAGTAACAGCCCAGGAGACTGCTCTTGCATGGATTTATCCTGAGTGAGCGCTCCTCAAGGAGAGCTGCTCGGCCACACACACCCGCTGTGGGATCTGATCTGCCTCGACACAGACAACATTCACAGGCAGCAGGAACGACTGACGGCTGGATACTGTTGGCACAGGGAAGACCAGAATATGTAGTCACATCAGTGTGTTTCTTTTTTGTACTATTTAGTAATACACTGGATATCCTATAGAGTATTACTCAGGACAAATATGTATAGGCAAAATCTGACACAGCTCTCCTCCAGAAAAAAAAAACAAATCACATGTATTTACATGTATTCAACATTGAAGGTTTACATGCATTACCTCATATCTATCACGTAACACTGACAAAAATGCAGCCTCTGGGTTCACTGGATGGATTACACAACTCAAGCAAGCTTCAAAAGACTGCTAATTGATTTCATAGAAATGAACGGACATCACAGGCTTCCTCGAAGTCTTGGAAAAAAAGCATCGGCATGTATTGTTGTATATGTCTGTGTGTGCTGACTGCATACATCAGACTTTAAAGCATAAATTATTTGCAGTTAAATACTACAGTATAGTCCTTTCAAAGTCATTTTATATAAACCAAACAACACAACAAGGCGTAGGGTGTTAAGAACTCTCTGAAAGCACTTGCTAACATGTTTACGTTATTTTTAAGCAGCGTTCTTCAGAGTGTACCATCAATTTCCTGCAGTTTGTGTAACAGAACAGCAGAGGAACATCTGTCAATCGCAGCAAAGTGTTTTCCCTCTACGGTGGGTGGGGCTGAGGCGGTGGGTTTCCATGCCCACATCCCGCCGGTCAAGGGTAAAAGTTGAAAGTCATAATCCTTGATGCACAGTGGCTTTAAGATGTGAGGGGATAAGCATTTGCCTCTACAGTGGGCGCCATGAGAAACAACTTGGACCTTTGAGCAAATCATTTATCACAAACTTGTTAACCATCGAGGCTGAAAATATCGTTTGAATATGTGTGTGTGTGTGTGTGTGTGTGTGCGCATATGTGCCCACTTGTGTCAGTGTGTGTTTGTGTGCATGTGTGTGACTGTGTGTGTCATCATAACGTATCCAAAGCTTTAATTTGGAAATCTACTCAGGGATTACTTGTTGGAATACACTCAAAAGATTAAGCATCCTCTATGTTTTACGTCCTCCATCCTGACCTGCTTAATATCTTGCCCGTCTCCACAGCCACCCTCAGAAAGTTCCATCCAAAATGTCACAGAATTTAAAAGGCTGTCTCAACCATTCTGCGAACAGACACTTAAGCTACCTTATGGTTACTTTCACCTAAACCCTGGTAAGTCTGTCATGAACTTGTGCCATTCAGTTTTTGGTTTAACATCAATTGCATAGAAATAAAAAAAAATGCAATAAATACAATATTCATTGTGATGACAGAGCAAAATTTAAATTAAAGGGGCACAAATGGACTAATCCCCCTTGTTCTCTTATTGTCCAAAGATCCATTAATACATCCATAAAAAAAAAAAAAAAAAAAGATTAAATATGAATGAAACCGACTGTCAATCTCACTGAGCTGTTGGAGCTCCACAAATAGCAGAAACACAAACAACAGGCAACAAATCTAAAAAAGTCCAATTGACTTGTAGGTAAACTCTGGGACAGCTGGATAGGTCACATTGGCTCTAGTCTGATCTTACTGACCTACTATTTATGGCAGTTTAATGATGTCATTTCCCACTGAATGCCCTCAAATGTATCCTCTTTTCACTCTGACTTGAACACAAATTACTGAATCAGATTTTACTTCTTGGGAGATTAAGTTCCTGTGTTTTTGGAGGAGAGGTTACAGAGGGAGATTAAAAACCAAAGGGTTGGCTACGCTGTGATGCCAATAAAAATGTGTAACTACCTCCACTGTGTCTATACTTATTCTAATAACTCCTTCAAATCCTGCACCAACATCAATATTAGCATAAAGGACCCGTTTGTAGTCAGTGTGTTGAGTTATTGCTATGAAGCAGTGAGGTACATGAATCTTTGGTGGCTCTCACTTCAACATCGCTCAAGAGCCAGTGATTGATTTGTCCATTCTGGGCTACTGTAGAAACATGGTGGTGCAACATGGCCGACTCAGCAGTAGAGCCATTCTACTTAATAATCTAAACTATAATTCTAAGCTAATGAAAACATGAAAAATGGATTCTTTGTTTCAGGTCATTATAAGTTAATAGAAACATAGTTATGTGTGTGTTATACACACTTAAATCTCCAATAAAAATGTTCAACAACTGACTTCAGAGTCATTCAAGACAAAAAATTCTTCAGTCATGAAAAGGCTCAATGTTAAATTTGAGCAAAAAAAAAATTATTCTTTTATAATGTCCTTTGAACTTTCAGTTAGCAATAGCTGCTAACCCTTTCTTTGGACTTTTCTCTTGATATTTAACCATCTCTGTGTCTTTGGTATGAATATTTTGAACATAAGATATATGCATGAATCAAACTATGAGCTAACATGTCAGCTGTGGGTTAACACTGAATGCCAGTGAAGGTTTATTGTTATCCAGATGGTCAATTTTGTAATGTTAGCTTATTGTCACCAGAAAATTTCTAACTTCCCATAACATTAATGTCATTTAAATAAACCTGGCAGGTCACAAAGCACCCAATGATAGGTAACATTTATATTAAGGACTGTATGTCTTCTCTCAATTTTAGGCTTTTTTTGTTTTGTTTTGTTTACAGAAAGTAGTCTGACTAACTTTACTAGCAGTTATAGAGTTGTGAAGTGGGAGGGGCAGGAAGTGTTTTCCTCTTCCACCTCCCGTTAGCGGCACTTGTGCCAGAAGATCTGTGACTGGATTTTTTTTGCATTTAATTAGTCCACTAATATTAATTTGCCTGTATCTATATTCATGCATGTGTGTCATTGCTGTTGTTTACAATATCCTTTGAGTGCTTAAAGTGATTTAGATTTTTTTTCAGTTATTATTATTATTATTATTCAATCAAATTATAACTATACCTTACTTTTAATTTTTTAATTATATTTTCATGGGTACGACATACTGTATGTACCAAGACACAGAACCTAATAAGTCCAAGGAAGGAAAAAAAAGTGTAATAAAACTTCCCTGTCAAAAGCTTCACCATTTTATGTTATTTGCTATCATCCATTATCTTGTATCATTAACAAGAGCACCTAATGGAAGCCATTTGTTGAAGCTGCAGGATTTCAGATTCACACAGATGGGTATTTAGTTCACTATAACCCTTGAACTGGGCCTGGCATGGGCCGAGTCATCCTGTTGTGCTTGTTTCAAAAGCATTTGGATTTATAGGATTATTCAGCGCGTAGGCTGAGTAGCAATATTTGGATGGTTTCACACTGTGCCTTTGATTGGGAACAAAGTCCATCACTCCGAATATAAAAAATATCATCAATGCATACTTATACTGATTTTGGAAATAAAGCCAAAGGTGTTACATCACACAGACACAAGCTGAGGTATTGCTTGAAGACATCAGTTCAGTATCTCCTCACAACAATAGCAGAATATCAATCCGAAGTCATCCGGTCAGCTCCGGTTAACCTAATCATGTCATAGAGCTTTTGAGATGATGAAATCTCCAAAGACCCCCCCCTCTCTCTCCAGCTGGCAACTCCATGTTTCTCAGTAAAGGGTTCCAGTGGAGCCGGGGTGATTATCCACACCACATGTCGTCTTGTGCACAGCCTCTCTCACGCTATGCCCCTCCCTTATGATGGGATCAGTCCTCTATACATTGCGTCCTCTAAGTCACAGATATAAATACGAAGCCTTAAGAATATCATCTATTGTTGTATCTGTTTGTTCTTGTTCTGCAAAAAACTATTTGCACCAAGCCTGATGCTCAAGCCACTGTATCCAATTATACACACGACATGCATGGGATCAAAAGCCATTAGAAGCTTTGATATTATGTAACAGCCTGCAGATGATTAACAAGCAGTAAGCAGGGCAAACGCTCACTTACCCTGCATCACTTCCATATCCACATATTAAGGCATCCTTTGCTCCTTCAACTTTGTAAAAATTATCTAAGGAAAGGGGGAGAAGAAGTTAAAGAAATGAAATTGCATTGGTTTTCTGACTTCTCTGCATGCATTGTACATGTGTTTGAAATGCTTTCTGAACACCAGTCTTTTTTGTTTTTCGGCTGACCTTCGCTGCTGAGGAAGTCCGCCCTGGAGCTCCAGGTTCTGTTGTTGCAGATGAAGGACGCGTTGGAGCTGTAGGAGGAGTTGATGCAGTGCGAGAGGCTGCGGACGCACTTCTGTCGCAGCAGCCCCATGAAAAGCTGCAGGCCGATGAGGGCGAACACGCTGAGACAGAAGACGGTCAGGATCATCACGTCGGCCAGCTTCTTCACAGACTGGATCAAAGCGCCTACGATGGTCTTCAGACCTTTGCAGAGGAGAGGAGACAGTGTTGTTTGGTAACATGCAACCAAGTTAGGTTTTCTGTTGTGGCAGAAATTGGGTCAGACGTGACAGGAAACAAGATACATGGCGTGAGGATTGAGCTGATGGTCTTCTTACCTGGGATAACTGAGATGGTTTTCAGTGCTCGTAGTACTCTGAAGGTTCTTAATGCTGAGACATTTCCGAGGTCTACAAATTCTGTCACATACCTGCAATTGACAAAAGGAGATACATGAACATCTGCAGTGAGATTTAACAAAGCATTATCTATCACCAGGGTTAAATAATTAATGCTCAGACATATTTAACAGTTTGTATATCATGTTTTTATTAATACATATCAATCAAGTACCAGTATGGGTTTGTAATAAAAGTAATTTTATTGACTTAGCATCTTGGTTTCATTCAGTCATTTTTAAATTTGTGTGGACTTCCAGTGAAGAAATGTATAAACAAAACATATATATAGTTCTCATCAAATAAAATAGTGCCTTTACTTTAACAGCAATAACTGTTTTTCTTTTGGTCCCACACAAGGAAAACAAGCTGTGAACATATGTGACCCATATCGTGACACATCTGACCAGTGTGTAGGCAAACAGCTACCTATGTACACATCCAGCAGACACAGAGCCACATGAGCACTCATTTGGAGTTGTCCAACTGATGAATCCAATGTACACTCTCCTTCAAACTCTGTTTTGGTCTCCACCAACTCCTGAGGGAAATAACTGGCTCTTTAGCTGCTAAATGCTTCATTATGTTCACCAGCAAGTCACTAACTGTGTTATGTGCTGTTTGGTGCTAGAGACAGAGTGTGCAGGGTTTTTTTAAGCATTAGTGCTGCCTGCTGCTGCTGGCAAAAAGAATGTTAAGAGAGTAGTACAAATGAGGCAAAGCAGTAAAGTTGCAGTTTTGATAACAAAACAGTGAGTTCAAAGATCCTAAGATGCAGCTAAGATGCAAAGTAAAAATGTGGTGGTATTTCTCTGTGGGTTCATCACAGTAAGCAACTCCTTTCACATGCAACTAATCATGTGATTCAATGTTAATATAAAATGAATTAAAAATACATATATATTCTCGAGAGTTTAAAGCATTAGCGTGTGTTTTGTACCTGTGAGAACAAATGACAGATGAATTAGCTGACTGAACCATAATTAATCAAAAACAAATTAATCGCTGAAGGTAATGACAGCTTTCAGCTTGTCTACACACAGTAAAAGGGATTTGGTGTCGCTGTTTTCAAACAAAGCAAATGTCCTATCAGGATGATTGGTCTCGGACAATGCTACATCACTGCATCAAGAGGTCACCTGTCTAATCTCCAAACCTGCATCATGGGTAGTCAGTCATGGCACACATCTCTGACCTCGACAATAGGCTTATCATTCATGGTCTTTCAAATCACCACTCAGAATGACTGACTGATTACTCACTTTGATATTACTGAAAAATACTGAAAGAAGGGAAATGTTTTGTTTGTTTTGTTTTTTTTTAATCTGCCCATCATTACAGTCTGCACAAACTGTCACACAAGACAGAATGTGAACACTGAATAAAGGTGAACCTTTTGAATTGAATGTTCGTGAATGATATTGTTACTTACGCCATGACAATGACGGAGAAGTCCAGCCAGTTCCATGGATCTCTCAGGAAGGTGAACGGCACTATACAGAATCCTCTTGCAAATATCTTTATTGCCGACTCGAAAGTGTAAATGGCAGTGAAAGTATACCTGAAAAAAATATAAATGGAGGGGGAAGAAAATGCAGTTAGCTCTGAATCCAGTTTTGCACAAAATCTACAGGTTCAGAGAGGATTTGAACATTAAAATAAATCACAATCAGGGACAATGAGGAATGAAAGGCAAAGCATGAGAAACAAAAGGATGAATAATGTGCAAATGCTCTTAGCTCAAGATTCTTTAAATGCAACTGTAAATTTATAATAACATTAATTCTGGAGGAGTGATGTTACTGAAAAAT
Organism: Centropyge bicolor; assembly: GCA_037975185.1. NCBI lineage: Eukaryota > Metazoa > Chordata > Actinopteri > Pomacanthidae > Centropyge > Centropyge bicolor. Next base: position 1,722,959 of record JBBMOC010000050.1, on the reverse strand, counting down.
TGTATGTACGCGCAATAGAGCCAATTTAGCACATTGTGATCCACGTTAATGTCCGTTCTGTGTTTACTTATAAAAACATATGAAAATTAGGTAAAGTTTTAATAGAATTCAAAAAAAAAGGGCATGGTGAAATTCATGTTGCAATTTGTTTCTTATTACAGCCGGTTAACTTAGCTTAGCATGAAGACTGGAAAGAGGGAAATAAATCTTCTTTACACCACACAAAAAAGAAATGTAAAACATTTCGGTTTTATGAGCCAAATTAAGAGTCGCTGTCTTGCACATAGCATGCTGCGTGCTAAAAATGCCTGTGACCCCCCCCCATGATGACAACAACTTGGCCACATCTTCCACATCATGCACGTCACAATATTTCTGAAGGCTTTTAAGCATCAGTTTTCATGCCTGCTTTCTTCGAACAAGCCTGTGTGGCGTTCTGACTGAAGTAAATATCACATGCATCGTATACTTACATGTCAACTGATTCTTTAGTCATCACTGACAAAACAACACACCCCAGCAAAGCCTCACATTAGAACACATGTACAGTTTGAATTTCTGTCTGTCACAGAATTTAGGGTCAGAAAACAAATTCAATACATTGTTGACTTACTCCAGGTACTTGGTCCATGGTGCCGGGTCCGACATGGCCATGAAGAAACAGTTGGTCAGTATAGTGAACATTATGAACAGGCTGAACAATGTGGAAAAGAGGTTAAGGAAAGTGCACTGTGAAATAGTAATTTACAGTTTTACAGTCAAATAAGTTCTTGTAATATATTGTATGCCACCAATGTATAGCACAATGACACAACGTATCTTGTAATCCCATGAAATATACCCATTAGGATAAGCCATCACTGCGCGTGCCAATGGTATTAGAACTACAGTAAATGCAGATTATGGAATATGTAAGTAAATTCCATTTCACAGTAAATCAGGGGAGTGATATCATTCTCTCTCATGGATGAATGAACCAGTAACAAAGGATCTGTCAAAAGCTAGCTCTTAAAGATGAATTCGTTTAGAAACTGAGGATAAAATCATAAGAAAATCATCAGAATAATCATCCAAATAGTTTCTTTCAATATTCTACATTATTTGATAAAAAAATTCAATAACAAATTAAAAACCATTTTGCAGTAGGACTCTGAAATGTAGTTCAGAGCACAATGCTGTCAATTACAGTTATTTGTGTGATTCATCAGTTGTGGAGAATCAACAACAGTTGATAGATGTTGTTGAATAGCTAATTTAATGATGACATGTTCTGTCACCTATAACACAGAGGAGATCCAGAGGGAAAAGACTCCTTCCTGCATGTAAAGGACGAATCGGTAGTCTGAGAACTAATAGGCAGCCGCCACATGATGTGAAATCTCCTTGCTCTTATTTCATTTCAGAGATTAAAAGAGGGATATGAGGGGATTTGTTTTGCGATGCCAGAGAGGACCATTACAAAGCTGGTTCAAAAATGGGACTATGGAAAAATCCAATAGAAACCTACGGGGGGAAATCAGTAAATATTAGAAATTGGCTTATCTGCCAGTATGAGATGCGAGGAGTGGAATCTTTTTACGACATCATATTATCCTTTTGGTGGAAACTGTTCACAGTGGTTTGTTCCCAGATTCACAATCTATTCATATTATCATAAATGTCAGGACACTGATATTTATACTTTTACTTTAAAGTGAAGCACTTTTTGCAGTGGTTATCAAACGTCAGTGTGCGAAAGCAATACATGAAAGTGGTTGTGTCACCCCCAGACCCAATTCTGATAATTCACTTTTCAAAGATCCTCATAACACTATCACCTCTATCATCTATTTTAAAGTGTTTTCTCTCATAAATCCAACACTACATTATCACAAATTTTATTAATGTCAGCCTTAACCAAACTGAGGGAATAACTTGGCTCACGCCATCAAAAAGGATATGAGTGGACTAAAACTTTTATGGCTATTGATCTGAGGAAGTGAAATGGACTAAGTATGTAAAGTGCAGATGTGGAACTGAATCTGAAGATGGCCTTTCCTTTGTTAAGTACTATAAAAGTCTGCAAAGGAAACAGAAACAAACAGAAATCATAGTGAGAAAAATCACACTGTTCAAATATTATTGCTCACATTCTGCAAATAAAACACATTTTAACAAGTCATCGGGATGTAAATACATTTCCCAGTTGTGCAGAGAAGCTCGACAGCAGTTCTGAGCAGCAGTTGAGCTGTTTTCTTTACACTGCAGGGATGATAATATACCGTAGCTGCTGTGTTGAGTCTACCACTCTGTCTACCATCTGTGTTAACTTCCCCCATAAGCACTTCTGCCTCCAAGAAAGCAGTGAGTGCACATACACGCAACGAGCGGAGCGAGGCCAGTTGAGATAATGGAGGCAACTCCAAAGCGGGCTGAACCTTTCCCCAACAGATGTGGCATTTATTTAAATATTTTTTCGTCTTTGGATAATCCTCCCATCCAGCAGCGCATCACATGCCAAAACAAAGAGACCCTGAGAATGACTGCCACGTCCTTTTTCATCTCTCCATAAGCGGCCCATTAATGGGCAGCAGCCTGATCTACTCTGCAAATCAAAACTTGCTGATCTTATTTCTGCATCCAAAAGAGATCTAAAGAGATGTTGTCGCTCTCCTCTCGTCTCAGTTGGCTGCTCTAAAACACCTCCTCAGTAAAAACCTGATCAGGAGGATTGCTGACGTATCATGTTTGCAAGCCCGGATCAGCGTTTTGTTCATAATTTAACATGTATCAATAAAATAGTATAATACCGTCACAGACCGTACTCATATGCCAACAATTAATCATCATCATCATCATCATCATCTTTGCCACCATGAACCATTTCTTCAGATGCAATTTTGTCAGTGAATGTTTAAAGATGCAGAAAGTAAATTTTGAATCTGCTTAGTTGAAGCTGTTCACAATATTTCACAATATTTCAAGTTCGTCTTAAAATAACAGTCTGGTGTCCAAATGTAAATTAGATCAGCTTTTGCTTGCTGTAATTATTTCTTCTGCCCACATTGGGCATTCAAAAATGTTTTTTTTTTAATGCTAGTGCTCAATGTAAGTTATGGAGGACAAAACCTACAGTCATCATTCTCAGCAAAATTGTTTTCTGTCTAGCTAAAGATAATATGAGGCTTCAACTGTCTGAGTCAGACAAATAAAATGCGTATTTTCCAAACCTTTTTTTAGTACCAAGCTTCCTGTTTGTGTTCTCTCTACCATGATTCATTAAGGAAGCAACAAGTTGGAAAACAAAAAGCTTGTAATTTGTGCACTAAATTTGGAAGAAAAGGACATGATACGCTGACCACTGTTGATTTTCGTCCCTCATCAAATTAAATGAAAGCATCTTTCAATGGCCTGTGTGAACAGGAGGAATGGGTACAGCAAGGAAAAACTCTTTGAAACGGAACATATTGCATGTGAATATTGTTTTCGGACAGATTTGAAAAAAGGTGAAACTGTCCTTTGAGCTGACCCACCAAGCGACAACCTTTAGCTATTTTGTCCATTTTGCCATTCATGTCTGAATATGTTTTCTGCCAAATAACGCAGTCAGTCTTTTTCAATTTTCAGTTGACATTAGCCTGATGTATATGGCATATTATGTTTAATAGGAACTGCTATATCAAACACTTTTTTAAAAAAAACTTGCTGTCCAGACATATACACAACCACGACCATCAAACCCACTCAACAAACTCACACATACACACAGAAGCTCTCACCCTCTGGTTCTTGTAGTAAAATGGATCAATGTCCTCCAGTGGCATCCCAATAAGTTCTGGAGGGATGTCACCGAAGATGCGTGGCAGCTGCTTGCCTGCCTCCAGGTCGACCCTGGGTTTGGGTGGCTCTGCATTTCTCTGAGCGTCATGGCAATCCTTGGCGTTCTTGGCCTGCTCCTCCGCAATCCGCTGCTCCAGCGCAGCCAAGGATTCGCGAGTGAACCGCCGCAAGCCCTCAGGACCCGTTGGTAACAGCATGGCTGCCATCTTTTCATCCTGATCCTCCTGTACTAGAATTTACTTACAGCTACAGACAGGAAATTTGGGAGTGAAGACACAGGGATAACAGAGGTGGAAGATGACGACAGAGAATAAGTCAGTAATAAGTAATTCAAAAGTACAGGCTAATGAAACAACATTGACTGGAAGGTTGCTAGTTCTAGGCCACAGACTGGCAACAGGATACCTGGACCAGAGGATGGACCAGACCAGCCCTTGCAAGCCCAAGAGGAGCAACAGATGGACACTCCATTCCCCATCCCACCCTCTAAGTGCCCCTGAGCAAGACACCGTAGTCCCCTCTAAAATATGCTCCCCGGGAACTTCCAATACATGTCTGCCCACTGCTCCAAGCCGTCACTGACCTTGTGTGTTGTGTTTCGTGTGATGTGCACCTACAGATGGGTTAAATGCAGAGGTCAAATTTCCCAGTTTGCATGTAGCATGTTTGTGTGTACATGACTGAAGTGGGACAAAATAAAGGATCTTAATCTTAATCTCCTTGAATGTCACACTTCACTGAACACACAGATCCGATCACTGTACAACAGTGCAATGTCTTTTCCATCAGTAGTTAGTTTTTCTATCTTTTTAAATGCCTTCAGAATCACAGTCAGACAAATTGTATTGTCGTGTTGTGTAGCAGGACCTTGAACCAGTAATGTAGTGGACATGATGTGGCCTATCCTGTTGGATGTTTTTAAGGAAAAGTCCAGAAATGAAATCACACGTAGGAATGAGAGGCTTCCAACTTTTGGTCACAGGATCCAGTCGTGTTAAGAAGGCATCCTCAACCCCTCAGTTTGCTCTATGGGCAAACTGGAGCGGATGGAGTGGGTTTACTCTAAACACGATGGAAACCACTTTCCTCTTTTCCACTGTGGCTGGTGTACATTGGGGGACTGGGGCTGCTCGGGGTTCAGTCTTCTTACAGTCTTGTCTGACATGATTGTTTTTAATTTGGAAGAAAGTTGCTTGTAGTGATGAACCCACAGAGATTTACCACCCAACTCTGCATCTCCCTCAAAGTGTTAGAGCATCTTTCAGTTAATTGCTTAGCTAAAAGCTAAAAGGAGACTGAATACCGGACTTAAACTAATTAGGTGGACACAGAAATGACTGCAAACGACTGCAACTGTTGCTTCATGTCTGCTTAATAAATACTGTAAAATAACAGCTACTGTTAGCCGACACGTATGCCATGTCAACTTTATGTAATAATTATTTAGTCAGTATAACTTCTACAGCTTGTTGTGCTGCCCTCAAACGGTCAATAAATCAATTATTGCAGAGCAATTTTTACATTTCTGACTCTGGTACTCCCAGTACTGGTATCAAAAAAGACCTGAAACCAACCCTGAGGACACTGAATGGCAGACAGTAACACATAAACTGCAGGAGTTTTTATCATTCTGCCAACAGAAAAATATAACATCAGAATGATTGAATTCTACACACAGTGGCTTAAACCACAACATACAATAGAAAATTGGTTCTTTAAAAACTTGTATGAAGGGTGTCGTCCAATAATCTAAAAGGTCAAATGTATTATTCCGATAAGTAACAGGATACAGTAAATATTTCGTATGATGGAATATGTTGTATTTACCAAGGACACAAGTATGTACGTCTCCATCGCTGAAGCTCTCTCTTTTTCAAACATTGTGTAATTGCAATGTATAAAGGCTTAAGTCAAAAGCTGGATTGCCTCTGATTTTCTGATTGGAAGACGGTACTGAGGAAGGTCCAGAGACACGATATAAATGTTTTACCCTTACCACTGACCACCAGCTTCCTGTTATCCAACGGCCTCTGTCAAACTAGGGCAGCCATAGTTCTGAGTCAGAGGGATTAAGTCCAAAGTCTGTAGCTCTGACCAGGCGTTTTCACCAGCACTGATTTAGGATGGCGGTCACTTGTTTGCCTCCGCTGGACTGAAGAAAACTGGACATGGACCTGCCAGCAACCTTAAAGATTTACATTCATTTTTAGCAACACACCAAAACAGACCCCTCAGGGTCAAAATCTCCTCTTAGCTCTCATGTTATCAAAGTAAGTTGTGTATGAATTTTCCAAACATTAATAGTGAAATGGGCCAACACATGGACATTAGTGAGTGCTAGTGAGAACTACAACAAAACCCACTGAGAATATCTTCTCTTACATTCTGACACTATGGAATGTCATTGTTAGAAAATACAGAAAATCATCTCACACATAGTTTCATTTAGTTACATTTGGTAGTTTAGTGACGTGTTCTAGCACTTGATTCTCCTTGCAATTCCAGGACATGACTGTAGGTGGTGGTTGCTATAAAAACAGCATGCAGGTCAAATCACATTGATTTATTTAGTTTTGGCTGCTGTGGGATCAGTTATAGACATCAGCTGTAAACACTGCATCAATACATCATCACCATATATAGTTGTGATTGATGAACTTGTTTGCATATAATAGCCTATTTAGACATAAGATAAGATAATTCTTTATTGATCCCCCATAGGGGAAATTCGGGAGTACTAGCAGACTTGGAGCCACATAAACATTCATTTGGAGTTGTGTCTCAGGCAAGATGTCACATATCAGTCAAATACTCACTTTGCCTTTTGTCCTGTTTCAGTCTCAACCAACTCCTGAGCAAAATATTCTCTCTTTAGCTTCTAAATGCTCCATCATGTTTGCCAGTTAATTTTTCAACCTGCTTTTAAAATTCACTAACTTTGTCTAGTGGTGTTGTTCCTGCTGTAGCCAGAGTTACAAGACTTCAAAAATGTAATACATTTTCTATGGTGCCTTTCTAGTTTTCTACCATTTTAATAATATCAGACCTTGGTTGTAGCTGATATTGAGTGCTGTTAGAAGCTACTAAATATAGTTTGAATAGCTTGAAATGCTAAAATCACGAGGAAGACATATTAGATTTTCTCTTATTTGTGAACTTTGTTCCTCTGAACTTACAAAGCATAAAGCCAGTTTGCAGGTAATCTGCTCAGAGACCTAAGTCACTGTCTAAATAAAGACGACACTAAAGACCTTTCCACTATCAAAAATTCACCCCCTCATTTTAGCCAGTGACAGAGTCTGATATTTTAATAACTGAAAAAGCTTTCCAAAGAGAGGATTACATTTCTATGTTCCCCTTTTGACAGAGAAATACCATTGTATCCTTTTCATATTGACTAAGCTCTGTGAGTTTTCCATCTCCTCCTGTCCTGAAATGCATTGATCCCTTCACACGTCCAGCCAGACGCTAGTTATCTGCTTTCACTTGATCTGCTTATTTGGCCCAGGTTGATCTCAGATCAGCTCGTCTCTTACACTGAATCCAGCGCTTTCCCATTTGCTATCAAAATAAATAGGTTAAGGTCTATTTGCAACGTCATAAAGCAGATAAACATGTTCAAAGCAATGATATTTCTGTCAGGATGTTACAGGATGTAACAGGATGAACCGTCCACAGAAACACACACAGTCACAGCACTTCCTCTTTAAAAGGTAACAAACGATACAGGACTGACCTCTACTCTGGAGTGTACATACAGCATATATCAATAATATAAATCTATAGTCAAAAGCACAGAGAGAATATCTGCCACGGTGCACTGATTCCATTTGGACACGAGGAAATGGTGACAAAAAAAATGGTGAGGAAAAAAAGTATTTTAGTTGAATGAAATTTAATTCCCATAACAGCCAGATGTGATATCCTCATCATCACTGCAAATAATTATGATAATTAGACTGAAAGTAGAGCAGGGCCATGGACTGGCACGCAGGCACGCGCGAACACACACACACACACACACACACACACACACACACACACACACACACACACACACACACACACACACACACAATCTGACAGCATGTGTTCTGCAATACTACTGTTTTGAATTCTCTGATCAATCAATCAAATGACATTGTGCTAAGAGTTAGGCAGCTGACCTGTAGCCAAAGTGCTGGTTTGAACTATAGCCTGATTGATACTGACGTTTTGAGGGCAATACGCATATCAATATTCTTTTAATCAGATAATGATATATTTGTGTAAAGCAATAATAATAATAGAAAATCAACTTGTCATTGCTCTCTGATGGACACTAATTAAATGTCAAACCTAATTTGGCATTCCTGTTCTGTAATTTCTTGTTACTCATTGACATATCCCCAATATGATATATCTGCAAGACAATATCAATATATTTACCTGTCTGATTTATTGATCCAACTCTAGCTTAAGCAGATGTGAAAATTAAAGAGTAATACTTTCTTCTCTCTTATCAGCTACCACCAATGTGCCCCATATGTATCTATAATCTGTACTACAGAGTAAATTAAAATGTTGACATGATTTTTTATTTTTCAAACATTTCTCTCACCAATGCTCCAAAAGTTAAGAGAACAAATAAATAACTATATATTTCACTTATTTCACCTTTAAAAATAAAGGGACAGTTGAGCTACCTTTAAGATATTTGATAGAATTAAACTAATGACTAATAGATGATATAATGTTATGGATCAAAAAAAGCAATACTTAAAGCTAAACCCTAATTTGCAGTAGAGTTAGATGACAGCATTACAAGGAACACACATTTTGTAAGTATCACAAACTGACTTCACATGTGGACAAAATTCATCATCAGGTGGTTGATGTTGGTGCATGCAAAGGTTGACACAATGTTATCTTCTTTCTAATAAATCAAAATGTATGTATATTATGCATAAGTTTTAGTGAAAGTCAGTAAAGTATAAATCTCTGGAACATTGCAACTAACAGTCACCTTTGTGCCTCTGCAAGTAGAAATAGCTTTAAATCAACTATAAGCTTCAATAACACCAGCAAATCACAACATTTCGTTTAAATCCTGTGTCATGAAGGACAAATTGCAAGGTCTGATGGTGATGTGGAGATTATTTTGACCTACACTTGTACCATCAGTATATTTTATGCATGAACATAGATACTTTGTCTCAAATTTGACAAATCCATCATTCCTTCTATCACAGCCTACTGGAGCAAAACTGGAGTAAAAGAAAATTGGCTTTGGGAACAGGAGCTGTTTAGGTAAAGAAATGTGGTTCCCTGACCTGTTCTCTCTTTACATTGTGTCACTTTCATTCTCATAAAAGTGCTAAACTATGAAATGTTTAAACTACAGATAAGCTTGAGTAAACTTGACCTAATGTCTCTAAAACTCCTTTAGGAAATCAGAAATCATCAGAAATCATGCTGTGGGCGCTACACGTACTGTTATGACTGTGTAGTATGTATTTGATCCCTCATTGACAGAAAAGCTATTTTTACTCATTTTAATAAGTAATTTTTACTGTATAGAAATTATTTTTTGAAAGCTTTTATCTTTTGCTCATAGCATCTTCCTGTTGCTCTGAAAACTTTCTCCAGTCCAGAAAAAATTGATCATAAATGATTTTATGGAGGAAGCTACTGAATTGAATAAGTCTGAACAAGTTCAGAGAAGACCATGGGCCCACATGACATCACATCGCAAAATGTTGTGTCCAGGACTACTTAAACAGGAAACATATATTACATGGATCTTGCAGAGGGGACACCTGAACTTGACTGTGGACCAGATCACCTTAATCTACTTTGACAAATGGCATGATCCTGCTGTCACTTTCATCCTTCCTCATGAATGTTGTCCTTTAATTTATTAATCAAGAGTATCTCTTACAAATGGCAACATCTGTTCTGTTACTTTGTCATCTGATTATCATTCAAATTCATTAAAGTACAGTTTTATCTATTTCTTAAAATTTCTTCAAGGCTTCAAAATGCCTTTTAAATGTCTGATTAGCTGTTCTGTTTTTTTTTCAAAAATTTCTTTTCATAATATTTGTAAATGCCAGAAAGCATGTGTTACATTTTTTCCTGTGAATTTCCTCCATTTAATATAACAGGTTGTGCCTTGAAAATAGAACAAGTGTGGTGACCTCGTTGTCATTATGGTCATTATGTAATATGTCCTAAAACTTTTGCCAAATATGATAAGGGACATTTACACAAACAAACAATTATGTGAAGGTCTATGTAGTAAAATCTTCAATGTTCTTATGCTTTAATGTTAATTTTACTCTAATATTAGGGTTTGTGTTGCTCTGGATTTATGGGGTTGAATCCTTCAGAAGGTTATTTCAGGATAGGATACTAGCACGAAAAGCATTTCTTTGTTCACTCATGGTGACTGAATATAAAATTTCAAATTACTGGTTTTATTTAGAACTGATTTGTTTTCCTTGCAAAGGTCTGTAAACTGTAAATTAAAAGGATTCCAAGTATTCATATGATTTAATTGCTCAGTTCTGATGATACCACTGGTCTGTTAAGAATTTTAGTGTTTTCTGTCTTGATCAAGTTGTTAACTATCTTATCTATTAGAATTACAAGTGCCACATGTGGAACTGCTGACAGATGGTTCGTCATTAAATGATTAACTGATTACTTGTGAGAACAGACAGACTTTGAGACAAAAATAAATACATTCAAACTTTGGGAAACAAAGTTCCACCACAAACTGGAAGCCTGACTGTACATACTGTCCTTTCTTACTGGGCCATGTTACATGGCTGTGCCCTCTCAGAGCTACATACTGTGATCCTAGGTGCACAGTCTGAACTGATGACCTACTTCTTTTGCAAAAACCTTTCACTGTAATTGCATCAGATAGCTTAAATACGTAGGTTACAGAAGGTATAGGTCTACGACATGAGACAGTGGTGAAATGATTGCCATGACTTGGGTGATGAATTGATGGAAGATTATTTTATGAGTTCTGCTCTTTCGCTCATACCCATGCTTATGCTTGTTTGAAGCTTGCTCCAAAAAGAGGGAATGCATTAGTTGCATTAGTTACACAAGACAGTGATAATGTCTTCAGATGTCATCAAGAGAGGAAAACTGACCTTAGACGTGTAACAACTGCTCAGGTATAATTATGTAATTGGTCACCTTTCAATATGTTAAGGAAGGCATGAAACAGTGAGAGATCATGAAAGTGAATTACCTGTAAGTGTAAACCTTTAATATTTAACACTACAAACTCAAAAGTATTTAAAACTATAACTATAATTACATTTATATTTTGCATTATGTACATTCTGGTATGTTGGTCTTTGTTATGATATACTGTATAAAATAGTCCATGTTAGTATAGTTTAAAATATAGTTTAACCCTAAACTTTTTAAAATCAAAGTTTGTTTTAATTTTTTTTTTTTTATTATTAATGAAGTTTTCCATTAAGCTGCTCTTCCTCAAAGTGAAAATAAAGAAAAGCAGAGGACCACAAAGATCATAAAAGAACAAATAATGTGCAGCATTTAGTCTTTGACAAGTCATGTATCTGTCCAGTGTAAGTCCTTTATCTGTCTGTGTGGAATTCATGCAAACTCAATATGAATTCTAAAACAGGGATACTTACATATGAAACTCTGAGATTCACAGCATCTTTTCCAGAGTTGAGTTCTTGGGGTTTTAGAAGAAGGAACAGCCAAACTCTCCGTGCAAAATCCATGTCTTCTTCTCAAGGATTTTTCTGCATGATGGACGAAAACTCTCATCCAGCAGGACAGAAAAGTGCGAATCCAAAGTTCAGCGCTCAAAAGTGACTTGTAGACAAACGCATCACCTCATGTTGGACGTGTTGAAACCCGCCACAAGTTGTCCTCTCCCATCCATTGAAGTGTCTCTCCCGCGGTCATCCCACACAGAGGACAGGTCCGGAGCCGCGGAGCGTGCACAGGATGCTGCGCTGTCTCCAGCAGGGCGCACCTCGGTTTGCCCTTGAGCCAGAGGATGAGGGAGGGAGGAGGGAGGGAGGGAGGATGCTGCTGGAGCACAGAGGATTACAGCTTCTATAGCCGCCCCTTGTCACTCTCACATAGCACAGAGATGGAGAGGCAGTTTTCCTACATCTACATCACCAGTATGATGGACAGTGAGGGGGCCTTAGTTTATCCACCTTGACCCTCCAGTTTGTGCTTTAGTTTGTCTTTATGTGATCTCTTTATGGATATTAGAATAAGCTAATGTCAGCACTGAGTTTTTGAGGATATGGATAGCTTGCCTTTTTTTTTTTTGAAGTATATGAACTTGTCTGGAGTCTGATTGCAGAATAAGCCTTTTAATGTCGCAGTTACAGCCCATATGGTTTAATATTACAGTTTACAGACAGCCTCCAACAACTGATTTCACTGTCAACCACAGGCATGAATTGAACAGTCAATCACCTGCTGTGAGGTCGATTTTGAACCATAACCTGTTGCAATTGAATGAATCCAAAAAGGCCATGGTTTATCAGCATTTTATTGTATCTCCGATGGACTGAGAGATCGCGGTTTTGGATTGACTGAAGTCTGCGCCTACAGTGTTGGTGTGTTATTGCTCCCTCCAGTGGGCAATAGTAGACTTTCTGTGACTCGGTTGGTCTGATACAGGATGTTTTCTACTGGATGGAGCAGAGCTGCAGCATAATACTGCCTGTAGTTAATATAACAAACACTGAAGTCATCATCATCTGCTAATTTGCATCATGATTTATTTTTTCAAAGGCTGATTCTAGCACTTTTAGACTCAGTATTCTTCGACCATTGTTAACACAGTATTTAGGATTTCATGTTGGGAAATGAAATGGCAACACTTTATTTTGTGCCATTATGCCACATTTCTGTTTTGGCTGTTGTTTATTTATATCTTGTATCTAACTATCACAGCCTGACTGTAGCCATGAGGGGCCTCTGAGTTGGGGCCCCAGCTTGTTGCCTCATGCTTTCTGTGGTCTCCCACTCTGTTGAAAAGTGGTTACTGGAAATGCTCAGGTATAACGTCCTTATTACACTTAAACTACAGGGCCCTGACTAAACTAGAAGTGAAACAACATTACCCATAAAGCTCAGCTGCATATGTTTTCTTTTTTCTTTCCCCGGATGTAGCATCATGAATTGACTGTCAACATGCAAGATGGCCACGCATCACAGGCAAAATGCTGCTGGGCGGAGAAAAGTACAGGTAAATTATAATAGTTTCATTATTGTTAAGTGTCTGTCAGCGGCAACATTACTGTCTCCAGATTTAAAAAGAGCTTCGCGGACACTTGTCAGACATCAAAATCCGTCCGTAAAAGGCAGCATTGCTCTAATGAGTCATGACTCAAGCCGGCTAACCTAGCTAGCTTAGCTTACGTTAGCTAGCTGTTAGCGTATTCAGCTAATGCTGGCGTCTAAATGATTACATGTATTTGTAAATAATAACCATAAAACTACGCGTTAAATACGGTGTAACATAACCACCCAGCCTGTCATTTAGCACAATTGATTAATGTGCAGTCCTAGCAGCATTTTTATGCTGTTGCAACGTTAATAGTAGCTTAGCTGCACTGCATCTGGGCTCAGTCTAATTTCTGGGTTACGTATGTGTCTCGGTGGTTCTTTCGTGCACCCTGCCATGCCACCAAATCTAAGCACGTTATAAGTGCTTAATTCGCCCATGCTTAATATGAATCTATGGGGAATTATTTCCCAACATATGTGTTATTTAGCTCGACTCCTATGCAACTCTGCATGTCCTTACAACGCAAGTGCATGAAACTTAGCGTGTTGAGGCTTTTGAAATGGGCATAAGGAAGTAGGTGTGTTGTGGGAAAGACCAGAGGTGGTCGAGATAAGAGTCTGACCTGAGTACTCATTTTCTCCTTTGTGTTTCAGGTGTCCTATGTCATTAGAGATGAGGTGGAGAAGTACAATCGAAACGGGGTGAATGCACTCCAGCTCGACCCTGCGCTCAACCGGCTCTTCACTGCCGGAAGGGACTCCATCATCCGGATATGGAGTGTCTACCAGCACAAAGTAAAGCTCCTTTGTCTCTTCATTTATATTGAAAATTTCCTCTTCTCATACACGCAGGCAGATGTGTTGTCATATGCATTATTTTGTCTTATTTTCAGTAGTGTAATTCTTTGAATTTCTCTTCGGTCTTTACAGCAGGACCCATACATCGCCTCAATGGAGCATCATACAGACTGGGTTAATGACATAGTTCTCTGTTGCAATGGAAAAACATGTGAGTTTGATCACTTGCAGGTTTTAATGTAATTTTTAGACATTATCGAATAGCAAACACTTTTTTATCCTACTGTCTGTAACAGGTTTAACTAACAGGTTCATGTGATAAACTTTTACTGTCTTCCATTTTCAGTGATATCTGCTTCATCAGATACAACAGTCAAAGTATGGAACGCGCATAAAGGATTCTGTATGTCAACGTTACGAACACACAAGGATTATGTGAAAGCTCTGGCCTACGCTAAGGACAAGGAGCTTGTGGCATCAGCAGGGCTGGACCGGCAGATCTTTCTTTGGGATGTGAACACACTAACAGCACTCACTGCTTCCAACAACACTGTCACCAGTAAGTATTGTTTGTTTCCGTGACAGTTGTGCCCATTTCTGGCCCATCCATACTGTAGTACTGAGTATTTTATATTCAACCTTAGTATTGTTCTGTGATGGCTGATTTGTTTCCCTGGGTCACTCTCTGTACCTGTGGACTCACCATTGTTTTTCTTCCAACAGCCTCGTCACTGAGTGGCAACAAGGACTCTATCTACAGTCTGGCTATGAACCAGATGGGCACAGTCATAGTATCTGGATCCACAGAAAAGGTGGGTGACTCACACACATAAATGCACACTAATATTTGAATTCATCTATATTAAAACAAACACTCTCATTAGGGGACACTAATAAATTTGAATCTGAATCAACAGTTTTGCTCCTGGTCTTTATTAAAAATAGATCATTATAAACTAGCAATAATTATAGATAGACTGAAATGAAACCCGTTATTGTGATAGATTTTTCAGCTATATCACCAAGCCCTTAATCCTTTTTTTTCCATCTGTCACACGTCTAATCTGGGATATTTGTTTAACTATTAGCTTGACACTACATTGAGAATGTACTCCAATGACAGATGCACAGTACATTACCTGAAAAACTCCTGAATTATTGTGAAACATTTATGTTGTGGATTTTGTGCATGTCTGGATTTCACAAGTGCAACAAAGAGATTACAGATTGACTTCCAGTGCATAATTTGTGGCAGTGTAATCGTTGTTAGGGAAACATTTTGGATGCTAAAGTGATCTTCAGATTCAGCAGAGTGAGAAACACACCAGCTCCATTTTCCCTTCCTTACTGTTAAGATGTTCATAAGATGCTTCCTGTATGCTGTGTGGAGATTAGATTACTTCCAATAGAAATACAAGAGGTGTTCAGTTACTTTGAAAGGAAGTGAATGCTTTGCTTGAACTTACCTTACTTTGAGTTGTGTCAGTAGCCTGGTCCGAGTGTGCATGTGAATATAGTGAAGAAGTGCCCATCTTCATCCACTCCCTCATTTTTTTCTCCCTCCTTCAGGTTCTGAGAGTGTGGGATCCGCGAACATGTGCAAAGCTGATGAAGCTAAAGGGTCACACAGACAATGTCAAGTCGCTGCTGCTGAATCGAGATGGCACTCAGGTGAGTAAACACAGGTGAAATATGCAGCGGTGGCAGATGTTAAACAGGAATTCTAAAATCGAAACCTGCTGTCTTTCTTCACAGTGTCTGTCGGGCAGCTCAGACGGGACCATACGCCTGTGGTCACTGGGCCAACAGAGGTGTATCGCCACCTACCGGGTGCACGATGAAGGAGTTTGGGCCTTGCAGGTCAATGAGGCCTTTACACACGTCTATTCCGGAGGCAGAGACAAAAAGATCTACTGCACTGACCTGCGTAACCCAGACATCCGCGTGCTCATCTGTGAGGAGAAGGCCCCAGTGCTCAAAGTAAGAAGCTTTAACCTGGAGCACATTTTCTGCAATGCAACTCTGTGATGCACAACAATACTTAATGGACATGGAAGTTTAAATTGAAATCATTTCTCTGGGATTTTTTTTGTCTAAAAAGTTTATGATTAAGCTCTACAGGTCTTGACTGTATGCTGACAATTGCTTTTAACTGGTGTCTCTATACAGTGTAGTGTAGATGTAAATACTAGGTGAAGTAATATGTGTTCAACCATTCTTTGATTTTTTTTCTGAATTTGGTTTTTCTGTTACACATTTCTATTGTCACATGCATGATTTTTTTGTTCTATTTTCTTTCAGGCTTGTCTTTTCTGTGCTTTGTTAGCAGTGAGAAAGAAAAGTTGTACTGTATTGTATTTTTAAAGAAATTTGAAAACACTTCTGAATAATGACCCTGTATTCTGTGCAGTCATTCCTGTGCTCATAGCTAACCATTTGGAGTCATTCAACCTTTTGCTGTCTTTCTCTTTTGCTCAGATGGAACTGGACAGATCTGCTGACCCACCTCCAGCAATCTGGGTCTCTACCACCAAGTCATCCGTTAATAAATGGGTAAGCATGCGTGACACCTCTGAGATTGCTGGTCGACTGTCAACATAATGGCTCTGAAATACAGTGTAGGTAGAGACTTGTGTATGCAGCCACGCCTAATGCTGTTCAGCAGTAATCCTCCTGTAGTTTGTGTAAAAATTTAGCTCAGCTTTGTGATGGTGTCGGTGATACACAAAGGATAATTGTATTACAGTAATTACAGCTATTGCTGCGAGGAAGAGTGAGGAAGTGATTATTAAAATCCAGGATAATTGTAATGATTTTTAATTTCTGTGTGTATGTGCAGTCTCTAAAGGGAATGCACAACTTCAGATCATCAGGGGAGTATGACAATGACTGCACTAACCCGCTGACACCACTGTGCACTCAGCCAGAACAAGTCATCAAGGGTAAACCTATTTGTCCAAAACTACACTATCTTCTGTATCCTTCTTTCTGACATTTTATAAAGTAAAAATCTTTGTTGTGCTTGCAGGAGGTGCCAGTATCATACAGTGCCACATTCTGAATGACAAGAGACACATACTCACCAAAGATACCAACAACAATGTGGCTTTTTGGGACGTTCTCAAGGTAAACCCCACATTATAGATCGATATTTCTTATGTTATTTAATATGTTAGAGTGGGATTGCATCTTCCAAGCCATAGTGAATCTGGTGGTTCAAATGATGTTCTAGCAAATCACACCACAGCACACTGGGAAGAGGATTGTCATGGTTGCCCGATGCCTGTTTGCAATCTGCAATCTGACATCCACTCCAACTGATTTCTGTGGGGGAGGTGGATTTGATTTTCCCAAACAGTCACTAGAGACCAATGTATCCGCCTGAATCTAACATAATTTTGAGCTGAGCGAATGCATAGCCCTGCTAACTTACCACTTTGGCAGGGGTTTTAAGAGTGGAGCAGAGCAAAGTATAAAAACAAACTCAAATGTCTGGCAAAGAGCAGCCTCAATAGCAGCATTTATCTTGTCTATAGCATTTGCCATTGTTATTATTGTTCCTCAATGGTTCTAGCACACAGCTTGACACACTTCACAATGGCATTTGTCCCCCCTGTGGAGCTGATTGGTTTATCACGTCCCCCTGCGGTGCTCATTTGATCTATTGCTTTTTCAGCTGAGAAACCACTGTTTCATGTCAGCATGCCAAACAAATCAGTTTGCTCAGGAGAGTGGGTGAATTCAAAGGTCTTGACCAGGACAATCATCATGGCTATTTGGTGCTCACCCCTGAAATCAGTCACTCCAGAGTTAAAGAAATCCTTTCCTCAAGAGCCTGATGTGAAATCGTATCACCGGTGATACCTGAGGCTTGTATTGACTTTTTGTATTTTTCCTTCAGGCTTGCAAGGGTGAAGACTTGGGGAAAGTGGAGTTTGATGAAGAGATTAAAAAACGCTTCAAGATGGTCTATGTGCCAAACTGGTTCTCTGTTGATCTGAAAACTGGGGTGAGTCACAAACCTTGCAATACAAGAGCTTTTTGTATAGCTTTGACTTTTTCAAACTCCTTACCAAACCTGGTCAGTGGTCTCATAGCTCTGCTTGTGTTTTTCAAAAGATGCTCACCATCACACTGGATGAGAGCGACTGCTTCGCTGCCTGGGTGTCTGCAAAGGACGCTGGGTTTTCAAGCTCTGATGGATCCGACCCAAAGTGTGAGATATCTGACCTAATTGCATTTTATAGACAAGTAACTGTTGAATAATGTAAAACTGAAGCTAACTGTATATTGCTAACTTTACTTTGCCCCTTCATCTCTGTAGTGAACCTTGGTGGACTGCTGCTCCAGGCTCTGCTGGAGTTCTGGCCCAGAACTCGCATCAATCCCATGGATGAGGAAGAGAATGAGGTGAACCATGGTAAGGAGGTGGATGACTACCCATCCACTGCCAAATCGTTATGAAACTAAATCAAACAAACCTCTGCAGTGATGCTCTTTGAACTTATGTGTTTTAATGACGTGTGTATTCAATGCTCACCATCATTTAGTTTGTCTTATCGTAGCATTGTGTTCTTGTGCCCACAGTGAACGGAGAGCAGGAGAACAGGGTCCAGAAAGGAAATGGCTATTTCCAGGTGCCACCACACACGCCAGTCATCTTTGGGGAAGCAGGAGGCAGAACTCTATTTAGGTAATGATTCACTAACATCCCAGTCAAGGCAGGTTAAATGTGAATTGAGAATGTTCCAGTAAGCTTTGTATTGTCATGAGTTTATAACTGTAATAAACATAAATGTTAATAGTTGACTTACTCTTTGCACATCTGAATTGCGTCTGGTGTCTCATGTTATGCGTTGCAGGTTGCTATGTAGAGATTCAGGTGGAGAGACTGAGTCCATGCTGCTGAATGAGACCGTTCCACAGTGGGTTATTGATATAACTGTAGATGTGAGTACAATTATGTGTTCATCCATATTTTACATGAAATCATCTTTCAAACATGAAAGTTACACAAACAATTGCAGGCTAAATAGACTGCATTCAAATTCATAGGATCATGTGAGTGTTTGTATTTGCCTTTACTTTTTGTTTGCTTTAATGGGACATTGGTGGTTCCAAATCCATTCTCACTCTCCTTTGTTAAAACATCAGTTTGGCAGCTTGTACTCTAATATAGCAAATCATGACTGCTTTTGTCGCTAGGCATCACAAAACAATAACAAGCATTTTCTACTCTTTCCGGTTGTCGAAGATGTCAACTGTAGAAGTGAGATGTATCTTTAGTGTGTGATGGTAATACAGCTAGTTCCTGCAGTATGAAGTGTATAAACCTTTGTAAAAGCAGACACTCAAACATCATTGTCATTGTGCAGCCCTGATTCCAAGAAAATTGGGACACTGTGTAAAAATTAAATAAAAAAAAGGGTAAATTTTTGCTCCTGTCCCAACTTGTTTGAAAAGCCATCCAATTCAGAATAGGCATATATTTACATTAATCAATAAAGTTGATGCGGTCAAACATTAAATATATTGTCTTTGTACTGTTTTCAATTGAGTGTATGTTGAAAAGGCTTCACAACTTATGTTTTACAGTGTCCCAACTTTTGGAATCAGGGTTTTCATAAATTCTTAGGTGTTACTAATGACACAGTAATGGTTCTTGTCTATTCAAGTGTTCCAGTAAGTCATGACAGTGTGACAGTGAATCAACATGAATAACACCAAGACCCTGAAACTGAAGCAGCTATGTAGAATGCAGCCACAATTCATGTTATTATTTACACGTGTGCCTTTCTTACAGAAAATCAGAATTTAGACTTCAGCATCTCTGCCATACAGCATGTGCACTGACAGTGTGCTCCTGCCAGGATTGTTATTTGATTTATATGTATTATCTTTCATCTTCTATTCCAGAAAAATATGCCCAAGTTCAACAAAATCCCATTCTACCTCCAGCCTCATTCTTCCTCTGGTGCAAAAACTCTGAAGAAGTGAGTCGACTGTGGAATTGCATTTCCTTTGATTACATGATTCAGTGAGCAGAGTGTATCTATACAGATGTGGATAGTGCAGATGTGTCTTGCAGCTCACCTGCTGAGAGCTCATTTTAGCTGCTGTGTGTCCTACAGGGACCGCCTCTCGGCCAGTGACATGCTCCAAGTGAGGAAGGTGATGGAGCACGTTTACGAGAAGATCATCAACCTGGACAACGAGTCGCAGACCACCAGCTCCTCAGCCAACGATAAGCCCGGGGAGCAGGAGAAGGAGGAGGACATGGCTATGCTGGCCGAGGAGAAGATTGAACTAATGTGTCAAGACCAGGTGGGTGCTGCGTCTTTGATTCTACATTTTGTATATCTTATGCGTCCTCAGTCATTGTTCATTGGATTAACCTTTTTTTTTTTTTTTTACATATATCTTTCCAGGTTCTAGATCCCAACATGGACCTGAGAACAGTTAAACATTTTATCTGGAAGAGCGGAGGGGACTTGACGCTTCACTATAGGCAGAAGTCCACGTGAAAGTCAGAATTTTTAAAACAAGAACTCTTCGTCATTTGCCAATCACCACCCACCTCTGACATGTAGTCCCCTAAACCCCATTGTGTGGTCCAGAGTCGCAGTATCAAAGAGAATCCAGTAAAATTTGTGAGGACGTGGCTCATGGTGTATCATAGGGAACTGACCAGAACAGGCCGGAGCAGCCAAGAGACACCTGGGAGATAAGTGATTCGTAGTGTTTTCTTTTTTTTTTTATTCTTTTTTTTTTACAGTTTGGCAAGAATTACAAGAATGGACTCTGTTTTCTCCAGCGCCCACCAATTTATTTTGTCTTCTTTTACTGCTTATGTTTGGGTTTTTTTCTTCTTCTGATTGGCATTTTTATTTTGAAGCAACAGAAGTTACAGTACACGTTTGTGTCTGAGCGTGTGTGTGTATATGCACATGGATGTAGTAGACTGTTTGTTTGTTCTAGTACATTCCAGAAACTGTCCTTGTTCTACAAACACTCCACACCCGTCTCAGCTGTGTCACCAGTTTAGGAGTACACTTGGTCTCTGGGTAGCGTCACAGTCTCTCAAAGCACTCCTCCTCTGTTCTGTTGTCATCTTAACTCGAACTTAACCTCGGCTTAGACATCTAATTACCGCAGAGCTTGAACCTCATTGACAGAAGCACCTGTCTTTGTCATTTCTTTTTAGCTGTGCTGTTCTCAATGGACTGAATGTTCTTTTTTTGTAAATATATGTACAACATTTTTGATTTAAGTGACTTTTTGTTCTTTTGGTTTTGCAGCAGTTTTATTGTGTTGTTGTACAGTTTTACTTAAAACCAACTGTTATTTTTCCAAATCCCTAGAGCACATTCATGATCATGAAGGTAATTTGACTTGGATGTTAAAAATTGCATTTGTTGTATTCACTACAACCCAGAAATTGCAGTTTATTCTTCAAAATATTAGTAGTCGTCCAAGTCATCTTAGCAATCGGGAAATTATATATATAAGGTATGTATCTTTATCAATAACTCATGCTTACTCGCTCTATGCTTGGGTCATGAGCAGTGACTTTGATGACAGTGAGGGCTGTTCCTAATGTATAGTTCATTTAGATTCTAAAGGAGTTCACTGAAACATGAATATAACTTGAAGGGGAATCTCATCCAAGAGAATATATCAATATTCAACCACTGTGGGAAATTCACCAAAGTGAAATAAATGGTAATAACCCATTTCTCTCTTGGTGTGTCACCGAACAGAACAAGAGATCTTTTCATTGTAAATTTTCTGCAGTTAATTTTGCCATGATGAGTGTGTTTAAACGCCATAGTCGGGATGCATCGAGTGAGCTCTAATTGGCCAAAAACATGATGGGTACCATAATTAGGCCATAACACTGCAGTATCCCTTGTTGTAATAATTTGTGAAATATGTATATTTTAGGCATTCGAAGAAATAAATTGGAATGGTTTAACAATGACAGATTTATGGGAATTATAAATGGATGTTTTTTGAGTTGTAATGTGTTCAGCTGATGAGTGTGAAATAAGAAAAACAAGGGACAATTTCTTTTTTTAAGTCAAGTGATATGATTGTTTAACCATCAAAGATTCATCCATTTCACATTCATCAAAAGACTCTGCACTCATTCCTAATAAAACATACAATTAATTGATAAAATACTACAAAAATACTTTTCCTCATTTTACACACTAGCACCTACTTTGACTGTGAAAAACATTAAGAAATCCCCTAGAAAAACAAAACAATGACTCAACAGCAGCTTCACCAGATTTCTTATATATTCTAGGTATAAGAAAGGTCTGTCATCTACTGGATCTAGATTACCTGTCAAGTCACAGGCAGTACTTGCCTACTGTTGCATAGATCACAAAAAATACAAAGTAAAAATAGTTTTGAAGGAGACATGGGAACATAAGTCCAACAATAGAAGCAGTTAAAATTCTTATCAAATTGATCACAAATTACTTGGCTGCATAAAAGATAGTGTTTAAACATACTGACCTCATCACAACTGGTGTAAAAAGACCTACTGTGGCTTCACACAGTTTAAGTGGACAAATACTTCCCTCATACCACATTAAAAAAACACTTTAAAATCCAATTCATTGCCATAATATATGGTAAAATTCTCAACTGTATAATCTTATGAGTAACCTATTTGTAAAAAGCTGTCTTGTGGGAATCTTATCAGAAACTTTGATAGTGTTATGGATATTAAGGTGCAGCTGTGCCTTGCTGTAGTAAATGTATGCATTTATCTTTGGAAGTGTTCAAGTAGTCATCACATTTGTGTGCCAGAGGCAAAGTCACGTCACCCGTATAATCAAATTTTGCACCAAGTGAGGGAAATTATAACCTTCTTGGTGTATAAATGAGATGTAACTTTAAATTCTCACATGTGAAACAAATATGTTGTTCCTGCAGTGTTTTTCTACTCATATGCTAATGCTTTAGCTGGTTGCTGTAGCCATACACTTCTTGCTATCAGTAAGACTATCAGTATGAAATCAGATAGCCATTTTCCTCAGACTGTCCTGTGTTTCCTACCTAGTGTTTCTTTAAAAATCTCGAGTGATTGTCAAATTCACTTTGCATTTTTGTAGTTTTTGTACGACCTGATGGAAGCTTAGTCAAGAGGCGGCTCCTCTGGCTCCTCATCATTCTCATGGCTGCAGTGGTGAGCAGGAGATGTATCTAGAGGCTCTGAGCACTCCTCCATTGGCCCTGTTGCGTCCTCGATGGCCTGAGCGGGAGAATCGTCCACCACGGACTCGACAGCAGAGGATTGGAGGAGATCGACAGGAGATGGGCAAGGAGGGTCCTCAGCTGGGACAGAGGGCTCAGCAGGAGGCTCGGATGAATCTACTGGAAGAGACAATGCACCCATAGATGGACTTGGGCTATCGCTAGAGAGAGACACAGGTAGGTCGGAGGACTCTGTGACCAGGTAAGATGTTTCAGCTGTTGGGATGCCTGAATCTGACAAAGTGTCATTGGAAGCGAGAGCAGAGGTGAGGTCCATGGCTGCCTGGGAGCTCAGCTCTTGTGGGTCAGTCTCATTGTCTGCTGACGATGAAAGCAGCAGACTGTCCTCCAGTTCCTCTGTACAAAAGAAATACAAACATAGTCTCTAGTTCTTTTTGCCAAATCTGTACATGAACGCTCCAGGACGCTGGTATGAGGCGCAGCTGTCCTAACTTACCAATACCAGATATTTCACCATCCTTTTCCTCATGCATAGCCAGTGAAGTGTTGGTCATGTCAATAGATGAAATAGACAGATCCAGTTTGTCCATTAAATCTGCGGCATCAGGGTTCATCACTGCTACATCAGAGTCTGAGAAACCTGGAAAAAAACCAGTTCACCTGCTGGTAAGATTTTTTTCTTAACACAGAGAGATAGCAAAGAGACTCATACGTCAAACATCTTTGTCCTCTAAAACCACAGCATAAGTGAACAGACCTGGGTCCATAACTCTCTGGATGGGTGGAGGTAGAGGAGCTTCCTGGAGAGTGACCTGCTCCAGGTCTAACACATCTTCACTTTGGCTTGAAGGTGCCATCAAAGGTGCCTGGGGAAAAAAAAAACAGAAATAAGTTCTGTTGCTATTACAAATAGTTTGATCTCATGTAATAGTACATTGAATTAGCAATGGAACAAACAAATACAAAGTGTTGAAGCAATTAGTCCGTTAATTGATTTTGATTGAACAACAGTTTTTGTAATCCATCTCACATTTAAACAATTTTTCAAGCAAACATGCGAAACATTTGCTCTTTTCAGCTTCTCAAATGTGATTTTTACCCATTTTTTTCCATTTCATAGATTAAACCATTAATGACTTAACTGAAGTCAACACTGAAATGAAACATTAGTTGCGACACTAATAGTAAAAGTAGGATTTTGACTTACCTCTGTGAATCCGTGGGTAGGCAGCTGCGGAGCGGGGTCCTCCTCAGGAACAGGGGAGGGAGGCTTTGCCGTCGACGTGTCAGGATGTGCTGGGATTCGGTGCAAGTAGCCATAGCCAATGCCACAACCCAAACTAAGAGCAAACATTTTTGAATGTTTCAAGACCTTTTATAACACTGTTAAAAAAAAACATTGAACTTTTTTTAACATAAAACAATGATGTTTAATCTGAAAAAGTCTCATTGTTGCAGAGGCATTATTTTTCTTCCAAGAAAATATTAATAACTTTTTGTTGTTATGTCTTATTATGTTGCTTATGTGCTGAGGTGTTTTTTCCTAATCCCACACTGTGCCCCCCGTACAGGAGCCTAGTTTGGGAGTTGCTTTTTTTCCCCTCTTCCTCCCTCCTGTTCTCCCTTTTTTCTCAACTAGTAACAGGGCGTCTTTCATGGCGACCCACAGTTCTCCCGTTCCTGTCCTCCCCTGTTGTGTGTCACTGTCTTTCTATGTTTCTTGGACGGGATGTAACTGGGTAATTTCGTTGCTCTGTACTGGTGCAATGACAATAAAGAGCTTCTGATTCTAACACCAGATGACTTTTTTAAAGGTGAAATGCAGAGGTGTTCTTCAGTAAGTCAACCTTTTAAAAAATTCAAATTTTATGTATTTGTGTATTATCACATACCTGCCATCTCCACCCCATGCTCCATTTGGTGTGACCACCACCTCCCTGCAGGCATCTGTTTGTGTGTTGTACACCAGCAGCTTCAGGGGCTTCCCTTCATGGGCCTCAATCAGCGAGAAGAAGTCTTCTGACTGGAAACCAGCAACTCTGAATTAGCTACAACTCATCTTTCTAAGACTTGTTAAGAGATCAAATTTTACAAAATATACCAGAGCCAAATGCCTTACATCTTGCAACACTTGATCTGCTCCAACAATGTAGTCACTGTGTGGCTGAAGCCCAGCCAGTGCAGCAGGTGAACCTGCTTCTACATCCTACAGGGAAGAAATCAGAGTTAACAGACAAAGATGAAGCTATAAATAGGTCATAAACACAGTATGTCAAATTGGAATTACAGTAGGTCATTCAGTTTGGTTTCCCTTGATCTTGATAAAGAAGCTCACCAGAACATGCCACACATTCTCATTGGCTCCCTGGTAGCTGCAGAAGCGAACACTGGCACCTAGCAGACCCTGTCCTCCCCACATGTTACTGGGCACCACCTCCAGCTCGCGCACCCTTGTGGTTTTAGTGCTGTACACCTCCATCTTCACTGCTTTCTCCATGTTGGCTTTCAGAAGCTCCTTCAGGTGTTCATTTTCCTCATTCTGGTGAACAGTAACAGGAGGAGACTCTTTGTTTATGACCAGCCGAGAGTCAGTGACCAGTGACTTCACTACTTGCAATAGGACCATGAATAAACTTACAAGTCTTTTGTTGTCCAGTGACAGGATGAAGTCAAAGAAGGGCTGCAGTCCGGCCTTTTCTGCAGGGGAGCTTGGCTGCACCTGTCAAAAACGACACAAGCATTTTAGTAACTTGTGGTGCTTCAGCTTTAAATAAAATTACACTGCGTTGGGATACGATTATTCAAATCATTAAAATAAGTAAACAACCAGAATATGTATTTTGCAGCATCTAAGCCACAGCCTCTTTTCCCAGCTGCACCACCACAGCAAATAGCTTTAAGAAGGGACTATATCTGTTATGGATTAATGTATTTATTTTTTGGTTTACGCAATCAGTCGTTTAGTTTTAATCTAACTTAAAATTGCTCGTGTTATCCGTCCTACAGTTCAATCATAGTCAAATTACAATCACTCAAAAAGAGAAAAGCAGCAAAAGAAGCTTGAACCACTAATGTTGAGCATTTTTGAGCAAAACATAAACGAGCATGAGCGTTTATGTTTTAACGGCTGTGATAAAAAATAATGTTGGGCGGTGTGACAGCTCAGTGAATTCAGGACTGCTGGACTTTCTCTGAGACAAGTCAAAGTCAAGCTTAGTTTTGAAACAACTAAATAAAGGTTTCTGTTGCACTGTATCAACTCTGAAACACAGGTAACAATGCCACCTCATCAGGTTATACCGGTGTGCCTGCAGCAGCTACCTAGCTAGCTAGCTCTGTGTTAGCCTACAGTAACGTTTCACGCTAAGCTGCTGTACACGCTGTTCTAAATAGCAAGCTGAATGGTTTCTTACGCCGTGCACGTGGTATCCATAGGTTCCTCCTTCGGACACTTCTGAGCTCTGTGATAAACCCATTTCTGCGAGCAACCTTCAAATATTAGCTATTATCAAGAGAATATAACAAGTGTGTGAGGAATTAACACGGTTGACAGTCCGCGGCCATCTTGTCTGTAGTCCAAAACAATCGAGCATCGCCGGTATCGAACGCGGACGCATGCGCGAGCACATACACGAAGCGCATGCGCACACAGTATTCATGTTTTAATCCATTTTTTAAAATTATTGTATTTATTTATTTATTTGTCATATTACATGTTGAGTAACATAACAAGCATAATATTAATATATTATTATTGTTGTTATTATTATTATTGTTGTTATTATTATTATTGTTATTATTATTATTATTATTATTATTATTATTATTATTATTATTTAATGTTCTGCTGTTGACGCTTTTGTTGTGTTGTTGTTAAATAGCACATTGAAAAACAGTAGACGAGACCTATTCACCAGCAGACACTTTGACACGACTCCATTTCCTTGAAGTGATCCAGTTCCAGAGTCTTTGTAATGTGCATGCTGGCTCACTGGGATACTTAATGGAACTGAGTCTTCTTTTATGTATTTAGTAACACTTGTGCTTTTCCTGCCATGAAGAGTAAAAATGTTGTCACGAAAAGGCCCATTAAGATATTAGTAAGTAGAGATTAGATTAGAGTAGTAGAGATTGTACTATGTAGGTGTTCTTTTTTGCTCTGCATCATCTGAACCATAGTCATTACATCCTTATATCAACCCACAGAGAACACTGAAATGTTAATCCAATAAATGTCATTATCATTTTTGCTCTTTTAATGTGATGCTTGCCCAGTCTTGGTTTCTTCATGTACTTGAGATTAAAAGAAAACACTCATTAAATAAACCAGTGCTTAAATAAATAAAAATGATTTATTTTATTACTCCAGTACAGAAATATTATAAACAAATTGTTAAGCATATACAGGATAATCCACGATTAACCAGGCAATTATTAAAAAATAACAACCCAGACGCGGAAAATGGAGGAGTGTTATTTTTTCATTCCTGCATGCATCAATGTGGATTATCCTGCTTATACCATGGCCAGCTGCAAGGAAAATATGGACATTTTTGCTGATATCTGAGGCAACACTTTTTGAAATCAGAACTCTTTATTGCCTCTACATT
This sequence comes from Centropyge bicolor, assembly GCA_037975185.1. Taxonomy (NCBI): domain Eukaryota; kingdom Metazoa; phylum Chordata; class Actinopteri; family Pomacanthidae; genus Centropyge; species Centropyge bicolor. The sequence goes on along the minus strand of JBBMOC010000050.1, from coordinate 1,695,210 downwards.
TGTGACATTTGTAATAAATATTACCTTGAACAACTCCTGCAAAAACAGAAGAAAATGTAGTTAGACATGGTTTCCAGCTATGGGTTTTAACTTGCAATGAGCAATGATGAGACTGCTTCATTGAAAATAAAACATACCCTTGGCCATGGTATGAGACATTAAATAACATGTCAGATATCATTATGTAGGTTCAGGAAGTAAAAAAACAAAACAAGACATATATTAATTACTCAAGCTTGGTTTCTCTGAAACAAAGGCAAAATTATTTTTAGGCAATAGAAAAAATATCCAGCTAGAAAAAAATATTGTATCAATCATTCTTTGGACACTGAAATATTCTTACAAATATTTAAAAGCAGTGCTTTACACATTAAATTCTCTTATGCAGTTTCTTGTTATGTCACCAGAATGCCTTGAATCGGCTATGATAGCTGTGTATCGCTGAGTGCATAACCCTGCTCTGGGCTCGGTTCAGTCAGGCCGATCAGAGACTCCAGGAGGTAGGTGCTCGACTCATGCTGTGGCAAATTAACAGAGCTAAACAGCTGCAGGTGGTAAAAGCTGTCCAGGTGTCTGTGTAGTTTGAACGAGCTGTGCAGAGGTCCAGATGTGTAGTCACTGTCGAAGAACTCCAGGTCAGAGTCAGAGGAGAGACTCAGGTCCATGTACCGGCCTGAGGAGTAATCCACAGTGGGAGAGGGAGTGTTGGGGAAGCCCTCAAGAGAATCGTCATCAAAGACTTCTCTGGCTTGGTTTGCATTCTCGTCGAGGTAATCTGTCATTGAGGTCCTGCTTATATTTTCTTTGAATGTGTTGGCTGTCAGTGGTCCCATACTGTCAGTAGGTGTGTTGCATGCAGCAGAGTTGCTGCCGTGCTGCATTAGTGGTTCTCCTGTGTGTCTCAGCTGGCTGCATGCAGAGTAGTTTTTACTGTCAGAGATGCTGAGGGCACGTGACAAGCCTCCATCTACTTCAGGGAGATTCTGACTCCCATTAAGGCATCCTCCAGCATCCGAGTCAGAGGAGGAGCAGGAGGATTCAGTCATGTCGCTGCTGCAGCTATTCTCCTCAACTACTAACCGCTCTGGGATGAAATGAAAAGAAGGCGTGGTGGGCATGGTGACAGGGAGACCATCTTCCTCCATGGTGAAGCCAAAGGGGCAGCTCTTGTCCTGTGGACTCTGCACCGATTGGGCATCATCCTGGTCCACATACTCTTGAAGGTCCTCTGGAAGTCCTGTCTGGTCCTGTTGGCTCAGTGTGTCATCCTGCAGTCTCCTCTCCAGCTCCAGTCTCATGGCAGTGTGGATGTAATGAGTCTGCACACGCCTGGAGTTGAACTCGATGCGCCCCTGAGTGTTTGCACAGCCATCTTTAGTGCAGCCACATGGGAAATTAAATCGGTCCACCTGAGTGTAAAAGACAACAGAAAGACAAAATCAGTGTTGTGATAACTCAAATACAGTACAGAGTATTGACAGCAGGGTCTGAAGTTAACAATCACTGAGAAACAAGTGCAGGTAAAATGTGTTGGTTGATAAGTCAAAAGGTTATCTTACTCTTGTTTTCTAATAAACAGGTTCCTAATTGGCAACTTATTACAATGGTGCTAAGAAAAATTATATATATACCCATGTTGGTGGGTGATATAGATAAAATTCTTAATTACAGTCGATGTGATATTATATCACAATATTGATTTAGTGTATTGTAATAGTACATTTTGTGGGAAAACAACTGAGTAATAATTGTGCAAGTGTTGAAATCAAGAGCTTTAATTGTACTGGATAAATGGCTGAAAAACACAGCTCCTGCTACTTCAAGTCGTGGTAGTAGTGCAAATGCAAACAAGACCAACCCTACAAGTACTGACTTCAATTGTGTGAAAAAAAATATTGTAAGATACTCAACTTGCTGAAAATACAATTTCACATTCAAATTTGTCCACATTTCAGATGTAAAAATAATACATAAAACCCACTCCCACCCAAAGATAAAATGTGCCAGTGCAAACTTGTCATGACCAAATCATGTTTATCATCAGTCTGTTAGGTTTAAGGTTTAAGTAGTTTTTTGTATATGTACAGTATAAGTATTGTACCTGACACTTGATGCCTGCCAGACTGCACGCACAGGTCTCTGGCTCACAAAAGCCTTGGCAGTCACATCCACAGGCCTCCCTGGAGAGACGCAGGGTGTGAAGCTGCTTCTTCTCCTCCCGGTCTATGCGTTTCACCCCGGCCGCCTGGAGGAGAGCCTGCCGCTGTCTGGAGGAGTAGGGCTGAAGGAAACTTCCATCCTCCAGTTCAGCATCACTGATGTGGACGTCAGTGTCTTCATCGAGGATTTGATCTGCCGTGAGCTTGTCGGATTGTCTCTGGTCAATGGCCCCACTGGTGATCAACTGGAATCAACATGACAGATAAAGTAAGCAGACTGCTGTGGAGACGAGCAATGCAAAGTGTGCAAAGTGTGAAGTGCACTCACTGTGTGTTTCAATGCCTCCAACCTCTCTTCTCTGAGTCTCTCTCTGAGCCTCGCTCTGCGTCTGTGCCGTTGCTCCAGTGCATGCTCCGCCACCGTGTATCTTTGGAGGGTGTTGTGCCGCCGTGTCATGCCTAGGGTGGCACCTCCATGGCTGGGCACACTGATGAAGCTCTGGCAGCGTGGGAAACTGAACACCGTCACCTGGTCAAAGTGCACTTTGCTCTGTGCCCTTGCAAGCTTTGGCCTCTTCAAGATGGACCGAACTGGTTGTGTTAGAAAAAGAAACAACCGAAAGATCAGGAAAAGTGAGGCATTGTCAGGTCAGGTTTTAAAATGGGCATCTGCAGGACCATAACAATATACTATGAAAACATGAGTATGTTTGTTGGAGCAGTTGAGTTGAGCAATTATCATGAGTCTCTCAGAACTCTGACTTTGCATTCTGTAGGTTGCTGAGTGTCCACTAGGTGGCACTACTTCACTACTTCACTGCAGTGGCTTGGGTCAATAGTTTAACACACGAGGACAGAAAATACTAAGGGTGTATAGCAACTGGAGCTGCGACTGACAATTACTGTAATTGTTGATTAATCTGGGGATTGTTTTCCATATTAATTGATAAATCTTTTAGTCTGTAAAATGTCAAAAAAATATAAAAAAAATTCTCATCACAACTTCCCAGAGCCCAAAGCGATGTCTTTAAACCCAAAGACTCGACAAAAAAACTATTACTTTAAGAAACTGGAATCAGCAAATGTGCAACATGTTTTTGCTTGAAAAATAGCTGAAATTATTAACTGATTATCAAACTAACTGACAATTACTTTTCTTTTGATCTACTAATCCATTAATTGAATAATTGTTGCTGCTTTACTGGAGGTTTACTGGAACATAGTTAGGCTCATTCTGCTGGTTTAGTCTTCAGTATTCATCAGGTTACTGTTTGTTTTAACAGTTTGGCTTCAACACACGATCTAACACATAACTGAGGCTGAACCATAGACTGCATGGCTGAACTCTAGTTCCTAAAGTCAGTAAACAACTGAGACCAGCTGACTAAGCTCATCTCAGCTGTTCTGTCTGTCTATGAAGCTCCACACTGGGGCACTGTTTGCACCACGACTCTATTGTGACTTGGTAACAGCCTCAGAATAACAAGGCAGAAACTGTTACATATACATATGGTTTTCAACTGTGCGACGGAATACTTTGTTATTGCGAGGCCTTTGTTGCAGCTTTGTCATATGTTAATAAGGCTATTTGATAGGACTTGTTTAAGGGGACCTTGCTATTCAAATTGATTCCACAACATCCTATTGCTCAGGCAAATGATCTTCACCCAACCATACGGATAGTCCAGAGGCGAGTCATTCGCTGCGCTTAATCTAGAACCGCCCTAAGGTTAGCGTTTTCATACCAGTGCTGCTGCAGGCTGATAAGAGACACTCCTATAAAACACTGATGGGAAAACGGCCAGATAAAGAGGAGGTTTGCATTATTTGAAAGTAGGAGGAAAAAGAACACCACAATGGTCGTGGCTTTGGAGACTTACTGGGTAAACTGGTGGGTGAAGAAGGGCTGTGAGGTGTGAAGTCCTGGTGGTCAGCCGGGCTGCCCTCACAGTCGGACTCCCACTCCGAGGAGGCGGGGGAGGAGAGGGAGGACGGAGGAGAGGAGGAGGAGTAGCAGGGATTGTCGTCTACCTCTGCGAACTTTCTCTTCAGGATGCCTCTCATTGTTTGGCTGTGGCGGTTGATAGACATTCTGCATGAACACAAAGGGAAAAAGGGCATTGGTTTAAATATTTATTGTACTGTGGTAATAAATGCACAGATCAATACACTAAGAGGCAGAAAACAAGTTGTGCATTGCATGGCTTTATTTAAACAGCAGCACTCGTTTCAGCGCTCCTCACCCAGGAGCATAAGTGTGAGACACTATATAAATCAATGAATTAATAATGGAGATACAATTCACTACCACAGCAACAGTGATGTGTCTCCTCTTTTGTTCGAGGGACCAAATGTACACAGTCAAATAATACGTCTTTTGAAAATGACAGCTGGAGGAATGAAAGGTCTTTCCTGTTGAGAGCTGCAGCTCTGCCGGTCGATCCGGTTCCAGGACACAAGTTTGTTTAGCCTAATTACATCTTGATAGTGATTATCCAACAAACTACTTATTATAAAGAGTACAGTCTAGATGTGCTCTATATGAAAAGTGCCCTGAGATAAATTCTGTTGTGATTTTTGCCCTAGACAAATAAAACTTGACTTGAATCAGAAGAGCACAACTACGAACTGAAATCCTGCATTCGCCTACAACCAGCTGAGCACTTGAGAGAGTAAAAAAAAAAAAAAAATCAACAGCTCTTTTTCTTTTCCCCGCAGAGTAATTAACATTCCAATGATTCCTCAAGTTTTTTTGTGAAGAATACGTGGAAACGGACCGTCCAATGGCTGCGTGCTGGGGACTGGGGGTGTAATGGTTCAAGTGGCTGCTATTTTTGGATGTGAACATGGAAAAGAAATCCAAACATGAGTAATTTCAGGGTTACAAACCTTAGCAGGGCTGTTCAAAGCTGCTTAGTGAAAGAGAACATCTCAGCAGAGAATGTTGTAAAAGAGAGCGGTGTTATATTATTAGTCTAGTCCAACATAGTCTGTTACACAAGTACCTGTGTAGAAGTTGTTCATTCATTTTTGGAAACAAAGGCCTCTTGAATGACTGCTTGGTTTGGCTTAGAGCTGCAACAAACAACTAGTTTTAGGAATTAATATTTTCTCAGTTTATCCACTTTGTCCATTAAATGTCCCAAAAATACTAAAAAAGCACATCACAATTAACAACAACAAAGGCTAACTTGACATATAACATCTCATGTTAATTTTCTGCTGATTGACTAATTGACTGATCAACTCTAGTTTGGTTTTCATTTTTTTTATTGGGATAGAAAACAATCAAATCTGCCTGGTCTTATTCTTTAAAGTCTGTAAAATGAATACACACTCATGAAACATGTACTCGTCTTTCTGGCTCCAAACAATCAGTCCTGTTTGACCTCAAGATCCATCACGGTCCAGTAAGTGACAGTAATACAAGCAGCTGACCGGGATTTAGACTGACCCCCGCACCACCCCCTCCAGAGAGAAGGGTAGGGAATATTCAGCCTAACACGCGGCACTGAAAACAGCACAACATGTGCATTTCTGAAAGAGAGTGTATGCCAGGTAAAACAGTGACGTTGCTTCCCATCAGAAAAAGCAATATGAACCACTGGCTGCTTTCGTCTGTTCTGCCGGGCTGGACTCTCACGCTCGTGCTGGGTCCACAAGAAAAAAGGCTTCTGATTGTGTGTAGTAAGCAAATAGTTAACCTATGAGTCTGTGTGTGTGTGTGTGTGTGTGTGTGTGTGTGTGTGTGTGTGCTCTCAGAGTGAGCAACTTCCTGGATCCATCAGCAAATAAGAGTTGAAACAAGAGACAGCTTCTTGTGCCATTACACGGTTTACACTGCATAACCCTCCGCTGCATAGCCAGTGAGGTGTAAAGGGATTTATGTGTGCTGGAGATCATCTGCATGGCTGTTTAATACTCCTAAGAATTACAATGAAAATATGTCTAATTAATGGTGCATTGCAGTGTTATAACAGCTGCCTCTTCTCCCAGTTACATCACACTCATTACATTTAATATCTGACACAGTGCAAAGACTTTACTGTACATGTGTGTATCCACTGAGACCACATCAATAATTTAAAGGTTCAAAGCAGCAGAAGCACACAGTGCGTGTGCGCGTCCGTGTGAAACAGGAGGCGGGGGGGGTCTACACTGTAATGTAGTAATGTAGATAAGAATAGGTTGCAGGGTGTTTTTTATAGTGAGACTACAGGGGTAAGAATAAAGAAAAAACAGAGTAAGATGACAATAATTTCAGTAGAGTGTTCAAACACTCTTTGCATCCCTTCAGGAATGTTACATGATTGGAGGAGAGCAGGAGTCGCTTCCTGTTTGCCATTACAACAGTCAATAAGGCTGCTGACCTCTTCACCCCTCCAGGAGACACACGGCGATCATGTCAGCCACAATGACAACACTGTCCCCCCCGCCTCCGTCCCCCTGTCTCCACAGCAGAGACGCTGGCAGCCTCTTTTGAACCAGAGCAAACTTCCTCTGCTGCCTCAGGACAGACACGAGTGGGCTCCGTGTCTTTCCGTGATCGGAAGTTTGTTTAGACATTAGTACTAATTTTAGGCTGTCTGTCTCTTTGTCAAACACAGCAGGCGTATTAATAGTAAAATTAACAGTAAGGGTAAATTAATTAGCCACATCACACAGAATAATAGGCAGCGTTGTTCAAGACACACACAAAGTGATAAACAAGAAATACGATAAGGCTACTATATAAACCACAGTGATGACTAACAGAAACCCCGTGGGAGACATACACTGATTTCTTTTACTCACCACGAAGTAAAATGCAGCATAATAAGAAGGAAGGCTGAAGCAGAGACGAAGTTATGTTTCTCGTCCTCGGTCCAGCTGATCATTGTGTGTCCCTCTGTGTTTATGTGCAGCTTCACTCTTGTACCACTGTGAACATGAGAGCACTGGCTGGGAGCTGCCAGAGAGCAGCGCTCAAGGCAAGATGCTGCCGCCACCTCAGCGTCTGCACTTGCGCACGGCTGTCAGGATGGCTCGCGATTCATACGGTTATATACGTAGGGAAATACAGAAATCAGATATTAGTATAAGAAGGTACAAATAGTCCACCTCATGCAACAATAAGAGCCTTTTTGCGGATTCAAACACAACACAACGGCCTCATTAAATCTAGCTAAAGACTGTAATCATATTTAACCAAGTGAGCCTCGTCCTGACAAAACAACCAAACTTAATACACTCTATCTTTTATTTTTATAAGGCAATTTTAACTTTATGGCTGAGTTTAAACAAATTTTAACTAACATTTGCTTGGAAAGCCGGCGAACAAAAGCACTCTCCCCCACGAACCCGGAAGTTGTCGAGGTAGGGAACTATCTCGCTTTACGTAAATCCTCTCTGTGATTCCCTGACTTCTCTTGACGCAGGCGGTGACACACGCGGAGGCAGGAGACGTACAGATCCTGTCTGCTGTCCTCTGTCTGCAGACAGGACAGGACAACAGACCCACAGATCCTGTCTGCTGTCCCCTGTCTGTGGACAGGACACCCACAGAACCTGTCTGCTCCTCCTGGCAGGAGACCCACAGATCCTGTCCTCTGTCTGCAGACAGGGGACCCACGGATCACAACAACCAGTGATCTGGTGGTAAATAAATAACTCTGAAACCTCCGGCTGGTCATTATCAGAGGGCAATCAGCCAGCATTATAAACAAGTTAGAACACACATACTCACTTGAACTGTTGTGACATTTTACATAAGCCTAGATGATTTCATGTGTAATTTTTATCCAATAAAACAACAACAACAAAAAATACAATAAAGGGAAACAAAATAATGGGAATATCCTACAGAATAGTTGAGCTTTTGTTGAGACAACATTGTTGATTCAACTTAGTGGTCATTTTGGAGGTTGCAGTGTTGCTACCCTAGAGTTGACATATGCTGTGCTTTTAAAACACTTTTTTCCTTTCTATATTTCATAATAAGGGTATTGTTTTTGAAAGATACAACAGCAATTCAGGGACCGATGGTGGAAGCAAAGAAAGGCCGCAATAATTTTAACTGTATATATACGAAATTGTGTTGTTTATCCACTACTGGAAACTTAACATAGAATATGTTATAGAAATCTTAAATACAGTAACTGAATTTATATGATTGACGTATTATGAATTGAAAACCATCTATTCGAATTCATGTGGTCTGAGTTCCCCTTTTAAATCTTAAAAAGGCTATTTTAAATCTAGATATTTGTCTGGCTCACACATTTTTTGGTAATTCAATATTTTTACATTGTTATAAGCATTTAGTCATTGTTACATTTCACAATTCAAAAATCAGCTTCTCATAAGAGTCATAAGCCTTAAGGCCTTCTGTTGCCTCTATAGACGGTCTGGTTTTTTGCGTCTGTGTAAATTGCCTTCAAACCCTTTATAAAAGTGCCGGTCAGACCTCTGTTAAAGGTGACACTCACTGCCAGGTATTCATCTTGCATTACTGTAATATGACTCACCGGTGCACCGCTGTAATAGTGTTTTAAGTCAGACAGTCCTAAACTCCAGGAAACTCCCTGCAGTGTGGAGAAGCTGCAGATGGGCAGGATTATAGATTTAGGTGTACTCTTCCTGTTTTACAGAAAGAAACATCTTCTTCACCGCTTTCTTGTTATATTCTCTTTCCTGTTAACACATGTTGGCATTAGTTGGGAATAGAAGTTCACCTATGTGCACACGCTCATTGGGAACTATCCAAACTGTTAACACGGTGGTTTTTGGGAAAATACTGAGTGAGAAAACGTAAAGCGACTGGATTAACATTCCAGTGTCTCTGCTTTTAAGGATAATCATAGGTTACCCTGTGTCCCCGACTGGGAGGAAAATGAAGCTCAGAGCTCAGAGACACAAACAGAGCGACAGCTTAACAGATGGACAGACAGGTGAACCGGCAGACAGACAAGTCCAAAATACTCTTGAGCTCTGACCCCGCGTTGATACACATCAGTGAAGGAAAACTGCACTAACACCTAAATACCTGTTGGTCCAAATATTCTGGCAAGAGGAAGGGCTGCTCGTCCCAACCTCAGCACTCAAGTGTGTTATGAGAGTGTGACCCACTTTGGCTGGGATCACTCTGGTGCATGTGTTTTTCTATTCCACTGACCTGCATGTGGAGTAAACACCAGGGAGACAGTGCAGCAGGAATGGAGGGAATTACTGAGATAGTGAAACAGCACATAAATAACCAAGAGCTGTCTTTCATTTCATGCACAAACTTGGACTCTTAAGGTCTTAAGGTATTTGAAGTGAGGTAGATTTTACAGCTTGAAGGTTCATCCAGTCTGTGTATCCTCTCTGAGATCTTCATGTGCCTTACTAATAACACATGATCAAAGTGCTCCATGAGGCTATATGGCTATTTATAGTACAATCACACTGCCTGTCCAAAAATACATTTATGCAATACAGTCGGAGTTTCCTGTTCCTTTTACTGGCTGTTACCACCCACAGTGTGACTTTGTTGTATGCCTAAATTAGTCAGGAGGTTGATCCAGATTTTGTCAGACCACACTGGCGCAGCACTCACAGAGATGAAGATGAGTCATGTTGGAATATTAATGTTTCACTTGAACAGCATGGAATGTGCAGTAAATATACAGTCATTGTCACAACTTGCTGTTTTTATTCACTTTATCAATGCAGCCATCCAATTCCGTCTGACCCAGATTCCTAACCTGGTTTACTTACATTTTTTCATAATTAATTCCTGTCACATGTCATGCAAATAAAACAAAAAATGTAAACAATGAAGAAGTGAAATATTGCACCACAGTACTGACTCATTATTTCAGAGTTTATTATTTTGTATCTGACAGATGATCCCGTCTCATATCTGCTCATAGTGAGAGTAAATCATTACAGTGCTCTCAGTCCAGAGTCCACGTTACATAACTTATAGTTAACCTACATTCTGGCAGCCTCTCAGGTTGCTGCCACTGGCTCTTGTGGCCCTATTTTCTCAGTCAAGCTGTGCCAGCGATGGCCCACATACAGCGATATACTGACAGAGTTTGACAAAGCTTCAGGCTTGTGAAACTATGGCCCAGTTCCTCCTTCCTTACTGTGGATACTATCACAGGGATCTACCCCCTCTTTTAAAGATCTCTCTCAGTTTTCCTGAACACAGCAGGAAGTATCAGGTAGTGTTGGACTGTTATTGCTTTCCAGTCAGGTAATAATGTAAGGTGACAAATGAAGCCACATGCTGCCCAGACACTGTTTTGTTTTCCTGAAAAATATTTCCTTGACAACAGAATTAGATAAATAGACAGTGAAATAAGTTCAGCTCAGTGCATTGGAAATTGGCAAGAAAACTGAAGGTGATTAAGTCCCTCATGATACCGAGAAATGGAGAATATACTCCTACGTTCTCTCTCTCTCTCTCTCTCTCTCTCTCTCTCTCTCTCTCTGATTCGCCTACCCTGGCTCCTCTTGCTGAAATGTCACATGTACACATGACTTGGCTCCTTTTTACATAGCCTCTGATGTCATATTTTGACAGTCGTCACCATGGTCGCAAGGGCAAATATAGCCCAGCCGTTTCTGTTTCAGAGGATGGAAAGGCAGTGAATCATGATCGCCTCCATCATCATCACCACGAGCTGCAGCAGCATGACTGCTATCATCATCAACATTGCCAACATCTTTGCAGTCATTATTGTCATCGCTATTTCTCACGTCAGTGGTGTTCTTGGCTTTATACATGATCCTTTAATCCTGACTTCAGGCTTACTCATCTTCCTAGAGCTTGGTATTCATGTCTGGAGCAGCGACATCCGTTTGCTAGTTTGAAATAGGTTAACATTGAATATTCATGAATAAATAAGCAACAAGGAAATTTAAAGTTTAAAAAAAATACCACACACATACAAACCTATGGCCTTGGTTAGTCCGACTGCAACAGTGCCAACATGGCAAACCCTTAATTGTTAGCCAGTATTTACTTCTCAAAAACTCAGATCATGTGCGTCACCAGGTGAGGTTTGATCACTTTGATTGACAGGGCTGGTAGCATAAGCACATAAACCACAAGGGGGGTGTCTACCTCTCAATGATGTTTTAATATAATTCAGCTGTGCTATCATGACTTGATATTTTGGATATTTTTTAATCAAAGTGTGATTAAAATAATTGGTTCCTCTTATTTTTTTTCCACAAGCAAACAGCAAACAAGAGACGTGGACAGTGAGCATTTTTCCCCACAAATTTCATGCACAATTTCAGTCTGATCTATGTGTCCAAGTGTCCTTGGGCAAGATACTGAACCCCAAATTGCTCCAGATGGCTCTTCCATCGGCATATGAATGTAGGTCCCTTTGGATAAAAGCGTCTGCTAAATGGAATAGCAGAATTGCAGATATTGTATCATTTTGATTGAGTCAGGTAATATTCCCACCCCTGCTCTACCCAACAACTGTTTTTATCACATTTTGACTCAGATGTTGCTAAACCCTGATTGGCACACAAAGAAATGCATCTTTTTCCAGCTGAGCCCTGCCAACTTCAAACCAATGAGAAGAGGAAGATAAAACAGCATGGACATAAATTTCATGTAAAACAACCAAAACAGTTCCACCTTTGACAGATTATGTCTGTATTTGAGTTGGACCACTTAGTAAGAAGCTTATTGAGAAATGATGTTTGAGGCGCCTTTAAACTCAACTGGCTGCTAAACATCTATCAAAGAGACACCAGTCTCACTTTCTCCACTCGGAAAATGCCATCAGATAAAGGCTTTGGGTAAGATTTCACAACAGTGACACCTTAAGTGATGTGTCAACTGCCATCCTTTTGTCTGTGCAGTGGTATCAGTTCAGGGGGTGACACCAGAGAACTTCCTGTGACACCCTAATGGCAGGCGCTGGCCTTGTGCCAAGTGCACTGCTGCTTAATCCTGGGGCCGGTCCAGGGGTGATATCCTATCTCTGTAGCATAGTCACCTTATGAGCTACAAGCCCAAGTGGAGCCCAAGTGCTCTCTTTGCAACATGTAAGCTGAAAAATTGATATGTAAGACATCTATGCTATAATGGAGAGTAAGCTCTTTGCACAGTGCATGGATTGGGATGAACTGCAATGTATAATTCAAATGCCTTCACTTAGCAGCATTGTCATAGCGAAGAACAGTGAGAATCAAAGCTGCTATGCTAATTTAATATCTTAGGCAATATATAGTAGATATGTCCTTTTAATAACTAATATGATGAACAATATTGCAATTTACACTAGCAAATATAATTTCTTTTTTTAAGTGCAAGTTTGCATATGGTATCCCAACACAACATCATCCATGCATTATTACTTTTACACTATTGCAAGAGCAAGTCAAGCTGCAGCCTCGAGCGCAAAGTAGGTTACACAACTACAATTTTCACCAGAAGTGATCTTATCTGTCTCTGCATGTGAGCAGCCCAAGCTGTAACAGCAAAGCAGCTGTGTGATTGGGTCTGACATTCCCCCTTCAACAATGAACCTCTTGTCAACATTGGCCAGAGAGCTGTGGTGACCTTTCTTACAAACTTACACAGTGGCCTGTGCGATGCAGTGTGGACACACAAGGCGTTTCCCTCGAAGGAATGTAATAATGACATATTTCTCTTTACGTTTTTGTTGATTCATTAGGCATTCACGGTTCAAGTCAGACAAAGTTCTGTGTACGTGTGGAAGAAGTGTGTGTGTGTGTTCACGCGCCCCTGCAGCCGGAGCTCCTGTGCGCTCACAGTCCCAGCAGAGTGCATTCTGCTGTTGGTGTTGGCTGTCACATGTGGCTCCATGTGAGGCACACAGCAGCAGCAGCAGCAGCAGGAAGGAGACCTGCTCTGTTCTCAGCTGTTCAGGCCAGTACTGACTGTTCTGTGGAGCTGTGTGGGTGAGACTGTCTGACTCCCCCCACCCTCCCCCCCTATACATGCTCAATCACTCACTGATTGCCTCTCTCTTCTTCCATTGCAGCTGGCAAAACACATGCATTAAAGGCTGACAGCGCAGTGGTTCTTCTCTGGCTGAGGTCTGACTCCACTCTTGTCCTGCATTCACGTGTTTGTACAAAGCATGAAGGTGTATTGTGAAACTTCATCGGCGTATTAGATGTCTGTGAACAAAGGCGGCTCAACTATGATTTAGCGTTGCAAAAAGCTGCCACATACACGTGCACACCTGGCTAACTGATAAGTCTAACAACAAATGTTCTGTCAACAAGCGAGCACTTGTGATGCCCTTTAACCACATTTGTTATGGATGGGGAGGGGTGTAGCTCTTGTGCCATCTCCTGGCTGTAAAATTACATTCAAGCAAAAGAGAACATCAGTTGTGTGTTCTTCTCCACAGGAGGGCGTCACGGTAAATGCTGATGATGAGTCATGTGGACAGACTATTAAGCTTAGATGACTACAGGCCGAAGAATGCAAGACTTCAAACAGTCACATACAGTCTATGTTCATCTCATAACAGCTTCCATGTCAACTAAATGATAAGGTAACATTCGCAATATCAGATTTTTTGGCCACTTGGTGGCAGCAGAAACCAAGGACAAACACAACATTGACACATCTTTAATAGTCTAAAATATTCTCAGTCTATTTACACATCCAGCACTTACAGAGCAACATTATCGTTCATTTGAAGTCATGTGTTTGTCAAATTGTCCAATGTCACAACTTCTGAGGGAAACATCTGCCTCTTTAAATGGTAAATAGCTGCATTTATATAGCACTTTTTATTCAAAGCATTTCACAATTTGCCTCTCATTCACCTATTTGTACACACCAATGTGCTGGCCTGACCATCATGGGAGACATTTTGGGTTCTATGTCTTTTGCAAGGAACCTTCAACATGTGGACAGGAGGTGCTGGAGATTGAACTCTGCCATTAGTAGACAACAACCTGCTCTACATAGCTGCCCCTTTTGCCACTAAATGCTTCTCTATGTGCAGTAGATAAGTTAGCCCGTCTGCTTGTGTGACAGGACAGGAAGGGTATGGTGGGTGGCTGATGAGAGCCGTGAGAGTGAACCAAAACATTAACGTTTTGGGCCAGAAGAAAACAACAATGAGGTGAAAGACATTGCAAAGTCAGCTGATAATCAACTGATATTTTATACATGCGCATAATCATCTATTTCATTGTTAATAAAAGATTATTCATTGTAGCTACTTTAACTTTACTACAAACAAGCAACAAAGCATGGTAAATTTGGTACATGGTAAACCCAGGAAATTAGCCAGGGAGGTTTAATCTTAATTTAGCTACTTCATTTTCTAACACAATTAATCTGCTGAAAATGGAAACAGGCTCCACAAATTAGTTTTTCAATGCCATCAAAGAACATTTCTAATAAGAAAGCAAAAAAATATCACAAGGGTCCAAAGTCAACTAACACAATAATAGTTGCCAGGCAATGATTACTTCATGTAGTGTCAATATAGTATGTAGTGTCATGTGGTGTATATAAATCACATGCCAACAGTTCAGTAGAATTGTAACTCCACCCTCTGAGCACCAGCAGACAGCTGATGTAATCATCAATGAATGAGCGCTGTGTAGATTTACATGCAGTGTAAGCTTTTCCTGTGCTTTGGATGTGTCCAGTGGCAGAATAACAGTAGCAACTTAACACATTATCATCTGTTTAAGAGCACTGAGGAATAATGGTGTGTGAATGTGCCTCCTGCTGCAGTAATGAAATGTCTATGATGAGCATGTGAGGTGGAGGTAAAATGCCACTGCTGTGAGTTTTGGCACCAGATACGGTAACAGAGCTGCTATGCCAGACATTTCAACACTGACATCTGACTGGAGCAGCTGTCATAGTAGGCCTGCACAGTCACACAGGTCTGATCTCTGGTTTCTCAGTGGTTTTTAATGCATCACACTGTTCTCACTGTCATCTGATATCCCAAACTGAAAACAAGTCTTTTCATGCATTCATGGAGAGAGAAAGAGAGAACATTTGTCTTCGTGATCTGTTTTGCATAATAAAAACATGTCTGGCATCATATTGATCTGTGAGAGAAATTTATGAGCTGATGTTACAGGAGCATATCTCATATCCGGAAGCCTAGAATCACAAGGCGTTGAAGGACTTTGGCCGTTAGAAATTGCTGTGTCTTGTGAGAGATGCTCCTACACCACAAGTCAGCAACAAAGACAGGGATGCACAGGTGACTTCCACTTCTTCTCTTCAGGTATGGGACTAAATATTACTCTGATTTTGTTGACAGAGCAGCACAGCCAGATTTACAGTGACAATAAGTGCTTTATGCTTTGTAGCTTTTGAAATTCTTTACCAGCATGAGTTTGTTGACTATATTAGAAAATTGAAATTTGAAAGTCTCTGTTCAAAGTGTAGATATTACATTTTTCTTTTTTTGAGAGTGGCGCATGCCTTTTAGCCATAATATAGCAATGCATTAATTGTACAACAGCACACAGTGATACAGATGCATAAATCGGGGTTAGCTTTCAGGGTTCATAAACATTAACAGAGTCATCTGACTGTCAGTGTGACAGTTACATAATAACTCACATGAAGTTAAACCTGAGGCTTGAATTCTAGTTAGAATGTTGAATGTGGAAAGACAGATTTCTTCTGTGCAAAATGTGACAATAATCTCAGTGAACACGTTTGCGTAAAGAGATTTAGCAATTAAAGCTCATATTTGTGTAAGCATTAACACACAAGATGCTCTTTATGAACAAGGCCATTTGTTGCATATTTTTATTTTAATCTTTCCTCATTTTAGCTGCTGTTAGAGGGATTGCTATGGAGTCATTTGGCCTGAGGAGGACTCAGTCCCTGAGGAGTCTCTCTGTTGTTCAGGAGAGGTCATGGGTCATGCCAGCTCCCAGCCTCAGGAAATCTGTGTCTCAGCTGGTGCAACAGTAAGTTCTGCACAATTTACTGTATGAACACATTCACATACACATAAAGCATTAAGTAGTGTTAGAAATAAAGCTGACTGGGCACGTTTGAGCTTTCCTGACTCATCTGTTCACGCTTTTATGAACACTGGGAGTTTCTCAATACTGCCCCCTTCTGGTAGCCAATGAGGAATGAAACGTGAACATGAGTGTTTTGCTCAAGGGCACACAGACAATTTCCCATCTGATAATTAGATTCAAATCACAATGATCATTAAATGTTTAAATTTGTTAATACATTTGTTCAAACAGTTACCAAAGCTGTGCTGAGATAAGGAATTTTGAAAAAGTGGAGCCTAAACTCCAGGTAGTACATCTTTTCTTTTTTTAAAATCATGAGTAATAAATGTGAAAAGCTTGAAAACAACAACACTGTCCAAAAACACAAATTGCTGCTTTCAGGTGTCAGAAAGTTGTATGGACATTCGATGGAAAAGGCCAGAGGGCAAGGAGAATATGGGCCTCTCGACATCTGGAAGAAGCTCCATTCTGTCCAGGAGTCGCTCCATGGACGTCCTCCCTCAGAGGGAGTCTACAGGCACCAAAGCTCTGTGTGCCCTGTTTGAGTCCAAGGCCACCCTGAAGCAAGGCCTAGACAGCAGCTCCCTCCTGAACTCAGCTTCTGCTCCTGGCAGTAAGACAGGGAGAGACCGCCCTCTGCAGGACTGGGGCAGTCACAACACCCCTTTAAAGAGTAAAACCATTCAGGTGTGTGAGCTCAGAATGTGTGTGATGTTATATACCTACCAGATTTTACTACATTGACTGTGCTCAGTGACACATTCCTTGGCTCTTTATCTCATAGAGTCAGTTACAAATAATTTTAACATGAATCAATCAAACATTATGCCCATCAGAAAGAAAGTGAGTAAACCTATTACCCAGAATGTCAAACTATTCCTTACAGCTCCCATTAGCAGGCCTCTTTCCCAAACAGGGCGATCAAAAAGAGACATAGTGAACCACAACCGTAGAAACACCAAAAACAGCGTGTTGTAACTGTTTTCATGACACTATATGTTGTTTATCCACAGAGAACTGTCCAGGTGGAAGAAAGAAAGAGCACGAATGGGCCCCCAGAGTCTTACAACAGAGCAGCCAGATCCTCGCATGGTGAGCAGTGTTGTTGTGTTGTTTATAGTCACTGAGATCTGATAGGGCAGGTGGGATTGGTGCCAGAGTTCCCTCAAAGGCCTGAGATCACTGTTGTGTGTTGGTGCCACAGTTCACCATCTGTTATCCTCACTTGATAGGATTGAAAACTTTTTGAAAATTAAGATCAGGGTCACTGATCTTTGAGCAAATAATGTTTGTGTTCCTGCTGGTTCTTTGAAATAAGTATGTAAGCTGAGACATTAATCCATCTGTGTCAAAAACAATGCTGGAGCATCCCCACACAGCCCGAATATCAAATCAATCAAGTTTAAGTTACAACAGAGTAAAAATGTTGGGATCAAGGTCCCTGGAGATTTAAAGTGTCACCATGAACATCCTGACAGAGCTGGTAAGCACTAACCTCTGAGTCCTTTGGCCCTGGGAGTTGTGGGGAAACAGCTAAATAAAGACAAGGATGTAGTGGTGTAAATGCATAACTATGCTTTTGCACACATGCTTAAGATAGGAGTGAGGCTGTTGCTAATGGCTCTGACCGTGACACAGACCTTAGTCGTCCGAGCCATGCCACTCTGTGTCCCGAAACTGATATTGCTCCTACGTATCATAGTTGAGGCTTTGACCCTGTGATGATCTACTGCGAGTAAGACTCAGGAAGGAATGTGAGTGGACATCTATAGCGAGGATTACTGACAAAAATCATAGTGTATTTTTCGAGGCACCTCTGAAAGTAATCAAAGCTACAAATTACAAAATCATGTGTAATTTAATTTAAAATAATCTGGCAGAGTATATGTGACAATATATAAAACATTCGCCTTAGCTGTCTTATCAATGTACAACTTTACCAAAATAGCTCTAGTGGGTGTTTTTTTTTACATTATGTTTTCCACTCAACACCCACTGACCCACTGCTGGTCCCACCTAGTGCCCGTTATAGTGGCTGACAATGAGCTACAGGAATGGGAGGTGGAGGGGTGCCCCAGTCCCTCAGTGACTAACAGAGGTGATTGACTCAGTGGAGTAGCAGCAGCCGCCAGCCCACCCTCCCAAAATAGAAGTCACTGGGCCAGTGGACTCTGATAAAAATCAGCTGTCACCGAGACCGCAGGACTAGAAAGAGCTCAGTCACAGTGAACTGAGAGGCAGAGAGGAGCACGGAGAGAGGAGACAGGCTGCATCACACATCACCGAGGCCTTAAGAGTCAGTTCTCAAACACAGCGGAGATACGCAGGGAAGTGACCAAGAACAACGCCGGATAGTATTTTAGTGAGTATGATGAATGTTTACTTAATTAAAACAAGAAAACTGATGCAAATTATGTGTAGCTAATGTAAAAAAATACTACTGTACAGACAGAGAAAGCTACTTAAATGTATACATTGCTTTATATTACAGTATTTTATTGTATCAGATGTGATTCCAATCTGTAAGATCAGTGGAATGAACATGGAGTGAAGTGGAAGCCCTTAAGAAGTATTCAAAATATTAAGTTTAAATTTAGGACTGTGCCAGTTTCGATGATAAGATTCTGAGAAACAAAAGAATAATTAAAAGGATAAAAGTTTAGAAAAAAGATGATCTGAATGTTTTCCATTTTGCTGTTATTCATGGCTATTTCTGTTTGAGTGATATCAAGTCACACTGTGTTGTGACTGTGCTGCTGGCATCTTCATTAAGGCTTAAGTGGCTATCAATTTTCAGACCCTTATACATAGAGGTGTCTGGAATGGAAGTCCAGACAACAGGGACAATCAGTCTTTCCGTCTCTCTGTCATCACAAGAGTGACGACGAGCACATCTGTCATAAAAGCAATAAGGAAAACCAGACCTAACTTCCACTGACTGCTCTAACACTCAGTGGAGTGATGTGCAGTTTGCAGGTCTGACGCCCTCCAGCATGAGCAGACTTTTGGAATGCCAGTTTTCATTACAGTCTGTGAATGTGGCTACAATCACCAACAGCTGATGGTGGTGAAGGTGGCGGTAGTGAAGAACAAATACCAACTGCATTTCACCACCATTTGTACAGCTGCCAGCGGCCCAAAACGC
Organism: Centropyge bicolor; assembly: GCA_037975185.1. Classification (NCBI taxonomy): domain Eukaryota; kingdom Metazoa; phylum Chordata; class Actinopteri; family Pomacanthidae; genus Centropyge; species Centropyge bicolor. The sequence continues at coordinate 1,675,917 of JBBMOC010000050.1, read as the reverse complement.
CCCCGCATTACTGTGCCACTAATAGCTCCTCTTCATTCCTGGAGAATGATCCCAGATCAAAGAGATGTCAGCAGAAATTGCTCTGAATGTGTGGGAATCACTGGGGAAGGTTTCAAATGTCAACGAAGCTTCATGTCTTTGACCTCACTTTTGATTTGGTAACAACTGCTTTTTTTACAAGTCAGTATTTGACCAGCTATTGATGCCACTGTGTGTGAGTGTATGGGAGCTGATAACTGATGAAGCTGACCTCTCGGTTTAATGGGTGAGGACTTCAGCGGGACACACACAGCCCTCGGTTGCCTCATTCTGTCTGCTCACCCATCTATGAAAATGCTTTAAGTCCGGGCTCGTGAGAGGCGCCAGCTTGCTGGTCCATCCTTTTGTGCTGTGAGGGCTTAGTGTGTGAAAAGGAGAGGTGTGTTCAGATCTGGCCATTAGTTACAGCTGGATGGCAACACACTGGGCTGTTGACCTCTGGCCATATTGTTCACTGTGCTGTTGTTGTTGAAATATTTTCTGAATTTATCCCATACCCATATCTGAAAGTGATCAACTGTTTTCAGGAGATGTGTCCTGATTTTACTTTTTTAAATCGATCAATGAACCATATTATTATATATATAGGGTAAAACAGCTTCAGGTGAAACAATGCCCACCAGCCTGAGATCATTTCTATGATTTTCATGGGGGCAGGCCGTCGCATTCCTTTGGTCAGGTGTTGATGGTTTTATGGCAGGGAGCTCACACAAACAATGTGCAAACAATCTGTGTCACTCCAGCTGAGCTAGCAGTTGCTGCTGCTGTTTTTTTTTCTTCTTCTCAGGCGTCATGGTCAGACCATGGCATGCAGTTTGGTGAGGGTCCCAGGCAGCAGGCAGGCTGTGTGGGCCCGTTTGTTTTGTCAGCTACGAGGACCGAGGCCTTTGTAAACTGACTTGTTTGTTACAATGTTTGTCTTTAGCATCATAAATCATATGGAGCTTCATTTAAATAATAAGTCCCTCGAGCTACTCAAATTCATATACTGTACAGCCATATGACCTGGTTACAGATTAAATAGTTTCCACAAGTTAATAACACAAGCATGGCAGCTACAATGGTGATAACAAAGTTTCCAACATCACTATAAATACTCACTCGATGAGCATAACTAAAAATACACACACACTGTTATCACTCTTGTTGCTGGCACTAGACACACTTTTTTACATATGTGTCCTACTTTTACAAATGTCAAGAACTCTAAACTGGCAAAAGTGATACGATCCAAATGTTATTTTACTTCAGTTATTGTTATGTGAATAAACATTGAATGTCTTTTCTATTACAGATGACAAATATATCCCACCAGTGACCAAGGGGGGCACCCCAACAAGACACACCAAAGACAGGATATCTGCTTCCTCCTTGGTGAGAGACAGATCAGCTCTCTATCTGTCAAGAGCGGCAGCTATCGACTCCACAGGAGGCTCAACACAGCCAGTGAGTTCCTGAAATGCCTCTCATTCCTCTCTCCACACTGAGGTCAAGTGCTTCAATGGGGAATGACCACTATACTCTGTCACAATCTAACATTTCACAATCAATCTATTGTATTCTTGAAATGTTTAGCACATGTGAAGCACACTGCTGATATACATTTTTACAGAAAATAATGTGACGTATACATGAGCCAAGCTGATCCAAATAACGCATTGTTTTCTTTGTTTAATAGGAAGTGATTGGCACTCCAGGAACGAGGACTAAAAACATCAAGGTACTGTACACTTCTCTTAGCTTCCTTTACTGCAGTGTGTGGGTGCTGCTACTGTGTGTGCTGTGTAACTGACTCAGTTAACACATTTGACCTTTGACCCACTAGTCACATATGACATTTGGATATAATTGGATGCAATTAATAAACAGTTGTAAATGATGTATTTCAAGTTTGATGTCAATGTCATATTAATTTCTGCATAATGAGGCAACAGTATTCCTTGAAACAGAAAGGTAAAGTGCCATCAAATGGAGAGGATCAGAGTTTTTGGTTCATTTTATTAACAACACCTTTAGCACTGCAAAACACTTAACACCTGAAAGTGAAACTTTTTTGAACTATTTGTCATAAACTGACTGACTAACAATGTTATTATTGTATGTAATTAGGATCTGAGGTTGTTTACATCCCTTTTGGATTAAAGGCCTTTAATACATAGTCCCCAAATTTTTGAGCTGCAATTCCTACACGGTTCTCAAAATATGAACACACAAAGCTGCCGCAATCAGTATTTATATCGTTTCTACAATATTTTTATTACCAATGGATCAATGAATGACAAACCCAAAAATAACTATCATCCTAAGTGTTCCCCTCGGCTACACAGAGTGTTTCAGTTTTTTTCAGCGTATTATTTGGTTTTCAGTCCTGCAACTATTCGTCAGTTGCGCCGTTCCTCTCAATGTTGTTTTCAACCGCTGGCAGCTGTTTCCAGCAAAACCCACTGTGGTGAACATAGTGTAACACATATCAACTAAGGGGCCAGGTATTTCCCTCAGGATTTGGTGGAGACCAATATGTAGGTCACTAGACTTCAAATGTACGATAATGTTGGTACATTGCTGTTGAATGTGCAACTTTTTGCTGATAAGTTCGCCATTTTCATTTTGCTTACTGCTTGTTTCTGCTGCCCCGAAGAATAAAACAAAAGAATATTCATATTTCTGGCACAAATGTCGTTAATAATATACCTTAGTGCACTTAGACTAGGTGTCTATGTGATGTCTGCTTACTAACAGCTATGAAGTGTTTTGTTAACCCTGGTGTGACAGAGGATGGTTTGCTGTGAAAAATACCAATCAAGCATAAAGAAAGGTAAAGTATGGCTTCACTTGTTAAAATGCATGCCATTTGAATATTTGCATGTACCTACTATTAACTAATACTGTTTTTGATTACTGAAACCTGACAATATTACTCCCATCTGTCTTTCATTTAAAGATGGCTGAACCAGCCAGGAAAATCACAGTTTCACACTCATCTCATGATGATGATGACCTGCCTCTCCCCCCACCTCCTCCTGTACCACCTAGACCCCTTGACTATGAAGGGCCTTCAGAATTAAGCAGCCTCCCTGTCCCTCCACCTAAAGAAACCTTCTCCACGTTCTACCAGCAACGGCAGAAGAGCGAGCTGAAGAGACTTTTTAAACACATCCACCCAGACCTACGGGCAAGTCTTGATGATGCTGTGGATGACGAGATAATGAAGGCAGTACAGTCAGAAAACACTCAGGCAGCAGATGCAGCTTATCAGGGTGAGGTGCAGTCCATGAGGTGGATCTTTGAGAACTGGACTCTGGACAATATTGGAGATCCTCATGCAACCAAGAAACTGCTGTATGAAGAGGAGTTAAAAGGTGGAGATGTCAGAGGTACCTCCTCTATGTTTGAGCACATTGACAGCGTCCAACAAATGTCTGCGAAAAGACAGACTTCTGTCAGAGGGGATGTGAGATCATCGGTGTGGCTGTTTGAGACCCAGCCTTTAGATTCTCTAAGTGAATCAAAAAGAGAAGAAGGCGAACTGGTTGAAGCAGTGCTGAAAGAACCAATCCAGCCAGGAGATGTGAGCGGGGCTCGGCTGCTTTTTGAGTCAAAACCATTAAGTGACTTAGGACGCTGCAACTCCATAGAAGACCACAGTTTCCTCAAACTGAAATCTGAACTTCAGGAGCAGAAAGGTGACATCCAGAAGACTGTAAAACTCTTCCAGGCAGAACCCTGCTGTGCTATCAGAGACAACAGTGGCAATATCCATGAGATTAAAGCCATCTGCAGGGAGGAGATCAACAGCAGCAACATCAGCACTGCTCGTTGGCTGTTTGAAACTCAGCCTTTGGACCTGATTAATAAGGGAACTGATGGAGTGAAAATAATTCGGGGTATATCTCTGGAAGAGGGACACAGAGGAGGGGTTGATCAAAAGAGGTGGATGTTTGAAACTCAGTCATTTGACACAATACAAGAGGTTGTGGGTATGGACAAGTTTGAAGGAACGGTGGCTGAATGCACAGCAGAAGCTGATGTCATCAACAAGAGGAAGCTCTTTGAGATGCAACCTTTGGCTGCACTAAAAGGAGACTCTACAGAAAAGTCATTGGAAAAGGAAGACATCATTGGGGGGGATGTCAAGACTTCTCTGTGGCTATTTGAAACTCAACCCATGGAAACCCTTAGTGATAGTTATGAGGTTGGACGTTTGAAGAAAGTCACCCTTTCAGCTGACGAACAAGGAGAAGTAAAAGGCAAAAAGCAAATATTTGAGAGCTGCAGTATTCAAAAGAGTACCTCATTCAAGGAACAAGAAATTGAAAAGGGCGATGTTAAAGGATTCAAACATCTTTTTGAAACAATTCCTCTGAGCAAAATTGCTCATTCTGATGAAGAGGTTGTTGAGAAGGAAAAAGCGATTGCTGCAGGAAATGTGAAAGGTAACAAAGCAATGTTTGAGACAACTCCTTTATATGCAATAAAGGACAGCTCTGGAAACCTCCATGAGGTTACAACAGTCAGCCGAGAAGAATTCATCAGAGGAAAGGTCCAAAATTTTAAGTGGATGTTCGAGACCAAGTCTTTGGATGAGCTTGCAGAGGGAAAGGAAAATGTTGAGGTAATCAAAGGCATCACCAGACAGGAGGATAAAATGGGTGATGTCAAGATGGCCAAGTGGCTTTTTGAAACCCAGACAATAGATGGGATCCATTCCAAGTTCAACCAGACAGAGCATAATGCCTCTGTAGAAGAGGAGCCTCATAAAGGTGATGTCAAGACCTGTAAATGGTTATTTGAGACACAACCAATGGACATTTTGTATGACAAAGCAGGAAAAGTAAATGATAAAGAAGCCATTGACAATACCAATGTCAAGTCCATTACTTGGCTTTTTGAATCACAGCCTCTGGACAGCATCAAAGATGGCGAAGAGTACAATTTGAAGCTATGCAGCACCATACAGGATTCTGTCAAATCGGAAGTTGGTGTTCAAACAGTCAAGCATCTTTTTGAAACAGAAACCTTGGACAGAATCAGAAAGGATGCAACTTCTGAACGTGATGTGAGATGTATCAGCCAGGTCAACTTTCAATCTGGAGATGTCTCTAGAGTCAAAGAACTTTTTGAATCTCAGTCTCTTGATGAAATAGGATCAGAAATGGTGACAACAACATCAGATGAACAGAACCAAGATGAACACATCGAAAAAGGTTCTGTACATTCATTTACTTGGATGTTTGAGAACTGTCCAATGAACCTGATTAACAAGGATGACAATGATGCAAACATTCAGAGAGTCAGTGGTGCCAAAAGTGGTGATGTACAGAACAAAAAGTTTATATTTGAAACCTCCTCATTGGACAAAATCCATGACCAACCCCTTGAACTGAAGTCAGACTCTATGGAACAGCCTGTGAGTAACGTTGACGTAAAGTCAAGTACTATGATGTTTGAGTCCCTGCCACTATACGCCATCAGAGATAAAGAGGGCCAATTTCATGAAGTTACAACTGTGAAAAAAGAGGAGGTAATGAGTGGTGATGTAAGAGGAGCACGGTGGATGTTTGAGACAAAACCCCTTGATGCCATCAAGGATGAGAATGAAGTTTATGTGATCCGAGCAGTCACCCAAGAAGACGTCAAGAAAGGAGATGTCAAATCAGCCAGATGGAAGTTTGAGACACAACCTTTGGACTCACTTACCAGCCGAGAAGAGCCTCCTGTCAGGGTCATTGAAGACTTAGGAAGTAATAATGTGCAGCTCAACAAACAGATATTTGAATCTGAGCAGTCACGCAACAAGTTTGTGCGAATGGTTAGTGTCACTGATGTCCAGCATGGTGATGTCAGGACCTCCACCTGGCTCTTTGAGAATCAAACCATTGACAGTCTGAAAGGGGAACCTCAGGAACAAGGTCCAGTAAAAACAGTCCACAGGGAAGACAGCCAGAAAGGAGATGTCAAACGCTGCACTTGGCTATTTGAATCGCAGCCACTGGACAAAATCAAGGAGTCTGAAGATACCTCAATGCAAGGTACTGAGGAGGAGATACCAAAAGCTGATGTGAAGTGCACTACCTGGCTGTTTGAGACCACTCCACTGGACAAAATCACTGCCGAGAACAGTGTTGCTGACACCCTGGCCTATCTGACTCAAAGGAGTTTTGTTTACTCAAGTGGCATCATAATAGAAGCAAATGAGAGTAGAAATGTTAACATGGCCAAATATCTGTTTGAAAGCAACAGAGGTGTGCAAATTCAGAAAGAAGAGGTCCTTGGGGGTAACATCAGAAACATCATGTTGCAGCTCTTACTCAAACCAACCCTAAAGCCCCAAATTAGGCTTCTTAGAGAAGTGGAGATGGGCAAAGTAAATACCACAGTAGTAGAACTTCCAGTTTACGAATCAACCACAACTATCAACCTCCAGACGGATCAAAGAATACAAAACATTGTCAAGATAATTGATGACTTGCTTGTTCAAGATAAGGATTTGAAAAAAGGAATCATCATGCAAGAAACTGTGGGGGGACAAGCTGAGATGTCAGTATATTCACTCATCTGCAAATATGAAGCCAAAACTGAGAGTCACTGTAAGGAGAAGGGAGATGTAAAGTCTACAATTGGAAATCTGTTAGCAACTGCCAATAGTCAGATGACTGCAGCATCATGTAGAGTGGATGAAAATGAAAAGGGAAATGTGAATTTGTACAAAAGTTGCATCGAGAAAGGAGATCTGCACTATCTGAAAAGTCTTCACACTGAGGCATCAGGAGATGAAGTTGATCACAGCCTTTTGGCTGAGGAGCACATTGATATAGTTCAAGGGGATGTGAAGGAGGCAAAGAGAAGTCTCTGTCAGCAAAAAGAGCCGGTAGAGCGAACCATTTCTGATGTTTTACCAGGGGATGTAAAGAACACCAAAAAGGTTTTTTCGTCTGAGTGCTCTTTCAGTGTTGACAGCTGTGTTCCAAGGGAAGAAATAATCCCTGGCGATGTCTTATCAGCAAAGCAACAACTTGCAGCACAGCAACCTATCACGGTAGAAAAAGAGGACATTGTGGCTGGGAACATCAAGGCAACAATGCAGTCATTAGAACGTGCAAAGCAACAGAGCATGTGTGTGGAGCGGGAGATCATTAAACCTGGAACTATCTATGACATGGACTTGTCAGCTCAAGGTCCTGACACTGAAGGGAGCCAGTCACAAAAAGAGGTCATTATATCGGGAGATGTAAAAGCAGCTAAGAAGTCCCTTGAAATGGCTAAGCAGCAAAGCATGCATGTGGACCGTGAAGTCATTGTCCCAGGAAAAATATACAACCTGAATGTCACAGCACAAGAGGAAAGCTCCTTGGCAGTGATGCAGTCTACATCTTCGTCCTCATCCAGATGCCAGCAAATCAAGACTTATCCAAAGGTCAGTGATGCAGAGAAAGATCAGGAAAGCCATGTCTCCTTTGAGGCTTGTCAACAAAGTGCAGTTATAGTCAGTAATTGTGCACCAGAGTCACTGCCACCTTTTGTAATTTGTGAGTGTAATGGGCAGACAACAGAAGATGAGACAGAAGAAGTTGTCAGAGGAGATGTGAAGGCAGCTATTAGGTCTCTGCAGAGTGCAGCAGCAGAGCAGAGGCTCTTAGATAAAGAAGATATTGTAAGAGGTAATGTCCAATTGGCTCTACAATCTCTTGAGAAGTCTAGTGTAAATGTATCCAAAGGAGACTATAAAGCTGCAATGATATATAGGAATTCAGGGAGAACTTGTTCAGGGAGGAACAAGACTATTCACAAGCAGTGTGTTGTGGTGTCTATGCCTCCATCTGACACAAAATTGTCTCCTTCAATTTCAGTAACCTGTGAAGGACAACCATCCATTACAACACAGAATTCAACACCCAACCCTGTAGTAAATGGAAACTCTAAATCATCCTCCTCTGAGAGCGTAACTCCGCCTCCACTCCCTCAAAAGACAAATGAGAAACTGCAGAAGCAAAGACCAGCTTTACCGCCAAAGCCACAATGGACAAAATCAGTAGTTGTGGAGGATCCAAATATTTCACCAACTCCTGCTCCTGAAGTCCCTTGCCCTGTTAAAGACAATCTAAAAAGTACAGTGATTCCTCCAAAACAAAGAAAACAGTTTCCTACACCCTGTCCAGATAAACTACAAGAAACCACAACACATGGCAAAATAAGTGAAGAGACCTTGTGCGAAACACACCACCAAGACTGTGTTGATGAGGCAGTTCAAGAATCAAATCAAACAACTGAACTTCTACCAATGGACTCAAAGGCTCAGGAAATTAAGAAGAAAAAGAAAAAAGCACCACTTACAGGGAGCAAATCAGACTGTCAAGTAATGATGTCAAACAGCACTGAAGTGGAAATGGAGAAAAATGTAATACAGAAAATCAATGCAGCTGAGGAGATACAAATGTGCATGAAGAATTATGCAGAAGATGGTCAACATGAAATGAACATGAGTATACAGGCTGCCCTACAGAACTTTGAAAGAAAGGAAAGTGAGACTCTGGACAAAAGAGTCCCTTCGTTGTCCAAGAAGGTAAAAGTAATAAATGATAATGTTAGTGAGCATACGCAAAGCATCAAAACCACTGGTCAACAACACAAATCATATCCCAAAAAACAACACAACAGTGATGACATGCAGCAAGCATCGAAGAGCAAAAGTCCAGTTGATGAATGCCATAGACAGCGAAGTGACCTCAATGAAAAGCAACCAAAACTTGAGGCTAAAGTTGTTTTAAGAGAGAAGAAGAAGAAAGAGACGGATGATGAAAGACGACAAAGGCTCTCTGTCCACAAGGAGGAGATCATGAAAGGAAATGTGAAAGCGGCAATGGAAATCTTTGAAAATTTGAGAAAACGAGAGGAACTCAAAGGAATCTTGTCTCAAGTGCAAGAGATAGAGGGAGAGACCAGCAGTGCAGATGTCAGCTCCTTGAAGACATTATATGATAATGTCCCTGCTTGGATGGGTACACCAAGTAGGAATGCAAAGCAAAGTAAAACGGAGGAAAAGAAAGTTGAAATAGAGACACAGGACGATGATCTAGAAAGCATCTCCTCAGTCGAGACTGCATTTGAAGATCTGGAAAAGGCGAGCAAGGAAATAATGAATCTGAAGGAACAAACGTTAGCGAAACTTCTTGACATTGAAGAGGCAATTAAAAAGGCTTTGTACTCCGTCTCCAATCTGAAATCTGAGGCTGACATCGCAGGGCTATCAGGACTATTTGATGAATCTTTGAAGTCTGAGCAAAACTTTCAACCTGCCAACAACATCAGGAAAATAAGTATTGTGTCAAGCAAGGTCAAATCAGGCCACATCAAAGAGACATCTGACGTGAATATGCAAACTGTTTCAGATTCAAGTCCTTCTAAACAAGAAGTGCCCAGGCAAGTTCACACAAAGCCACTCATCAGACAGTCTTCTTCCCAGTCTTCTCCATCATTTATTTCCATTCACTCAGCTGCCAGAAGGCCTGTCGATCAACCGAAGTCACCCATGTCCACATTTAAACCAAAAACAGAGGGTAGTTCTCAAAGTTTCCATGATGCAAATAATGATCTTGGACAGGAGTCTGCTGCTGTCGAGTCCTCCAAAAATGGCCACAGTCCTGCACAACGCAAGGTCAGTGTGCTCGAGGTGAAAACTGTTCCAGAGCAACCCACCGGAATAATTGGCACAAAGACCGTCAGCGAAACATACGAAGAGACAGACGGCTTTGGCAATGTATTTGTTTCTTCTGTGACTTCAACATTTGTCACCAAACAGTCTGACAGCAAGTCATCTGCACTGTTTGAAGTAGTTGGGAGTCCGGCCAGATATGAAGTCATGACATCCCCATTAATTCGGAGATCTGGTCGCTCTTTTGAAGATAAAATGCAGAGCAACTCCAAGGAGGAAGGGACGGTATTTGTAACATTCAGCCAACCAAAGGAAAAGGACTAATTAAGACACGAAGTGTGTTAATTTGTGTATTTATTACAATATGTTTTGATGAAAACATTTTGTTAGTCATAAAATTGATCTTAGGAAATCATGAAAATGTTCAATTTTAATTGATAAACTGTCTTATAGATTTTATACTGCCACCAAATGATAAAGCGTTAAGTTCTTTTATTAAAGCTAAGCATATAGTTGATACTGTATGTACTGTTGTGTAAATTGTCAACGAAATAAAAGTTGTGACATGTGATTGTAAAAGTGATTTCTATTCTTTATACTCGCTCCTCATTGTTTTTTCACAACTTTTAAAACCTGAACTGAGTTGAATATTGAAAATGATTATGGAGCGACTTTATCAACAACCACTGATGTAACCTATCAGTTTGCTACAGGCATCTTAGCTCACAGTCACAGAAATTCAAAATGTTCACCACCTTATAGATGTTTTCTAAATGATTTTAGCAATAGCAATTAGTAACTATGCTGGAAGGAATAGTTTTGGGAAATTCACTTATTCACCATTGTGTGTTTATATTGCAACACGCAAGCCAAATTCTGGATACCTGATAAGTCATATGTTCCTTGACTGCAATGGACAGCTGAAATGAACTTTTACCTGAAATGTCTCCACATTTATTTACTTTCTGTGCGGTTTTGGTCCAGATTCAAATGTTTGAGAAAAAGTCCTAATTATCTTGAACTGAATTTATTTTATCATCATAGTTCCAGTCACCTGCCAAGGAAATGTGTTCTGCCTGTTTGACACCTGTCTATCCAATGGAAAAAATGGTGGCCAATAAACTTATCCTCCACAACAAGTGTTTCTGCTGTAAACATTGTAAGAAGAAGCTCAGGTGAGACATTTTTTCACAATTTAATTAAAATGACTCAAATCAACAGTCATACAGTATAAGAAAATATGCACCCTAATCTATATTATATTAGAATGAAAATTCAAATATTGAAAAATGAATTATCATTATTGCAAATCATAAATGCATTTTGATTATCTCCAGTGCATTAAAATCTTTCACAGCAGTTGATCTAGCACAAATAACAAATCATATGACAAACTGAACAATTGATTTAATACAGTATTTGTTTTATTTGGCTTTATTGCAGCATACACAACTTTTCGTCTCTTTATGGGGAGTTCTACTGCGCTTCTCACTACCGACAGCTTTTTAAAGTAAAAGGAAATTATGATGAAGGATTTGGGCACAAGCAACATAAAGACCAGTGGTCTCAGAAAAATAAAGGTACTGATGAGCCAGATGCCGTGTCCACTCCCAGAATGACAAAAAGCAACTTAGACAGATTTGACGGCTCCAGAGAGTCCTCTGCTGGTGTGTCGCTGTCTGCAAGAGAGCCAGGATATAACAGCGGTGCTGATGTTAAGGGCAAACTAAAAATCGGCTGGCCACCAGAGAAGAAAGGTATTGGGGTTAATCAAGTGCAGCGAACACATGTGAAAAATCAGATACCCGACACTGGTAAAGCATCTACTTATAGCAAAAGCTTTTCAGACAGCAACCAGTTAAAGATCAACCATGGTGGAGAAATGAAAAATAAAGTGACAACACTGTCCAGCCTCTTCATTTCAGGGGAGAAGGAACAATCTAGTACAACACGGTATAACTCTGCCAAGAAGTTGCTTCCAGAGGAAAAAACCCCCAGGAGTGATCCTACTAGAGCAGAGCGTTTTCAAGATAGCAGCACGTCGACAGCACTTAACTTTTCTTCGCACGCCCTAGAAAAGGATATAACTGTCACAGACCAAAAAGAACAGAAAAATGTCCCACCGACTTCAAAAACAAACTACAGTCCGACATCTAACAGGCTGGATGCTTATCCAAACAAAGCTAGGAAGTCTGTACGGTTTGCTCAAAAGGAATATGTCGCTCAGTATTACCTGTCCTCTCAAATCACCTCAGGAGTCAAAGCTGAAGAGCACAGTATGCAGCTTTCAGACCAAACTGAACAGAGAAAGGTGAATGAATCCAAGGAATTAAAAGATGCAAGTGACAAAAATAACATTGATCATTTGTCATCTGAGTTTCACAAAGAACAGAGCGAAAGTGAGGTGTGCCATGAAGAAACGAGCAAGATGTTGAAGCAAGAGTCCAATGTAAAAGTGGAGGGCAGTCAAGAGATACCACAGACTGATAAAACAGTTCTGAATGGAGGTTTAGACAAGGTTGAAGAATCACTTGATACTCAGAGTTTCACTGAAACTCTTAATTCAGCTGACAAAGTTGTGAAACACCAAGAGCCATCTGAGATATCCCATATTATTCCAGAAGACTCTGTCAACTCATGCGAATCAGAAAAGCCAAGTACTCCACACAGTCCTACAGAGCATGTGAGCAAAGAGGAGGCCAGTCTTGGAAGGAATAAAAATGAAGTAGAAAATAGTGACCCAGCTAATGACCAAGAAAGCAGTGACAGTCAGGGGAAGCCTGTTGCAAGAACAAATTCTCTGAAGGGTTCTGCAAAACAGGCTGAAAAGACAAAGGTCAAACGGGGATCCTGGTCCAAGGGAAAGAGTCCTTTGTCAAAGCTCTTCACACCAGGTGGAAATGACAGAACAAACAAAACTGAAACAAAAGATGCCAAGAAACCAGATGTCAAACCTGGTGGTGGACTCTTAGGAAGACTGTTTCAGTCATCCTCGGAGAAGACTGAGTTTGCCCCGAAACCGACTGTGCAAGATGAAAGAAATGACAAAACACATGCTGAAGACAAAAAGACAGAGGAGCCAAAGGAGGTGTTTACAAAAGAGATGCAAATGGAAGGTGACATGTCCCAAGCACCATCTCAGGAACAAGAGACGGGGGAGCACGCAAAGGAAAGGTCACATTCTGCTGAGTCCAACACACTGGATATTAACAAAAGTGAGGCTGTAAGCACATCCACAGAGCCATCTGACCAGCTCGAGACTTCAACAAGTGAAACACGAGATCATCCAACAGCTCTAGAACAAACGGATGCAAATCCAACTGATGGTCAAGAATCCAATTTGCAAAGCAGTGAGGTGACAGGTCTGTCTGTGAGTCATCCTCCCACTACTGTGCAATCAGTGAGCCAATCATCTGAGGAGTCGATCGATCAGTTAAAAGCAGAGAAAATTGGTCATGAAGTTTTGAATGCTCCATTTAATGATGACATTCTTGAAGACAGTGTTAGTTCAGCCCCTGTGGACTCTTTGGAAATTCAGATAACTACTGATGAAGCTGCTCAAAAGCCAAACGAACTGCTTGATGCGCCAGAAGGAAGAGACCTGTGCAGCGCTGCACATTTTGATCTCAACCATGACCTTCCCCAAGATTCCTCTAATCTTTTTGGACCAAACTCTCAGGATCTTTGTGCCAACACCCCCACTGAAATATTTTCATCTTTGAGTGACACAACTTTGTCTGAAGCTGCTTCTGTCGATGCTTTCAGTCTGCTTGAATCTCAGCCAACACCAGCTGAGAATGAAGTGACGTTTGCCATGACGGATCACGTTATTGTCGTTGATTCAGCACTTACAGAGGATCCAGATGATCACACCTCAAGTCCTTTCAGTACAAGCATCCAGACAAGAGAGCAGGTTACCGACTTTGACATATTCAGTTCAAATGATGTTCTGTTCACTCAGTCACCTACTGTTAATGTCTCTGATCAAGGAGGAGCTGATGCTTCCACAAACCAACCATCTGCTTTTCCTGATGACATCTTTGGTCTTAACGACATCTCAACCAGTACAGATGTGTTTACGGTGCTGCCATCCACCACAAGCACTTCTAACTCACTGAATGATTTACTTGGTTCTGATACATCTGCTCCTTCAGCTGAGACAGATATTTTTGCTGATGACATCTTTGCATCAGTTCCACAGTTGCTGCCAGTGACTGAGTCAAGTGATGTAAATTTATTTGCGGAGGGTCTTTTATTATCTGACAACAACATCACTGAGAAAACAGCAGAAAATACTGTAGCAAGTAGTAGCTGGATGGATGATTTACTCGGCTAATAGCAGGACTGTGTTTAGATTATAATACACAAAGTTGGAATCTATAAAAAATAAATACATGATTTAAGATGTCCTTTAACAGCACTTAAATAGATATGACCACTTAACATTTAATTACTTGACAAAAACACAACTAATATTGTTTTCACTTATTATTTCATTTTCTATGGAAATCTGTATCAAACAATCGGGAACATTAATGTAATTTCAAATTTTATGCAATAAATACTGGATGTGTCTTTACATTACAGCTGCAAAATTTATGTATTTCATGACGTGACATAACTTTCCTTCAATGTTAACACAAAGAGAAGCAGAGGTTGCAACGTTTCCTGAATAACTATATATTATTAAGTGATTTTACATAAATAAATAGTTAATAAAACAAAATAGTCAAGAGTAAGAGCTAGAGGTGTAATTTGACTGTGAAATATCTGTTTACAGTGAAGACAATGAGATTGTAAATATTCTGATATGAAAATTCTGTATTCTGAATGTATTGATTAATAATTATTCTGTAATTAAATTGCAACTTGGGCCAATGAGACAGTTTTGTTTGATGACCTCCTGAAGTAGTTTGTTTGGTTCATACAAAACAACAGGGCAGACCTTTATTTTTGAGGCTCTAAATGCAATAGTCTCAATATCACGTTACCTTGACAGTGGTTCAAAATCTTAGTGGGCATGTGTGTCATGTCACTTGTCATAACAGTCTTTGAAAGTCACTATATATGACATCTACTCTTTGAAATATATTCATTTATTCATTTTGGAGTGGGCAATTGTTGTCAGTTTCTTTTCAAAACTATCCACCAACCTTTGTGCTTCATAACTCTTAAATAAAACCTTTGTTTAACCTGCATGCCATTGCATTTTGGTTTTCACCTTCTCAACAAGTCTCAACAAGAAAAAAAGAGAGAGAGATTTTTTTTTCCTCAAAATTCTACCTGGTGCCATACAAGTTAATAAAATATAAAGCATATATAAAAACATCAAAGAAATCTTCTCTTGCTCAGCTGTGTCTACCAACAGTCAGAATCTGGGGTAGCTCAATACTCTTCAATTTGAATTTACTTGCATAGTTATGTCAACAGACCAGGAGGTGATGCTATCTCAGTAGAATTTAACATATTCAGGTTGCTGTCCTGTCTTAAAATCAGACTGCATTTTCACAACTTGAATAAAACTATTACCTTTATTAAGAGCTGTTTGGTTCACAAGCTGGTCGTGTTTTGTTTTATGTTGGAAGGGACTGAAATACCACGCGGTCCTGTATTTCACATTTAACTAGAATATAGAAGTATGCTATTTACATATTGGACCAATAACAGTTTTCATTATAAAAAAGCAGGACTCAAATCCTCTTCTTTGATAAAAGAAAAGAATCCACTTGAAGGCTGTGTGGAACTGCTGGTGGACGTTGTGTGAACTGCAGTCGGCATCCTGTTGCTTGAGTTTGCACTCTGTGGGTATGAGCGAGCATCATCCTGGGAATTAACCAAAACTGATGTGACATACATGAGTGAAAGGAATGCTGAAACAAATACTGAATGCTGTAAAATCTATAACATTCATATTTAGAATAATGTTACATTCTCTAATGTTCCTATATTTTATTTGGGGTCATTGGAAAAACACCAGATCCATGTCGCATAGATAAGTTACAGCTTATATCCAGTCCCTACATAGCAATCAGTCCACAGGCTGTTATTGGCAAGCAAGAAAGTCAGGAACTTTCTCATTTTTCAAGTTATTTTGCAGTCCACACGAGGAATTACAAAACAATTAACACATGTACATTGCTTCACATTCATACATACTGCATATTTAAGATAGGCAGCCTCATCCATCAGTCTAATGCTGTTGCTAGCAAGGATTATTTTGCTACTTGCATGTGTTGATTATTTAAAATGGTACTTCACAATATGATAGATTGACTGAAAATATAACATTTGTCCTGAGTGGCAAAAGAGGTAGAGTCATGGTGTCATGAAAATTCAAAGGGTTCCTCACCTTGTTAGCATGAATGTGGACAGTAACGTCCAGAGCTATCAACTTGACTGTGGGTGGCACAACGGGAAAACAAAGGAGTGTCCAATGGAAATCATTAAAGCACCGGTAAGTTTCATGGCAATTTTCCAATCAGAATTTGATATCATTTTCAAAGTAGAAATTCAGTGGCCTCAAGGCTGTCACCAAAACATGAGGATAAATTCTGAAAATAATGACTATCTACAACACATTTAATGCAAATGTGGCTGGCAGACAGACCAGTTAACCAATCAACATTACCATCTTGAGTGTCAACAACAACAGGAAAGTAAGTCACAGAAGAATTCAGACTAAAGTTTGGTAGATTTGCTTTCTGCAGGCTCGTGTGCTTCACGTTTCTTCTTCAGGGTGGGCTTATTTCTGTGGGAAAGCAATACACAAAAGTGTGTGTTAGTCAATTGGACAGTGTCCCAATGTGTTATGTGTTAAAAATACTGGAACAATATTAGTGCTGTTTGGCAGTCCTTCTTCATTCTCAAAATCTTCATTCTCCAAATGGAAGATGGTATCTGGTTCATGTTTGCATATTTGATAATGTGTAGCACTTTGCAGATCGATTACAAGCAGCTTATATTGCTCACATCTGAAAACTAAATTTACAGTACCCACTTTAGACAGTTATTCATATCGAATCAAAGTTAAAGATAAGATAAGATAAACCTTTAATCATCCCTCAGTGGGGAAATTTGATAAAATTACATTTCTACAACATGATTGCACATTTGCCTTTTTCATCTTTTCATGTAAATAACTACCACATTCATTCACATAAAGTTTGTCCTCAAAGTCCTGGCTCTCACATAAATGGTTCAGCAGGCTTTTTCCTGCTTAACCACTGAAGCATATAGACTAATCTAATTTTATTGTACATGCAGTCATAAATCTTGGGAAGTTATACTGCACAAGATTATGGCCTTGATAAAGGTGTCATCAAGAGACGCCCTCTGCCTGCAGCTTGCTCACCTGTTGGCTTCGGCCTCGTCTGTTGAATCAGGAAGCTCTTTTCTCCTGGTCTCAGGAAGTATGAAGCAAAGAGCTCCGCTGATCAGCGTAAGGCTACTGAATACTACGATGGGTATGGACCAGTGGTACATGGCCAACATGTTGAGCAATGGAGCTAACAAGCCACCAGCTCTGCTTGCAATGGAGCCCAATCCAGAGGCTGTTTGTCTGAAACAGAAACATACAGAGCTCAGATGTTGACAGCTTGTATTGTAAAGTATTTCCTCATGGTCAATTTTCAACTTAGTGAAAATGTGTATCATTCTAATCCTTACTGAATCTGTTTTCATTGAAGCTTCCTCAAATATGCACTACAAATAATATAATAATACAGCAGTGATGTTATTGCCCTTAATCACTGCATTTCTTTATCATAGCCTTTAGATAGACACATTTAACCTGTCCAACATTAGCTAATGAGACTATTGAGAGCAGTGACATCATTTAGTACGTGAAACACTATTTTACTGTGTATGTTAGACCAATTTGACCTCAACAGTTGATCAACTATTGAATGAATGTGTCAGTGAACAATGAAGCTAGTGTCAGGAAAGAGTGAAAGAGTGACCTCCATATTCATCTTATTTGTCACCTCCCTAAACTAAAATAGGTCAGAAAAAGAAAACAATTCTAATGACTGGTGCGACTCCACTTACCGAAAAGATGTTGGGAACAGCTCCTGAACGTACACATTGCACACGGATGCTGACCAGTTTATTAATAAACGTCCTGAGGTAGCTAATACGGTCACGGCAACAGCATTACCTTAAACGGAATAGGAGGATAACGTGATGAAATAATCATATAAATAAATTGTGTCCATACCATGTACCCCTGCCGTTCAACAACTGGAAACAAATTTAGCTCCTGCCAGCTAGAGCAACAACAATATCAATGTTATTCTTAATTATCAACTAGCAGCTGCTACAAGAATAAACAACTAAATTCATATAGATTTCATGGCTTAGCATAACGAGGCTTTTCATGCTACCTAGCTAGCCAGGCTGTCTTATCAGTTTAGATTATGACTTAGCATCAAAGCGAAGTGTCTGTCGTGTTAGCTCCTTTTGTCTTGAGCAATCACAGAAATAGTGCGATTGTGTTATTGAGTTTCAAAGAATTGTGTCTTTCTCAGAGGAACATTGAGAATCAACGCTGGAAAAGTAACAGAATTAAATACAATAAAAACAACAAAGTGGAAATTAAATTTAAAAATTATAAAGAAAATTTTGCACAAAAATTGTTATTGGGGAAATGTAATTATGAAGTAAAATCAGGAAATAAACTGATCTTTTATTAAATAAAAATGAAGACCTATAAATTAGTTTTTACCATTTCTTAAAATTATAATTATGAACATGTTGCTAATTATTGTTTCATTTACATATTTTACACAATTTATTAATGAAGCTCTTTCTTTTTTTATTATTATAATTCTTTTTTTTTTTCTTTTTTTTTAATATTGAACACTCCAGAGCTCCTTGTCTGTGGGCAAATTGATACTTTGACCTAATGATGGAGCTTGATGAAAAGTCAGGGGATCACCAAAGTTGACCGTAAAGTTTTGATTGATAAAGTTAATTCTGAGTCTGATGCTCAAGGCATCAGTATGCTTCAAATGAAGCGCTGTCTGATTAATTTTAGTAGCGTTACAAAACCAACAATCTGACAAGTAGACCTGGGGTGCACTGTTTTCCCCACACGGAAGGGAAATGTCTATAACTATAGATGGTAATTCATCCAACAGCTGTCAAGATTTTTCTCTGAACCAAAAATGTCGGCATGCCAGTGGAGTAAGAAAAGTCAAGGTATCACTTAAATCATTAGGATACATCTTCTGGTGACCATGACTGTCTCTACTAAATTTTATGGCAATCCATCTAAAGATAGTTCACAGCCAACCAAAGTGGTGCGCTGACTATCTGCTGAAAGAAGACAAAAGCCAGATATACTCCATGTGACTGAAAACATCTGAGGTGCTTTACCTTGAGGAACAGCTAGGATTAATATGCACAGTAATCCCCCAATCATAAGTGTTGACACCAGTGAAATTTTCCTCCCCAGCGCTTCTAACAGCCAGATGCAAAGAAAATGAGCTGGCAGTTCAGTGAGACCAAATATGAGCTGCGTCAGGAAGATGTCCAAACCAAAATTTCCCACATTAAATGAAAGGCAGTAGTAGGCAACATTCAAAGAGAACCTGAGGATTTCAAAAAGAATGTATTAGACATACAATATTTTAAATATTAATTGTAAAACATATTATTACTTCAGTATCTCAATGCATCATGTATAGGCTCTAAAGTTTTAATGTATAAAATGTAACTTACCATGCCAGTATTACGGTAAAGAAATACTTCCTAAGCACAGATGATTGCATAAGAATTGTTATTCCTCCCTTTTTTATGTCTCCCATTTTCTCAGTTTCTTTCTCAACAATCTGTAATGCACAAGGAGGTGGACACAATATCATGCTAACGTTTGCTTATGTTAGCACATCATGTCATCCAATCCTTCCTGTGTGAGCGAGGTGATGAACTATTTTGTCCTAAATGATAGATAGATAGATGGATGGATGGATGGATGGATGGACTTTCTTCGTCCCAAACTGGGAAATGCTTTGACTGACAAGCTAAGGTTCTGTTGTATTGCACTGCATTATACTGTATAGGTGTTGATTACATTTTCTTATGCAATAGTTATTTCACCATAAATATGTGTTTGCTATGATCTGTTTCTATATCATATTCCATTTAAGCCTATGAAGTATTTTGTGAAAGTACCCTTTCCAGCAGAGACTCTGGAACAGTGCGTTTGTTGATGGCTGCCACTTTGGTAATCAGCTGTTTAGCCTCTTCTGTCCTTCCTCTGCTTAGCAACCACCTGGCTGACTCTGGAATAAACCTGTCAGAAACGAGAACAGTGACACTTATATAACCTGTGATTTAATTTTAAAAAGCTTGAGGGTAATAAAAAGAGGTAATGTGCACCATATGTAAATAGCAATCACTGCGTATGGAACTACTGTGATTAGCTGAGCCAGTCTCCAGTCTCTGATGAGGTAGATCAAACCAGCGAGGATGACCTGTCCAATGGCACCACATATCTGAGCCATACATGCACCCCATGACCTTCTGGACGCCCCGATCCATTCGGTGGCTGCAAACAGGAAATCACTGACCGTTAACCTGAAGTTTATTGCCATAATATTCCAACCCCTGCCAAGAAGTATGGAGCCCCAAAACTGACAAAATGTAGTAAAAATTAACAAAGAAGACAAAAAAACCCTCCATCAATAAATAATAATCTTAATGAAATAATTCTACAACTTCTTCTACAATTTTATTTAGCAGACGCTTTTATCCAAAGCGACATACATTGACATACCAATGGAACAGCCATTGGGGGCAATTAGGGGTTCAGTATCTTGCCCAAGGACACTTCGACACATAGGCTGCAGGAGCCAGGGATCGAACCACCAACCTTCTGACTGGTTGACAACTGCTCTACCTCCTGAGCTATAGCCGCCCACCCATAATTAAAACGGGATGTAAAAATAAATTTGATAACCTTTTACTACATTATGTCAGTTTTCAAGCTCCATAAAGTATATGGTGTATATTGGCTTAAAGACAAAAGCTCTGAGTTTGCATTTGTAAATTAAATACATGGCTGGGCAACAAAATTTTCAAATGTAAGACCATAGAATATACTGTACCCAATATGACGCCATTCAGTCGATAACCTCCATAGCCAATTCCTACCAGGAACTGAGATGTTAAATACAAATAGAAGTTGGGACATAATCCAGTTGTTATAGTAAATATGAACAGCACAACGACTGGAATCTGAGCTGCTCGTTTACGACCAAACCTGGAACAGATAAACCCCCTCTGCTTAGCAAATGTGCCATAATCTTGTGGGGGTTTTTTTATATGCGTGAGTGTGATTTCCATTGAACAAGATCATTGAGCAGCAACAGGCATCATCAGCATCAAGAATGCATAGTCTGTACAATTTCAAGCATACTTACGATTCAGCAAAAGGTCCAAATAAGAGACAACCAATGAGAATGCCAGCCATCAACACTGCTTGTGCCACTTCCAACAGATTACTTTGGTCACAAACTAGATCAAACTGTTGGAAAATCAAACCAAAATGGTTAAAAAAGCAGAATAAATAATTTAATATTATATTGTAAATGGTCATGAAACAAACTTATCACTTACATCAGTGGCTATGGTGGATTCATACAGCGTGTTGTAGTACACCCATCCATTGTTACACCCTGTGGTCTCATTCAGTCCGTACTCCCTGATGGCACCGATGTCCCAGTCCACAGGGACAAACATCCGACACCTGCTGAAGGCCCCATCCTCCTCCCGGGGCAGAGTCAGGTTCAGCTGCTCATCTGTGGTCAGGTTAGGATCAGCTCTGAGGATCCAGTCTGTGTTACAGTGTCGCTCTGGGTCGGACTGGACAAAAAATACACTGGCAAAGTGAAAAGGCAGAATAACAGTTGGGAAGCAAAGAGCAAAAAGAGTGGCCTTCTGAAATAATCCAAACTCTCCAATACTCCGGAGGATCTCTCCAAAATCAGCCATGCTCAGGGACCTGAGTCAGTTTAGAGATGCTGCCAGAGGATGACCTTTAAACGATGCCCATTAATGTTTAAACCCTGGACTGTGTATGTCAGGAAGAACAGGAGAGCATTTGAACGGATATTATATTTTGTAGAAATGGCTAACCTTGTTATTATTCAATCAGATCTACCAGTCACAATTTTCTCTGTGTCTCATTGTCAACTGAATTACACCCCAGTGCTTTGGCCTGAAGCCCTGAGTTGAATTTACCTCACCATCCATTGATCCACTTTCACTGACTTTTTTTAATGGTCATAATATGAACATTTTGTTTAATCTGTTATTCCATCGGAAATAACTTTTTAACTATTTTTTCAACTTTGCTTCTCTCCGAGCTCTGTTGAACTTTCACCAACTTTTATGATATGCTGACTAATCAAACCAGTTACATAATATGGATTGTATCATAACTTTAGTCAAGTGATTACTGTGAGCTGTAAATGATATTACAATAGTCTGCTCAGGTCTGCAGAGGAATAGAAAGGACATATATTTTAGGACATTTAACTAAAAGTGACCTAAAACCTCAATTTAACCCCAATTAAGATATTAAACAGGCTCATTTCAATTTATGATTTTGTATCTTTATGTTATGTCAAACCTACACATTAGCGATCCAGTGGGAAAAAATGCTGTGGCTATCATTGAACTACCAAGTGTTTCTAACTAGAATATTATTTTCTATCAGTAAACAGTTGTGAAGCCCTAAAGCAGAATTGATACAATGTTCATTAAGAGGGCAAACCATTGAAGACGTGTCGGCACATATTGGTATTTGATAAATCACTATCAGACTTGCTCATTGCATCAACAATCAAGTCATTTATCACGTGTATAATGTGCATGGGTTGACTCATTGATGCATGTTTGCTTGGCCTTCAGACCCTCTGCTTGCACCCACAGTACTGTCCTTTTATTGTCCATGTAGTGTCTGTCACACCTCCTTATGTGACTGTCAACCTGGGGGTCAGGGCTCTTTTACAAGAGGTCAAGATATGATTACAACCATGGGAAGGGAGAAAAAAAAAAAGCTAATCCAGCTACACTAACTTGTGTTTATTCCTTTTAACTTTTCTCAAATCTTTGTTTTTTCATGTGAAATGCAGTATATTTACCTCGAGGCCTTTTGAAGTATTCAGATTAAACATTGTGTGAGGGCCAAGGGGTCAAAAGTATAAATTTCTTTATATTAAGGGATCATGAGTAATAGTGTTTGGGAGCCACTGGTGCATACTGAGGAGGAGATCTCAGATGAGCTATAATGCAGCTGGAGCTTTACACGCAGTTAAACTAGAAAAACATGAAGTGTTTTGCATTCTTGTATGAATTCTGCTGATCTGCACATGTCTGTAAGGTGTGAACCTCCACAGAATGTAAATCCATATGTCAATTTGTAACTTCCACAGTAAGCGGAAAGTCAAGGCTAGGTTGTCTGACAGCCAATCATGAAGCAATAATGTCTTGTTTTCAGACTGATAAGAGGTTGTTAAGGAGCAGCTGAGGGTCACAACTCAGATTTTTAGATATTAGAACATTTTATGTGTGCAAGCTTGTCAAATGCAGTTGTTTGTTTTGTTTTTTTGAACAGATTATTTGGTTTACATTTGCTTTTGGCATCACACTTTTCTATCAAGACTAAGCTCAAAACTGAACTGATGCAATGATAGAAAATTATTAGTGGCATTGTTTTATGCACCTTCATCCCTTTTTTCTTTTCTTTTTTTTTTTCACGATTAGGCTGCAACTCAATACGGCAATGCAAAGAAATAGTAAGTGAACCCCTTGGATATTCTTGCATTTTTGTATGATTTAGTCATAAAATATGATCTGATATTTTTCAATCTCACAATAATGGACAAGCTACATCTGCCTTTTAGTAAGCCTCAGATGGCAGACGGCTTCCCTGAAACATAAACTTATTATTTCTTTAATCATTTTCATGTACTTTGTACACAACAGGGTACAACCAACCTAACTACAACTAATTGATGGGAAAATCTAACTTGTAGTAACTTTTTTTTAGAAATCATTTATGAAGGGGTTCATGTACCATTTCCCAATTGGATTTTTCATATTGAGCTTATATAATCAATATACCAATTCAGAGAACATTACACAGCATTATTTGTTCATGTGTGTATGTGCCTTCTGTGTTCACCTTCATGAAGCTCAGACATTTCATGGATGAAATAAGCACAAATGCAGCCAATTCCTAATGGTTCACATTCTTCAACTTGGCACTGTACATTGGTCCCGACTGTAGTTTGTTTGTTAGGTTCGATTTGTTAGCGGCACCTTTGTAGCTAAATGGTTACAACGTATTCTGCATGTCTGCACGGTCACTACTGTTTCTAGTTTGCTTCAAGCTGACAGCTTTTTCTGCTCTCTCTCTCCCCTGTTACCAGCCTCTTCACTGCCCCTGTCCAAAGGAGTAAAAACAGCTCTTCAGAAGGTCTCACAAAGAAGTATATTCTCTATCAATATTTTATTTTTCCCACAGAATGTTAATCAGACATCAGACATGAGCAAACACACTGCCTCGGACTCAGCAACACTGAATGTGCAAGACCATTCAAATTCAGATATTCCACTCGACAATATGTAGCTCGTCACACACACACATCAAAAGCATGTCAAAAAATAATAATATAACTAGAGTTTTGTGGATTTGCTGTTGTGTTCAGCCATGTTGCAGTCACTTTCCGTCTTCTTGGTGGTCATGTTCCTGTAAAGAAAGAAACACAATATTCAGAACTTCATTCTGATCTTTACCTATTTGACTTACATAACATAAAAAAGAAAATGAAGTAGTAACAGTTCAAGCAATAACAGTTATATTTACTGTTTATTCCACGCAGACCCAATGACTAACTCAGCTCCTTTCTGCTTCAAAAAAATTCAATTAGAAAGGCTTCATTATTTTAATCTTTTCATTTTTACATATTTTTGCAGATTTATATTTTTTATTATAATGCATTTATTACTCTTTTACTATATACAGGAAATTTATGAACTAATCAGTGTTTTTATTTCTTCCCTATTTAACAGTGTGAATATTTTGAATGAAACCAATCGTGCAGATGGGTGCCTCTGGTCGGCCTGTAGCTGACCCCGGATGAACCGACTCACTCAGCCATGCAGCTTGCTTACCTGTTGAACCCTGCCTCAGTAGTTGAATCAGGAAGCTCCTTCTTGCCGGTCTCAGGAAGCAGGAAGGCCAGAGTGGCACTGGTCAGTGTAAGGCTACTGAAGACCAAAGTGGGTATGGCCCAGTGGTATACAGCCAACATGTTGAGTAACGGAGCCAGCAAGCTTGCTGCTCTGTAGGCTATGTTGCCCAAGCCAACAGCTGTTTGTCTGAAAGAGCGGAGTTCACATTTTGAAATAGAGATATTATAAAATATCTATAATTCTATGTTTTCACATACTTTTGATTCCATACCTGACAGAAGTGGGAAACAACTCCTGAATGTAGACCAAATTTACTGACCCCGCCCAGTTCAAAAAAAACTTTCCAGCGGTGACAAGGGCTGTGATAACAATAGCTCTGTCTGGAAATAAGAATCACATTTTAAAAGTAGAGTATGTTAAACCACTGACAGTCAGAGGGATTTGTTGTCATGTACCGAATGGAAAAGGCAGGAAATTCACCTTGAGGAAAAGCCAGGGTTAAGAGGCAAACAAAACTGGCCAGCAGGAGAGTTGATATCAAGGACTTTTTTCTCCCTAACACCTCCAGAATCCAGATACAGAGGAGATGTGCTGGCAACTCAGTGATCCCAAACAAGAACTGGACCAGGAAGATGTTCAGACCATACTTCCCCACATTCAGAACAAGGCAGAAGTAGCCGAGATTTAATGAAAACCTTCAAACCACAAAAACACAAACATGATAAAGAACTTAAATTAAATCCAATTAAAAACTACAATCCAAAATGTGCTTACTTACCAGGATAAAGATACAATGAGGAGATATTTTATCAGGATTATTGACGAAAAAAGTGTTTTGATCCCTCCACTCTGGACTTCTTTTTCCACAGTTACCTGAAGGGTAAATGTATTATTATAAGAGAGGGGACAAAAAATATGGTTACTAATGCTGTAATTCTGCAGTTGATAGTTCGGCACTAATCCATGAATTAAGCAGCAAATGGATTTAATCGCAACCGTTTTCGTCAAGCACCCCAACAGTCTTGTCAGATGAACTCAAGCAGCTCTTCATCACCCCCTGTCATTATGGTCCACACGTGTTCATTTCTATTGATTTTAAAGTGGATGTTATATGACCCTGACAATTATATAAATCAATAACTTATTTATAATAACAATAACTTACTACTTTTTGCCGCAAAAGCTGAACATTTCCACCGTTTGTTCATGAGTTGTCATTCACTATTTCAATGGATTATAATTTCAACTGATGTTTAAATTCTAGTTCAGATGTACAGATGTACTATTTCAACCATTCAACCATTTATCCGTATATAATTTACTAACCATTCATCCAATACCCATTCCCACATTTTATTCATTACTGTTAACAAACAATTTAAACTTTTTTTTATCCTTCACTTTTGAAATGAAGGCAGACAATGGGCATTAACAAGAATCTGCTTACGAGCATGCTGCGAAATGTGATACAGACATTTATGGTCCCCAGAGGATGAATGGGAATAAGCCTGATCCGTTCCCATAAGCCTCAGCTGTACATGCCAAAATGATAAACTAAGATGGTGAACAACAAAAAATTATACCTGCCAAAAGAACTGTCAAGTCTTTTTTCATAGAAGTCTCATTTGATCTAATGTCACTAAAATTGAATCTGACTCACTTCCTTCAGCAGATTCTCTGGGATTTTCTTGCCATTGATTGCTGCAGCTCTGCGTATGAACTTTTTTGCTTCTTCACTTCTTCCCTGTCCGAGCAACCACCTTGCAGATTCAGGAATCAACCTGAAAAGATTAAGCACAATACAAATGACAGATTCCTGTTATTCCTTCATCAAGTGCCCTGGTTTTGTATTATCTCATTGAGTGAGGTAACAGGATCTGACCAGGTAGGTATGACTAGGAAGTGTGTTACTGACCAATTAATATTAAAAAGAAGTATCTATAACACATACCATATGTACAAGAATATAAAACCCTGTGCTCCTGCCAAGACATACTGAGCTATTCTCCAGTCACGAATAGCATAGACCAGACCAGCCATGGCAGTCTGTCCAAGAGCTGCAAACACCTGGCTCCAACAGGAGACCAAGGACCTTTGGGTGACCCCAGTCCACTCAGTAGCTACAACAGAAATTAAATATCAAGATCACTGCAAAGCTACAACAAACAGGATAATACATGTATGTAATATTGATCATAAAAAAGCTTTGTTAGAGTCACAGAATTCATACCTAACACAACGGCATTAATTCTGTATCCTCCGAAGGCAGCTCCAGCTATGAACTGTGACACCATGTAAATAGAAAAATATGGAGATGCGCCAGCAACTATGGTGAATACTAGCAAAAGGAGGACTGGTAACTGTGTGGGTCTCCTGCGGCCGAACCTAAAGTTTGGAGAGTGGGTGACTGTCAGAAGAAGGGTTTGAAGCACATGACCAAACATTTCTTTTTCAAGTCACTTACGGTTCAGCTATCGGTCCAAAGACGAACGAACCAACAAGTGAACCAGTCAAGAAGACTGTCTGCACAATCTCAACCATCTTCGACTTGTCACAGACGAGATCAAACTGAAAAACACTGTCAAAATCAGTAGAGCAGGCAGCACAGGTGATACCAAAGAAGAAATGACAAATCAAACATTATACTGGGCCTACATCAGTGACCATGGTGGCTTCATACAGCGTGCTGTGGTACACCCATCCACTGTTACACCCTGTGGTCTCATTGAGTCCGTACTCCCTGATGGCACCGATGTCCCAGTCCACAGGGACAAACATCTGACACCTGCTGAAGGTCCCATCCTCCTCCCGGGGCACAGTCAGGTTCAGCTGCTCATCTGTGGTCAGGTTAGGATCAGCTCTGAGGATCCAGTCTGTGTTACAGTGTCGCTCCGGGTCGGACTCGACAAAAAGAAAACTAGAAAAGAAAACAGGCAGTAAGAAATTAGGAAAGGATAACGCAAAAATAATAAGCTTCTGGAAGAGACCATAGTCTCCGATCGTTATCAGAATTTCTCCAAAAGTCACCATCTTCACACAGCTGATGATGTGTGAAACAATTTGACTGAGAAGTCAACGAGAGTCTCAAGTGATGGTAAAGATAAATGTTTAACCATCTGGCTTGGTGAGTAAATGTGCAGGGAGCACATGTCAGGCTAAAATTAAATCTTGTTTAGTAATGGCAAACCTGTTAAAGCAAAAAAAATCAATTCAAACTGGGCTTTAAGACATCACATTACCATTAGACATTGTTTTCACTCATTGAATTTCATCATGTGATTTTATTCAGCTACTAAAAATCATCTGCATGTGTTGACATTTTCCATTAATTTATACATGTCAAGGAATCTCAATTGTTATCACAAATATTCCACTTCAAATAATGCATTTGTTGATGTACACATTTTATAATTCATATTTTAAAAATGTCATGAAATGTAAAAAAAAAAAAAAAAAAAAAGTTGAAAAAAGGAAAATATACTTGCCAATCATATGATTAAATTAATACTAAGCATTCGGTGACCCCGTAAAGAGTCCGAATGAATGGTTTTCTGATGAGTAAACAATACAAGGGAAAGAAATTTAGAAAATCTAAGTGACGTTGAGCTCAAAGCCTTTGATGATCAATCATTTTATCACCAAAATCTCACACACACACACGCACGCACACACAGGGAGAGAGAAGTGTAACCTGTGCCATCGGTCTTATTAAAATGACATTTTATCCATAAACCTTTGGACACGTGTCAGTGAGGGGGAAAACGCATATCATGACATCAAAGCACAGAGTGTGTGATTACAAGCCCCATGTAATTCAAAAAATATGCATGTTAACAGATCAATAAGGTGCCAATTGAACAAATAATTTGTGCATGATTAGTGATGCTCTGACAAAGGCCAACAGTGGGAAACACTACAAAACAAATTCAACTGTCTACTGAACATGATGAGTCTCAATCTCTTTGCCTTAATCAATATTTACAAGTAAATTGTTCCTTTTATCTGACATGTACACTTAAAACAGTCAATGCATCTACATCATTACATACAAACCTCATGATGTTTGTGTGACAGTGCATGGAGTTGCCATCATACGTACATTTACAACATCTTTACATACACCATTTACATCAGTACCTGAACTAGGAGCCATTTCGCAGCCCTTTGCACGTGGTACAAAACAACCATACAGCTACACTGGGAGTGATGAAAGCGATTCGTTGGTGAGTGTTTATGAAGCAAACAGACTACAGTACAGTCAGAAAAATCTTTTCCTAGTGATAAAATAACTAAAGTATAAGTGGGCTCTGGAGACGTTTAAAGGTCATCCAACGAATGAAAGATTTACCTCTGGTGGTATCCAGATAATGCTGGCTTTATTTGCTCAGGTTTTGAGGGATCAGTCTCGAAATTCAACGAAAGCAACATTTGTTAATTAGTACCTAATGCAAAGTAGAGTTGAGGCTGATAGGAAGGTCATTAGTTTTGTAGGTTTTGGTCATAAACCAATGCACTGGGCAAAATGAAAATTCTAATCTCATGGTGTCAATAGACAAAAACTTGGGGAATTAATGAATCAAATAGAATTCATCCTGATGGGAACATGAATATCTGGAGCAATTTCTTTGGCAATTCATCCAATAATTGTGGAGATATTTTCCCTTAAAAAGTAAAAATTCTTTCCAAATGCAGTATCTACCTTAGTTTGGATAACAGAAAACACTGTTACTTGAAATAAATGTTTGATCATTTCCACCATGTTTTCAAAAAGACGAAGCCTCCAGCCATGCTTTAGCACATCAGTGCTTTGAGCTAAATGCTAAAATTAACATCCTGACATCTTCACGTTCAGTGGGTATAATATTTACCAACTTCGTAAGCTTTCACACTCTCACGTTTAAAAGGGGGGGAAAAAAAACCCTTTCCCCTTCTGATATTAACCAGAAGGGGAGAGAGTGCATCAGTCCAGTTCCAGCTGCTCTGTACTGGCTTACAGTCAGAAGAGATTTTAAGATCCTCCTCCTTGTACAAAGCCCTCAATGGGCCAGGACCAGGCTAAGATGAGATAAGCTATTATGGAAGCCAGGTCGCTAAAGATTTTTCAAGAAAGCTCTGCTGCTGCATGTCTTTTAAAATGCTGTATATTGCTTGATTTTAAGCATTCTCTGTACTTTTATTTCTATTAATATTATCAAGTGGGTTTTAATTTCCCTCTTATAGTCTATTCCTGTTTCTATGTTTTGTCTAAGTCTTTATATGAAGCACTCGGTTTGGTAATTAATAATATAAGTACAGCTGAGGCTGATGGGAATGTTACTAGATGTGTAGGTATTCAGATATAGACCAACGTACTGGACCCATTTTTAAATAGAAAAAAGAATAGACTATCAATACAGGTAGCAAATTTCATGTCAATGCACCCGAGTTTTTGAGTTACATCAGTCTGGATCAAAGAGCTCAGTGAACCTTTCACCTCCATATGCTGGCTGAAGGCAGAAGTCCCAGACACAAACAAAACCTCAGCAAATAAGACCAAAACTATCTGCATGGCTAAATACCACTTGGATGAACTGCCCCTTTAAACTTTATTTCAATCAGGCAGAACATATTGAGTTTTTGAGCGTGCACACCTTTCCGCGGACGTTCGTCAGCAGTCAGCCTGCGACACCAGCAGCCTCAGGCTCGACACTCATTGCCAGCATTCAGGATTCATGCCAGCCGTTTGAGCGATAATGGTAAACGTGGAGAATTACCTCTTACAAGGGTTGTGTAGAAAACAGCAATTATTACCCGTGTCTGTCTGGCTGAGTAAAATATTCACTTTAGTTGACTGTTGGTGAAAATGAAAGTAAATTCTCACGGCAGGCTTCTAAAGCTGCCTATTTGGCTGGTTGACGTCAGGAACTCCTCGTGAGGTACAAGCACAAAAAGTGGTTTTCATTCAACCCAAGAGAAATATTATCACCCAGAGGGTCGCAAACGGTGAAATGAAAATACCTATTGCATAGTACAAGAATATTAGGCAGGTCTCAATCTGTGAAAACAATTCTGTCTTTGAACACCTCGGGAAAACGCCACCTGACGAAGTGTTGTAACTGCAGCTATGGGAGAGAGGAGAGCAGTTACAGTTGATCTGAGTGTATTTGCATGATTTCAGCAGTGCAGTCAGAGCCGAAACTCTTTGGTTCTGTTTTGACAAAACCACCACACCTTGAGTTGCCTTATACAGGAATCTAGCAGTTATCTTATAGTTTAAGTAAATATCCATCCTGAATTTACAGAATTACAAAACTAAAACTATGCTACAGTGTGTTTGTAAGATATTTGTATTGGTGTTCAGGGAGATTTTCTTAATTTTTTTAGATAGGCATACACAGAATACACCTATTGATCACAGATTCAAGTTTTCACCAAATGCACTGGTAAAATCTATAGTGTTGACTAACTAAGGCTGAATTTACACTTTTCAATTTCAGTGTAGCATAAAGTGCCATACAAAGGTGGCACGACACTCTTGAGGCTTGTGGCACAGTTGATTTAAAAAGAAAAAAAAAAGGCAATCACTTCCAGTACTGGCAGGAGATGGTTTGGATTGTGCTTATGTATGAAGAGGAAGAAAAAAAAAAGAAAAAGAAATTAGGAGTTGATATAGTTGATTGCATCTGTTCTCCCATTTACTGTATAAGCGCACTGTAAACGTTTCAAGTGTGATTCCTGTGATGAACTGAGCCTCTTCTCACTGTGGTCCTCATGCATCCTGCAGTAGTGTCACACTCCTGCCAGCTTCATGTCTCCTCCTCCTCCTCATTATCATTATCTTCCTCCTCCTCGTCTCTTTGGCAGTAGTGGTTTCTTGGAATTGACTACAATGCAGCTGTGCAATACCATTAGTTTCTGTCCTTTGTTGCTGGCTCTGCTTGACTTAACTGATGCTGAGCTGCGCAAATCCAATGAGTTTAACATCATCAGGAATTTCAGACTCCTCCACGCCAGATGCCTGGAAGAGAGGGAACAACATCACAGGCAGTAGTGGCAATCTTTAAAGCTGTGACAGTAATTGATCGTACAAAAATTGGTAAAAACACACACGCGTGCGCGCACACACACACACACACACACACACACACACACACACACACACACACACACACACACACACACACACACACACACACACAAATCCACTCTGTGTACTTACCAATTTAAAAGTCACATTTTTGTTGTTGTGAGGATCATCAACGATCTTTTGCAAATTGGCCGCAACTAGTCAGAAAACAAAAGGAAGTGAAAAGACCATGTCAGATGACCAGCTACTTTAAGAACAGATGACAAGGCTTTTTCATCATGATCAGTGGTGAAAACAGGAAATAACTGATTTTGGAACGGCATGCACACAATAAAATCATAAACCATCTCTAGTCAGGTAATACCATACCAGCAGTTTTGCATGCTTTAGCAACTTTCATATGCATACTGCATAGGATTAAAATCTGTTTCAAAAATATTTTAGATTTCTTCAAATGAGCAATGCCTTGTTTCAAATGATTTCAGTATTGCATTAAAAATTAAATTGCAGGGATAAGTAATCTACCACACCAATTCTGAACTTTGTGTTGGATAGTATATTGTCAGAAAACTAAACCCAGAAGTACAATCAGGTGGTGAAAACAATAATGTAATTCTTTTTGTTTACTGTGATCGAGCAACACACACACATTCAGACAACATTAATGTGCCTGAATACAGTGCTACATCTGTGACTTACCAATGACTAAGTCCCTCCCATCAACAAGTCCTGCTGAGACCAACTCCTGAGAAACTCCATCAGCAGAATCTGACATGGGGAAGAAAATCCAGAGAGTTAGATTTGAGTCAGGAGTCTCTTAGAACATGATAAAAGAGAACGAGCTAGTTGCTGCGTCCTAACCTCTGCCAGACATGAACTCAAATCGGATGTCATTGAGTTCCTTCTTGGGATTCCTCAGTCTCAGGACGAGGCTGATGGGAACACTTGCATTGGCTGCAGCTGGATCCTGCAACAACACAAGAGTAAAGCAATGACTGTCCAGAACTTCTAGTTAGATTGAACAACAGGGAGATAAAGATGAGAAAAAGATGATAAATAAATCATTATTTGACAAAGCACAGTATGTGCAGGTTTCAGAAAACTGGACTTAGTGTTGTCAGTGGTGCTGCGGAGTCAAGAAGTGAATCATTGTTTTGTTTGAAATGGGGACCCAATCTCGAAGTTAAGAGAATTTAATTAAGTGCCTATAAAGGAAATGTTTGGGGGATATGACAGAGAGCTATCCCTTAGTGTCTCTCGATTTAAAGATGAATAAAGTAGGAGTAAAATTTCAGTTGGTATTACCAATTAAAATTTTAATTATTATCAAAAGTCATATTTGATTTGACAATCTGTGTGTGTGTGTAGGAGAGAGTGAGTCAGTAAGACGATAATAATAATAATAATAATGATGTAACAGTTACGCAAATATAAAGCGCACAGTGCTTCTGGTTCTATTTGTGATGTACAAAACAAAACAGGAGAAATGATTTCAGTGTGTGCAATAGTAGTTATTGAACATTTTCATGACATTTTAACAACATCGTGACACTAATACTAATAACAGTGATAATTTTGGTCGCTATAATCGTCATATGAAATTTTCATACCATTTCAATTCTAGTCCTGCTATATATTTAGCTTCCTTGAAAAGTAATGTGATTTGAACAGCATGACTGTTTACTACGTTGTCTCATGATGTGAGAGCAGCAGTTGGTGGCAGTAATGCAACTCTAAGGTTTTTTGCCAACTGCTGTAGAAGAGAAGAAACATGGAGGACAGTGAAGTTGTAAACACAGAACAGGAGGCAAATTTACAATAACCGTGATAGAAAATTTTGGCAGGTTTTGAAGGTTATGTATATAGCTGCAGCTTTTGTGAACACTACGCCAGAGTCAGGTTTATTTTGTTTCTCATAAACCCTGGATGTCAAAATTTTCACATGGCTGATCTGTAAGGCAGTTCCCTAATTTATTTTCATATTTTTACCTGAGCAGTGGGTGCATGTGAAGGACTCGCTGTTTGAGTGGGAGCCTGTGGTGGAGTATTCTCTCCTGTCTGGCCCACATTGGCCAGGCTTTCGTGTGCTGCAGCAGGCGGCTGCAGATGTCCTGTGGAGCCATCTGCTGGTGGGAAAAGCTAAGCGACACGAATATGCAAATAAATCAGCAGGTGTTTCGTGTTTTACATGAATGGAAAAAAGAGAG
Organism: Centropyge bicolor; assembly: GCA_037975185.1. Taxonomy (NCBI): domain Eukaryota; kingdom Metazoa; phylum Chordata; class Actinopteri; family Pomacanthidae; genus Centropyge; species Centropyge bicolor. Next base: position 1,641,752 of record JBBMOC010000050.1, on the reverse strand, counting down.
GACACACATGGGACAGTCATGCAGATCACAGTCATGTCAAGGCATTACAATAAATCAAGATGTTCAGGTCATGTCCACCACAAGTGCACTCACCTCCATATTCTGGGACCCGTCCTTCACTCTGGGTGACTGCAGAATGGACATGACAGATTGTCAGGATTAAAAACATGCAATTATCCTTTTATCCCCCCAATGTATGGACTGATGGAGCATTGTAAGATTGAAGGAATTTGACACAAGGTGACTTTTAAAAACAGGGCTTAACTGAAATCACAGTTAAGGTAACAGACAGTAAAATCCCACACCAAGACATGAATTGAGTGTGAACACACATTGAAGAGAATAATTATTAGAGGTGATGTGAGCAGGTGTCCGGTCTAGTTATCAGCCTGTTTTTTTCATTAGGAGCGTGTTCTGAGAGAACCTTGCACTATATTTCACTGTATTGCACTTTATTGCAGAAAAAGGCTGAACTATCCCAAATCAGTATTGGGTACAAATCTTTCTCAAACCACATCCATAAACAGACAGAGTCACTGTAAAGAGCCAGCTTACTAAACACTGTCATGTTTACACAGCATCAAGACTGAGCTTAAAATGCAACAAATACAGGTTGTTTATAAGCCATATAAAACAATTCATGAGATTAAGACATTTTTGGATTCTGGTGTATCATAGTTCATTTACCTGAGTAAACTAAACTTGACCTACACTGACACTGAGGTAGGAGGTCTCAACAAAAGTGACCTCGGGCTTGGCGAAGAAAAGTTCAGACTAATATATGCTGTCCATAAGGGTGCAGTGTGCAGCAGTGAGAAATGCAGTGCTGTGGCCTTATAAAGTAAACTGGAAGAACCGGATGTTTGAAGGTGGAGGCAGGCAGAGTCTCACCCGCAGAGCTGCTACAGCAGCTTTGCCCTCCTCACTCTCCTCATCCAGCTCATCGTCGCTCCACTCCCAGCCACCGTCCTCTGTCTTGTGGAGACGGCCACTCGAGCCGGGAACACGACGCACCTACACAATGCAATTGAAAAAACAAAACAAAAACGTAACACTTGATATTGGCTCTTTCATCACCTCTCTCTGGTAAATCCTTTTCAGTGTTGCACGGGCGTATCCCAGCATGCATTAGTCAACACTGTTAGGTAAGAAGTGGTTTAAGAACAACTATCAAACCTTTTTGGATCGCTCTGTTATTGTGGGACCTTTCTGTAGGAGCTTCTCCTCCAAATACTCATTGTTCTGTAACAGAAATACAAACATTTTTTTACAGAATCTATAAAGATTTCATTTGAAACACAAAAAATATTTCAGTTTTTTTTAATCATAGTGACATAACGCTCACTTTGGCTTTTGTGAAGAACTTATGCTTCAGCAACTCAGCGGCAGTTGGCCTAAATAGGAAAAGAGACACATGGCTCTTCGTTATCTTCATTACACAACTAGGGGAATCTAACGGAAAGAAAAACAAGCACAGCTTTAATCTGGCATTAGGGGAAAAATGGTTTGGGGATTAACTGACCTTTTTTCTGGATCTTTCTGTAAACACAGGGAGAGCATCTTCCTGAAAGACTTGCCATACTTCTTCACCATTTCCTTGTCTGTGATGCCCGTCTCCAGACAGGGAGGGTCGTTCTGCAGAGTCAGCATCAGCACCTACAGCCATGCAAAAATTAGCTTCAGTCCGTAAACTGATATAAAACTACATGTAAACTGAAATCTGAAGAAACCTTCATCAAAGCCACTCAATGCAAACTGGCTGGACAAAAACAGATGGACGACAAAAGGTTGTTGAGGACATTAGCATTTCACTCATAAGCAACAGTGAGTGTGACAGACTTATCTTAACTTGCTCGGTTAGAGCTGTTTATATTGGTCAGGTGAAATAAAGAAAGTAACATTTGAGTTAATCAAAGAAAGATCTATAGCTAGCAGAAATGAATGCGCTGTGTACCAAAAGAGACAGTAGATGCCTAGCTAACATGGAGCAAAGTACCAGTTGTAGAGTACAGTACACATGGTTACCTTCATCGGTGGGTATTTGTGATATGGTGCAGCCCCAGTGGCCAGTTCAATGGCTGTTATCCCAAAACTCCAGATGTCGGCTTTGAAGTCATAGCCGCGGACCTGCAGATTAAAAACACAACCAAGTGAGCAAAGTGCTCGAGTCTCTTTTCATTATATAATGAGGCATTAGAGAGAAAACCGAAGGAGACAAACAAACAACATGAATATTAACATTAATATCTCTGGTGGAGATAATTTACTTTTGGATGAGAGGACGAGTTAAATTAGCTGCATCATAAGTATGTGTGTATGTACATTTCTATATCCACACCTTAGTGTGTGACAACTGGGGCAATGTTACGGCTGTACCGGTTCTCCCATGAAACCATTGTCCCCAGTGCTCCATGATGACTGCTTTCTGTAAGAATCTTGAGCAACTACATGTGTAGGCTATCCCAGAAAATTACTGGTACCTGTAAATGTGGATAGTGATATGGAGACTTTACTACCATCTACTGGATTTAAAGATGTATAGCATTTGTTCCACCAAGGCCAAGTGTGTTTCCCGGCAATGCTAATGAAAGTAAAAAAGTAATGGGTCCTCCTTACATCCTTCCTCCCCACAAATCAGGCCAGTAGTTTTTCCATAATCTTGCAGACAAACAAATAAACTGAATCAAAAACATAACCTCCTTGGCGAAGCTAATTAGCCTCTCACCTGCTCCATGACCTCGGGGGCCATCCAGCACGGCGTCCCCACAAATGTCTTCCGAACCTTGTTCCTGGTCATGTCTCCTCCTGCTGCTAGAAAGGCACTCACACCGAAGTCTGGGGAGTGTGTGATTTGGAATGTATGACAAAGAGAAAGAATTAGAGAAAAGCCTTTTAAATTACTCAAATATTTAGAGATTGTCTAAGGCCTGTCATTTTCTAAGTACACTGAGGGCCTTGTTTAATCAACTAGATCATGTCTCAGAATTTCAAACAGACAAATCCAGACAGAAACTGTTGACAGAGGGACATTAAACTGGAACTATGCAGAGTAAAAGCACAGTAGAGGCAGAGAAAACAGAAACACTGTACCAGCAATTTGCACTGAGCCATCATCCCCAAGAAGAATATTTCCAGCTTTTAGATCCCTGTGCATGAAGAAAAGGAACATGGTAAACAACTATGATGGCACAAGGCAGTGACTGCACCAACACAGGAGTGGTTCAGCTGCACATACTCACACTGCAAATGAACAAACACTCTTTACTCTCGCATACAAACATGTTAAAGCTGCACCTTTGATCTGCCTCATTTTTAATCCCACTGATTTCTGTTTGCATACACTGAGTGCAAACTATGCTCAAAGAACTGAAGTGGATTAACCTGGCCTCAACCATCTCTCCCCCCCTTTACTTATTAGGTGTAAGTGAGTTAGCCACAGTGTCTGAGCTCAATCAGCAGCTGCTCTGTCTGTCTGTCGACTGAAAATGCTGTCCAGTCACGCTCCAACGGTAACATCAGATACATTTTAAACATCAGATAATCAAAGCACTGTTGTACAAGTAAACCACTTTTCAAAATAACTAATTTTTTGAAAATCAAAATATTGTGACTAAAGACTAACCCCTGTTTGTAAGAGACATGAGCCTGCTAATTGAACCAATTACACATGTCATACAACAAGGCACAGATGATATAGAGGGGCCTTTCTTCTCACTGGTGGTTCACAGTGTTCCTGCGAGGAACTTTTATGTAAAACAAACCTCCTCAATTATGCATTTTCACTGTATTAAATATTGAAGGAGGAGGTCTAGTTTGAGCCACACGCTCATATGCAGAAATGAAAGGCTCAGTGCCAGAGTGAGCTGAGACAGGAGTGTATGATGGGACATACAACTGCACCGGCATAGTGTACAGCCTGGTGACACATCGCTACAACTCACCGATGAATCTGTCCATTTTTATGAAGGTACTCCAGCCCCTCAAGGACTTCTTTCAGGATGGTGGCAATGCTGGCCTCATCCAACACTCCGGTCTTGTGCTCGCCGCGAGAGATGATATGCTTGATGATGTCCAGCACTGAGCCTGCAAGAGGGGCAGACGCTTGTCACAAGAATGCTGGCAGTGCATGGAGGCAGTCGCAAAATCATTTCAGTTACAGGCACACTAAGTGGCATTAATCTGATCATGGTTTGTACTATACACAAAGCTTGCAGCTTTGTCCCAATTCATAGCTTAATGAAACACAGCCTGCCAGGACTCAGATGTTCACTTATGCTTAATGCACATACACATCGTACTGGAGTCTACATGGTCCTGCATGCAAACTAACTCTGCTTTTTAATTGATCGTAAACAGATCCCGTGCATATACCTCATAATTGGCCTGACTCATAACCACACAAACAGAGAAAGAATTAAAGCTCCCATTTCACATGCCTTATTTGTTTCTAACACAGAACATTCAGAGGGAATGCGCACTCTCGCACACAATCACAAATTTACCCTTTCTCATACACACACAGAAGAAAACATTATCTTTTGTTCTTTAGTTTAGATACACTTAATTAGATTTGTTGTGTGTTCTATGTATGAGGCTCAATTAATTGCCTGTCAACCTTTTTGAAGGGTAGTGCCTTGTCTTGAACTTAATGCAAGTTAAATTTACCATAAATATTGATGCCATTTAAACTATTTCACACTGTTATACAGTGTGAATCTACACTGTTATAGCCTCTTTATATATTAGTTTTCATTGTTTTTGGCAGAGTCCACCATTGCCACACTGGTTTCAAAAATTGCACACCTATGCAAGAGGAAGGAAATAAAATTGGACGAAGTTGTCAAAATGTGGCCTGATATCTCCAGGAGTAAGAAAACAAACAAAAAAGCTTACCCAGAATTCTCAGGTATAAAGTCGATAACAGCAACAACAACAACATGACCTAGTACTGGGTCAGAACATGTCAACTGGCTCCAAGGCAACTTAATCCAAACATTCAGTCAAAGTTCAAACCCAGGCTTGAGATAAAAAAAAAGGTAAGGACATATGACAAAGACAGCCAAGTCAAAGTCAAGGTGAAGATAAGAGTTAGCAAAGTCAAGTCAAAAGCAAAGATTCCTTTGTACAGCACTTACCACCACTGAGCAGCTTCATCACCAGCCACAGTTCATCCTTCACCACAAAGGAGGTATAATAAGACACAATGTTCGGGTGGTGGCACTGGCTCATAGCCTGGATCTCTTTCTGCACAGAGAAGAAAACATGGGATACAAGGTCAAACAAGCAACAGAAATGGTGTGGTACAAAGCAAAGCACTAACTAATATTCATATTATACTTTCAGTGACAATCTGAAGCCCAGTCATACTGTATCTTAAGTAGGATTTGAGCTTTTGGTGGGAACTCAATCGAATAAGAACTTACTGAAGTGTGGCTTGACTGAGACAAACCAGTCTCTGCTACTCTACCCTTTAAAATGGACCAATCCTAAACCAAGAATACACAGTGTGACTGACTCCAGACAGTGGAGTCACCTGTGTTACATCACCAATGAGCCACCAAGCCAAGACATTTTTAACCTCGATGACGGATATAGGTGAGTTAAGGACTGCGATATACTATAAAAGGACTGGGTAGATGGAAGTCCTTGGAGATGGGCAATGTGATGAAATATTCACAGCAGATAGTAAGCAGTGCAATGTCGATATTTGACGGTCCTTGAAAAGCAACAATTGTGCTAGAATGAGGATGAAATGACAAGTGCAGAGTCTTCTCTCTGTCATTCTAACTTATTTTTATGTCATGTGTGTTGTCTGGCACACAACTGAGAAAAAACAAATAATCTACACAAATAAAGCACATAAAAAATAAAATGTGAAACTAAATTAGGTTTACAGGATCAATGTGATTTATTAGCTGGATTTGTCAGGCATTTGATTAACTTGATGAGACATAAGAGACATTAAGAGAGATTATTTAGTCTACAAAGTTTTCTCAATCAAATTAGAGAGAAAACAACAAGGTTACTCCCATTGGTCAATACTATTTTTAAACTAACTTTAACTCAATGCAGACTTTCTTTGGTAAGACATGTGTCCAACGAGTGACTATAAAACTAACTGCAGCCTGCTGTCTGACCTGCTGTTAATGTGTTTTTTCATCAAGCTGTCGAACCTGATTATGACTGACTGGGCCCAAGCAGAGAAAAGTAGACTTAAGAGAGATTTGATTGCAACTTGCTGCTCAGTATAATTACTACAAAGCTAACATACAATGTGATTGATTATGAATCACATGCTGAGGTGAAGCAGACAGATCCTCATGCATTTCATCTCATTTTCAATGTTGTTACTAGATACCAGTTTAAACAATCACTGCACTCATTCAATACGCAGCCTTTGCATATTTGTTTTCCATGAAGCCTAATAAGCCTAGTATTATAGTCCAGAAAAATGTAATAATTCTTCTGACGTTAAGGGAGGAGCGGCAGAAAATCCAATTACTGCATCACAATATACACTGCTATTGTCATATAATATCACATATATTGGATTTTAACACTATTGCAATCACAATACTAAAATGTACATAAAGACTGACAAATTTTCATTTAAGTAGTTTGATGTTGTAAATTTCTGTGGCACATGCATCTATATCTTACTCACAGTCTTTCTGAACTGATAAAATGACTTTCTGTAAATAACAAAATCTTATTATGACATATTACATATCATGAGTTTATCCACTATTTAGAGTAGGAGCCAGTGTTTACTGTTGCTGTGACAAGAGATTCCAGCACACAAGTCGGAGGTAATGAGCTATGTAACAGAGTGATGACGTGTGTGTGTGTGTAGGAAAATGACTTTACTATCATTTCATGTCTGTGTTTGTAGTTGTGTCACATTTGAACATCAACATTCAAAACTGAAATAAAGTAAAGAAACATTAATTCAGGGCTCAGGAAAAACATTGTTACACAGGAACATATTATACATTCACATTTAATTTGTCTTTAAGAAGTGTCTCGTTGATTTCACCCAGCTCTAGTGCTCAGTGGTTGTTGTTGGTATCAAGCTTTAGATCTGGCCTTGACTGATCTGACCCCTCCAATCCACACCACTCCCAGCAAACAGACATACATGTAAAGAACATCTGGACTGCAGATACTGGCCCACATGTTGCTACAGGTTCTTACCAGGAGCTCATCCATGCTAGTTTGACACTTTTCCAAGTTGATGCGTTTGATGGCCACCTTCTCCTTTCTCGGCTTGCAGTAGGCTGCCTGGACAACTGCAGTGGCTCCGCTCCCTGAGGAGGAACAAGAGAGAAACCATCAGCCTGGAGGAGCAAAGGGGCCCTTGACTTTTAGAGACAGCAGTCAGAATATAACAGATCCGCTAAATCATTTGTGTGCATTGTGTGCAAGACATTAAATTTGAAAAGAAAGTTGTTGTGTTCTAGTTTCTAAGATTGGGGACTAAGATTATTTAGAGCATTGTAAAGTACTGTAATATGCAACATAAATCCACATTTAGCTGAAATACAGAAAACTGCAGCTAGATACCAATTCAGACCTATCCGAAGTCATCAGTCACGTTACTTAGACAAAAGTCTGTCTCACCATAATCCGTGTCATACTTTCAGCCAAAGAGCACCACCCTCTCTAACAACTAACGAACCTTCACGCACTGTATGCTAACTTGCTAGCTAGCCGTTTAGCCTTGCGCTGACTTGCTAATGAGCTATTTCACTTTAGCTGGCCAACTAGCAGAGCCCATTAATTAATTTGGCCTAGCCGAAGGAAAACTCTGCAAAGCTGTTAACCTTCCTACCATGTAGCTAGCCATGCAACTGGCCTTCTGTTAGCTACAGACATGCAATGCTAGTTGGCTAGTGGCAGTTGGCAGCCGACACCGCTGTTAGTGACAGGGGAGGCTAGGATGCTAACTTTAGCAAGCTAAGCTACTCACCTATCACCTCATTGAGTTCGTAGTCATCCCTGTCGATTGACCAGGATTGAGAGGACTGGTCGTCTGCCATGCTGTCGTTGTTTAGACTCTGTAAACAATGCTTCTAAATAATAACAGAGGCGCTGTCTGGAATAGTATCTTTGTGATTACTCCATTCAGCTCCGGAGATGCAGGCTGCTGCTGTTCCGCTGACAAACTCCTGCCGCTCTGTCAACACAGCGACTGACGCAGCGCGTTACGTCAGCAGGCAGGAGGAGGCAGAGAGATGCCGCCATCTTGAGTGTGGCAAAGTCCCACAAATGTCTGTGAAATCTAAAATATTCAGAAACAGAAAAAGTACTGAGATGGATCACAGTATAACTTTAAAGTTGGATCATGACCTGTGAGTTATTTGAAAAAGTTTGGTCTTTAGGCAACATATACGCAATAGTCTTGCACTACGCACCTGTAAAGCTGTGCACATTAAACCCAACAGAGGGCGCTAATGCCTCTAATGGGAGTGGGCCAATAGGAAATACCGTCAGAATAGCAATAGAAATAGTCCTGCATTCAAGATGTTACCAAACTAATAAAAGTAAAAGTGGTTTTCAAAATGCACAAGGACCCTGTCAGTGTTGTATTACATATCTTTTTGCATCATTATTATCAATGAATTAATATACATAAGCAGTATGTCAATGTTGGGGCTGGTTGAGGTGGTGTTAATTTTAACTAATTTATATAACACTGGGCAGTTTATAACAATTAATTATTTTTCAAACTCAGAATATGCTGAATATAATATCTCGAAAACTATAACTATAGCTGTTTAATACAGTGAATGTAATCGAGTTGAAAAATAAAGTGAAAAATGAAAACGTTGAAGAGAAGCACAAATACTTTATAATTGTACTTGGTACAGTACTAGAGTAAATGTACAAAGAATAATACCATGATTAAATTGTAGTAAGACTATAGTATGTTTAAGGTTTATTTTGTAGGCTGTATAAATCCTCCAGTCTCCATGTTGGAATTTGTCAAGAAGTTTCATGAAAAGCAGATGCACCATGTGTGTTGTGCTCAAAACTCAACAGGCCGCAGTTTTCATAAGTCAGTGTCATTTCGTTGGTCTGTATCCTTTGGCAACCCAGGAATTGTGTAATCTATGGTGTAATCTATGTCACTAAAACTGTGCCTTGAGTCACAGGGATGTTTTGGGGGAAAGCATCAAAACCATGGATGGTATCAGGTATGTGAGGAAACAGCAGGGCCTGTTCTTGCTTGTTCGACAGCAAGCAAAGACACAGACTTGTCAGAAAGAGAAGTCACTTACTACTTTCTGTTTACAGTGTTTTGAACTGAAGATATGTTTTATGCCACACATTGTCCACTTTAACCAAATTCACTGATTTATGTAGAGTCACAGTTCACAGCTTGGTTTCCCAGTTTAAGTACACAAGCAAGCTTTTCCTGCAAAAGGACTTTTTCTGGACTGATTTTTAATGAACTCACACAATGGCTAATGCTTAATGGTTTTTCCCACTTTAGGATGTTGAGACTGTTAGACTGATGATAGAAATTGTTTGGGGTTTTTTAAAGTGTAATTTAACATGTAATAAGAGAAAGCAAAAATCATCTCCACCTTTGTCTATGGTTTTGTGCAACCATCCACAGCAAGTCTGGGTGAGGAAACATTTGTACAGTAACTACACTTATTGCTTCAGTGTCACCCCCCAAAAAAGTAATAATATCCACTTAAGCCAATGTAGCCAATTAAGTGGCTAAAAGGAAGGGGCATGAAATTATCAAAAAAGAAAGAAAAAAAGAAGCTGAGCAGAGAAAGTGAATTCCACTAGGAAATACTCTTATCTTATCTCTACTGCCTCATCAAGTACTTCAAGATGCCTTTGAGCAAAGCACTTGGGCCCAAATGGCTGGTATGAAGAATGAAATATGTGAGTATATGCCATGTGAAACCAAGATAAAATGCAGGTATTCTTACATGTTTTTCTTTCTAAAAGTTAATTAAAAACACATGTGCAATGTTAGTTCCTTATGCATTTAAGAAAACAACCTACTTCTTCTCTTCTCAAACATGCATCCTGAGCCATGATGCAGATCTACAGACAGTGCTGCACTCTGTTTTCCTGCATGTTTCCCCGAAACCTCGTGGATTTTGGAAGTGGTCGGCCCTTGCCCGGAAGCTCTCTCTCTGCCCCCCCAATTGCTGCATTAAAGCTCACTCATCCTGATGCTGACAGTGCGCTGAGGGTAAGCCAGGCCTGAAAGGGAAGTGCTGAGAGCCACAAGAGCCCCAACGCAACAGTGATTGCAGTGCTATTATCCTGCCAAGGCTAAGCTGCACATGAAAAGGAAAGCAAAAAAAAAACTTCATCTGTCCCATTCAGCGTCACCAACATGCTCAAGCTCACTGTCAACTATGTGGATGGGCAGTGAGCCAACTCCACCATTCAGCCTTCTTGGTCATGTTTACCTTGAAATGAGGAACAGGTGTCCACATGATACACAGTTGACAAAGGCTTTAGCAGAAGTTGATTATAGACATGAAGTGAGAGGACATTTGCACACATAATAATCACTTATAAAACCTGATTACAGTATCTTGAGGCTCATATTCGCTTTCTCAGGTGAACGTGTATATTCTATTCAAGAGTTTCCTCTAGGTGAGGCCCTGGAAACAGGATTATAGGAGGCAGGGATCTTGAAGCATTTTCCATTTTGACTGCAGGCCAACTCATATTGTTGCATGCTTTAAATACTTGCTCTTAATTCCAACAGTATTTTAACCAGTCCCATGTCTGTCTTGGCATGAGCTGGTGTTGAGGTGTAACCTGCCCTGTTGTGACATCAGCAGCCCTGCTTGCATGGCAGGCTGGTCAAACCGGTGCTGGAGCCTGCAGGAGTGCTGACACCGTTCACAGACAGCCAGGAGAGAGCCAGCTGTGTCGCCGCCTTTAGGTGTGTTGACCTCACGATCACGACCATCCGGAAACTAAATTTTCAGCTAAATTAACTCATTGGCGCACATGGAAAGAAGGAGCAGCTTTAGATGAAACTGTGTATCAAGTGAAACGAGAAAAGACGAGATCTGACTGCGTGAAGAAGAAACACAACTCAGAGAGGATGGAAACCACTGGGCTCGAAAAGAAATCGGGTAGGACACATTTCTTAGTTTATGTTTCCTTGTGCCAAGTTGTAAAAGTCTGATTTGCATCAGTTGGGAGGAGTCTTGTTCCAGAATGGTCCAACAATGATTGAACCTCAGGCCAAATATTTTAGGATTTGAACCAACTCATTCATTTCAGTTCTTTCATTCAAACTTTTTCCATCACCGCATATATTTACTTCATTGAGCGACATGCGTTTAAACTGGATCACCTGTATATTTTTGAAGACTCGTTCACACTCGGTCAATAGGTGTGGCATTTTTCACCTTGTTGCAAACAGAAACAAGTGTTGCCAAAAACACAACAGCGCACAGAGAAATCAGACAAACCCCCGCTGCAATCTCTGCTGTCAAAAGACGTTAAATAGACCCATACGTCTCTCCTCTCACGATTTAAGGTGTTTGTGTACCTGTACGTTTTTTAAAAAAACTGAACTTGGTCGGGTTTATTTAAATCACAGCACTCGGCAGTACCGAAATGTCACCGCTAGATGGAGCCCGCGTGTCAGTGTCAGGGCTCAATAAGTGCAGGTTGTAACGTTACATCTTACTAATTAAATGTTTTGTTGAATCTATTTACATTCATTTTTCATGTTACATTAATTCATTTTCAGCCAGCCTCATTTTAAATGTTTGTCGTATCACCTTCTGGCTCTACACCAACTTGAGTGATATATTGTGTTTATGTTACTAGCTAATTAATGTATTGCACATTTGATTATGAGCTAGCAGCTAATGTAAGCTAACTATCTTGAGACATATATTTATAAGCTTCACTGCCTTATTATTAAAGTATATTGAGGCAACCACTGGCTTTTAAACATTATTAAAAATGGTCATACTGGCTTCAAAATTGGTCAAGTCGTTTTTAGTATCCTACAAAATGACTTAGATAAACCAGCAGGTAGCATAAAGACGTTCTGAGGCGCCTCCTCCTGCAGCCGGATGTACACACTCCTCTGTGTCTGTCAGCTGACAGCTTGAGGGAGTCCTGCCAGAGATGAAAAGTGAACTTTGAGTGGGGCTGGTTACTTTACACGCTCTCTCGCACACTTGTTGAGACAGCGTACCTGAGACAGGTAGCGTATTTCAGCACCTCGGGCCACCATGAAGTGTGTGCAAAAACAAACGAAACTCAGCGGATCTGAGGAGTTACTCCGCCATGCCAGGAGCCAGAAGGTGATAGAAACGAACGTAAAGCTCCTAGGTAGGCTGCACTGCATGTGTTTCATTGATATTATGTGCCAGATGTGATCAAGTCCTTATCCGGGGTGTCAGGCATGCTGGTTGTTACATCTCAACTTGTTTGTAAAGCTAGAGGGTTTTGCCAGAGTTTCTTACTTGGTTTGTGATTTTGTGCATTCACTCATTTCTTTTGGTTTTCTGATGAGATGAATGCAGGTTAAGGAGGAGGCGAAAGAGAAAGGACAGAGGTTCGAGTCAAGTGACATATGTGTGAAATGGGCTTCAGCTCTGTAGGTTTGCAGAAATTCAATGTACATCATCTGTTGGAATTGCACTCTCTGCTCCTGCAGGTATGGAGGGCGATCAGGACGTGCAGTTCCTCCTGCAAGGGGGAGACCTCCTCAAGGTCCGCTCCCAGTCCTGGAAGAAGACCCGCTACTTCAAACTCCAGGAGGACTGCAAGACCATATGGCACGAATCGAAGAAAACCTTCATGAAAAAGCAGACCTGTGAGTGCTGTCACAAGATCCCACAGAATACGTGTGAGACGAAACTCTTGTACACATCTGTCTGGTGTTGTGGTGGACACATGTCTCCTACCTCTTCTTTACTCTCTGATTTATACTTATTTCCTGACATCATTCACCACATTTGTATTTCTCGTGATGATACAACTAAAACTGTTTTCAATATCTTTTCTGAGGTTGGATCGATATTTTCGTCATGGACTATAAAAGTGGGCCATAAAAGATGTCTCTGTCTGAATGACCTTTGTATTATCATACAAAACTGGGTTGTTCATGATAGCAGTGATATGTTTTGTGGGTGTGTCTATCAAGATATTTTTTATAGTGTGTGTGAAGGGGTGGTTCGAAAAAGGTTATATTTTCTGCGTGGATTACAGCCATAAACCGTTCTCACAGTCTGATAACTTTATTATGGTGATGTCTTTAAGTCTGTTTCCCTGTGTGATAACATGCAACCCATAAAGGTGCATCCAGCAGCTCTGCACATTAGTGACCTCAAAGTGCACAAAAAGGCAGCTGTTAGAAAAGGCTGATAGTCTTTTTCAGTAACTTGTAATGTGACATCTGGCAACTCTTTTATTTAATGATATACTAAAATTAGAAAAAAACATTTGCAACTCTGTCATCCAGTCTCACTCGATGACATCTCAGCGGTGCGAATTGGCCGTCAGTCAGAGGGCTTCAGGAAGAACACAGAGGAGCAGGTGGAGTGTCGCTGCTTCTCCATCATGTTCAAGGGCCGCCGCAAGAACTTGGACCTGATCGCCAGCTCAGAGGAGGAGGCCAAACAGTGGGTCAACAGCCTGCAGAAAATGATGAACCACCTAAACAATCTCAGCACCCAGCAGAAAACAGAACAGTATCCTTATTATGATAGTGGCAGTTATACTGTGAAAACCTTTAGCATTGGTTAAGGAACCAGCTGCAGGCCATTGGTTATTGGCCTGCAGCTACATCAGGGGCTCTTATGATATAAATGACATGTTTCTGAATATGTGCATATCCAGTCCTTACATTGAAAACTTTTCAGTTGGATCTTCAGCTGCCTGAGGAAGGCGGACAAGAACAAAGACGATAAGCTGAGTCAGTCAGAGATCAAGAACTTCCTGCGTCTGATCAACATTGAAGTAGACGATGTCTACACAGAGATGCTCTTTAAGGTAAAGCCCTCAGAGCATTTCAGTGGGTCCTAATGATACAAGTCAATGGTAGCTATCCCAAACAGCTGTAAAACAGATGAGTCATTGCTGCAGGCTCAGCTATTTGATGTCGTCATTTAATAATTAGATTATTTTCTTTTTAATATTTAAGTTCAAATGCAAAGTGTGCATCAAATTTTATGTTTAATTTCCATCATACAGAAATGTGACAAATCACAATCTGGATACCTGTCTGGTGAGGAAATTCAACATTTCTATGACCTGCTGACCCATCGAGAGGAAATTGACGTGATCTACGGAGAGTACGCTAAAACTGCGGGCTTCATGAGTCCTGAAAACCTGATGGAGTTCCTGATGAAAGAACAGAGAGAGAAAGCCACGCTTGCTGATGCACACAACATTATCGAGAAGAGTGAGCCAGATGAAAATGGTCAGTACCTTCTGTGATGGTGTGTTTGTTTTTAGGCTGTTACTCCATAGTGTAGTGGAACAGTGGTTCTCAATCCTACTCTTTGAGTGTCACAGCTGAATTACTGGAAATCAGCAGGGCTGTGATACTCTGGCTACTTCATTTTAGCCATTTTTTGTATTTTGCATTTGTATTTACATTTTTCTGATTATATGTAACTTTTAATATCTGGACAGTGATAGGTTTCTTTACATTTCTAAACATTTGTGATATTTCAGATTTTTGGTATTTAAGAATGACCATTCAGAATATTTTTTTTAATCAAGTTAAGAACATTGACTTACTACTAGGAGATTTGAAATCTAAACCACAGTACACTAACAGGAGCTGTCATTGACCAGACATCATTTTCAGTCTTTTGAGCGACATCATATGAGCTGTGAGGCATCACTCTTGTGTCCAAACACTAAAAAATGACTGTGATGTTTATTAGTGCACTGTCCCTGTGAAATAACCCAATAAATATGTAACCACTTCTCTGTGGGTTGAGCTCGGATCAAGAGAATAGTTTGACATGTATTGAAACACACTTATTTGCTTCTTTGCCAAAAGTTAGATGAGAAGATCAATACCACTCTCATGCAGGAGGTGATTTGCTTTGCTAAGATTAGCATAAGGACTAAAAGCAGAGAAAACTATCCTAGCTCTGTCCAAAGTCAAAAAATTACAAATAGAGGCGTCTTTTAAAGTGTGTACAAAACAAAAACAGATAATAGACTTTTACTGACTGGTACTATGATGCCAAGTCCTGATGACAGATAAGTCAAATATCACGGGATGTCGGCTAATCGTTCAGACAGGCCTTTTAATGGCAATTAAAGCTTATCATATTAATTCACAAGATAAGCTTGAAATACATGCAATAGACAATGATAAGTCTGTTCAATGTTGTTGGTGCTCTTAAGAATAAGTAATCTATTACATGGATATTTTTCATGCATGCACTACAGCTTAAGGCACTTTATTTATTAATGCTAAGAGATGCAGAACATAACTCAGCTAATCTTACAAAACTACCACACATAGCCAAAATGTGTTGGGACACCAATTTCCAAACAATTATTGAAGATATCTTGAAGATTAATGGTGATTAGACAATTGGCCGATGCTAAAGCCCTGAATGTTTTCGGACCGGTCTTGCCTAATTATAGTCCACTAGTGTATCTCAAGGCTGTATACCAAATTTGGTGCTGATACAGTGGACTCTCATGGTCCAAGAGGATTTTTTTGTAGAGCAAGTTGAGTTGGATATTTACGTCAAATTTCAAGTCAGTTGGACTCCCGGTGGGGATGTGAAGCATTTGCACATCATTGTCAGTTATAGGGCAAAGCTTAGTGTCTTCAGCTCGTTCCAGCAAACAGCAGATGGAGGGATGGTATAAGACAACAAATAATATTCAATCAGTACAAACTCCTAATTAGCACAGGGAGAATTAGATCCCCTTAAAGGAAACAGTACATGTATGACCCTCACACCATTTGTCCTGGATAAATGACTGGCTCCCTGCTCACTGTTCTGCCTTGACTTTGTGTTCCTTCAGCCAAAGAGAAGAAGCTGCTGTCCAAAGATGGCTTCCTCATGTACATGCACCAACCAGAGGCCTTGGCCCTCAATTCGGATCACAAAGAGGTGTACCAGGAAATGAACCATCCCCTCAACCACTACTTTATCTCCTCCTCGCACAACACCTATCTCATGGAGGATCAGCTCAAAGGGCCCAGCAGCACAGAGGCTTATGTCAGGTAGCAGCTCTCAGCCAGC
Source organism: Centropyge bicolor (assembly GCA_037975185.1). Lineage (NCBI taxonomy): Eukaryota > Metazoa > Chordata > Actinopteri > Pomacanthidae > Centropyge > Centropyge bicolor. The sequence goes on along the minus strand of JBBMOC010000050.1, from coordinate 1,625,514 downwards.
ATATGAGAATCTGTCTTTGGATTCTTGAATTTAGCTGTTGCTACTGTAATGTACGAACAAAACCACTCTATGGTTATTTCTCTATCCCAATCTAATAGAAGGGCCAGAGGATGTCTCTACTTTGTGCAAGGAAAAGTTCAAAAATGATGATTAGCAGTGATCTGTTTTAACCTAATCTGTCTATGGACTAATTTTATTCTGATGTTCTGTATTCTGTCAAATCTTGAAGCACCGAGACAAATTCATCACAAACTGCATGTTAGTGATGTAAACAAGTTACTGGATATTTTTTACCATCATGGGCTTATTAATGACAACCATTGGGCTGCTTCACAGAGCCTTCCTGTAATCCAAACATTCAGTCACTAATACTGGCTGTGACTCTCTCAGGGCTCTGCTGAAGGGCTGCCGCTGTGTGGAGCTGGACTGCTGGGACGGATCAGACAATGAGCCAGTGATCTACCACGGCTACACGCTCACCTCTAAGATCCTCTTCAAAGACGCCATCAAAGCCATTAAGGACTATGCCTTCAAGGTGTGTTTAGTATCCAGTAATATCCAGTATCATGATGTATCTTAACAACCAGTCTGTGTTAGTTTTCATCTTTTTGTTTTTGCCATCCCCAGACATCTGATTACCCAGTCATCCTCTCCTTGGAGAACCACTGCTGTGTGGAGCAGCAGGAAGTCATGGCCCAACACATGAGCTCCATCCTGGGCAGCGCACTCATCACTTCCCCACTTGGGGACAGCATGCCCACAAACTTCCCATCTCCAGAGGTTTGATGCATTCTTATTTATGGGTATATTATAAGTTTATGACAGATGGTTGTAAAGTCACTCACAGGGCTTCACTGTTTGTGTGTGTGCCTCCAGGAGCTGAAGGGAAAGTTCCTGATCAAAGGGAAGAGGTTAAACAAACTGGAAGCCTGCTTCGCTCCTGAGACGGCAGCAGCTGACGAGACGGACGTGACGGAGGAGGAAGAGTCAAATGGTGAAGAGGAGGATGAAGAGAAGGAGGAAGAGAAAAGCAAGGTGGGCGTCACATGGAGGAGTCAACAAATCATCTGATTTCACTTTTGTAGCATTAGCATTCGTTTCCATTGCTCTTACATTTCATTCCTATTTAATGTGCAGAAGAAAAAGAAGCTGAAAATGGCCAAAGCTCTGTCCGACATGGTGGTCTACTGCAAGAGCGTCCACTTCCACGGCTTTGAGGACGCACAAAAAAACCTGAGCTTCTACGAGATGTCATCCTTCAAGGAGGGGAAGGCCATGAAGCTGGCAGAGGGGACAGGTGAGGAAGACGTCATGCTACATGGGTTTTAGTGTCAAGTTAGCAGTTAGGATATTTTACAAGTTACTTGCTGGTGCTCCCTAAATCCTGTAAATTTGTCTCGTAAAAAAACGTGAAAACAGTTGTCTAGAGCAGGGGTTTTCAAAGTGTGGGATAGCGAGCCTCCCTAAAGAGAACTCAAAAGCATGCTGCCCCCCCTCTACCCCCCCTAATTATTATTACTATTATTATTGTTATTGTTGTCGCTTTGTATGTTCCACACAGGCTTGAAAAAGGTTTTAAACAATAAATGCTATACACATCTTTATTTTTGTAAACATCTTAAACATGTTTGTATGTTCTTAAACATATTTTTAAAACATTTTAATCATCTTTATCTGTGTGTGTGTGGATAAATATATTTTTTTAAACACATTTTAACATCTGTATGTTTTCAGCATCTTTTTAAAACGCATTTTTAACATCTGTATGTTTTTAACATCTTTTTAAAACACATTTGTAACATCTATGTTTTTAATATTTTTAAAACACATTTTAACATCTTTATGTTTTAACATCTTTTTTAAACACATTTTAACATCTTTATGTTTTAACATCTTTTAACAGAGTTTTTTTCTTTTCTTTTTCTTTTGAATCTTTTTGAATACATTCAGTTTAAGGCCTCTGTGCAATTCCTTAAATCAGATAATAAACAGATCAACGTCAGTCAGATAATTTTTTTTTATCATAGCAGGTTGGTCGTTAAACTTTGGTGCTTGGTTTCAATATGACGCCGGAGTTTACCGGAGTGGCATACTGTCCTTAGCTAGCACCTCTTTGCAGATAACACTCTGTGGCAGCGGAGCATCATCAGGACCAATACATGAAAAGCCAAACTTTAAATAATCAGGGTCATACTTCCTCCGTTTTCTGCTCGCCCCAGACTCTGTGCCCTCTCTCACTTTCACTTGAGATACTAAAAATCCATCCATCTTGTCTCTTGTCAGATGTTTACACTTTTTTTTCTTTTCAGGTTTATTTTTTCACTCGCCGCGCCTCCCCTGAAGCCCTCTGGCGCCCCCCAGGGGAGGCACGCCTCACACTTTGAAAACCGCTGGTCGAGAGTGTTTGATTTTTTAAAAGTTATTAATTCTTTCTTTTAGTTTGGAAATCCCTTTAAGAACTTTTTAACATTTAAAGAGCTATTTTGAGGATTTCATCATTTCGGGTATGAAATGCATTCAGCTCAATTGATAGCGCTGTTTTTCTGTCTCGATGTGTCCTCTGCAGCTAATGCCTACATCCGTCATAATGTGGACAAGCTGAGCCGCATCTATCCAGCAGGCTCCAGGACTGACTCCTCCAACTACAACCCAGTGCCTTTGTGGAATGCTGGCTGCCAAATTGGTACATAAAACTGATGCAAGACGGGAATTACAAAATCTCACTGATAATGAAGAAAGCGTCAATTACATTGTAACTATTGTGAGGCAGTCGTCTATTTTGGATACTTCACTGTCTCTTCATCATGATATTTATTCCTTTTCAGTGGCCTTAAATTTCCAGACAACCTGCACAGACATGGACTTAAACCAGGGCAGATTCCTGGTTAATGGAAAGAGCGGCTACGTCCTGAAACCGGCCTATATGAGGGATGTAGCCACAGAATTTGACCCCATCATCCTGACCCGAGGAGACTGGCTGAAACACAAGACGCTCCACATCATGGTTGAGTGTTTAACTTGGCACACACTGACATTCTGCCAAAGCACCTGCTGTAATGTCCTGTTTACAATCATGCTCTCAAGATTGTGAGGGAGCTTTAATTATGTAACCTGATGTGTCCCCACTTGTCATCAGGTTATATCAGCCCAGCAGCTCCCCAAAGTGAACAAGAAGAAATCCTCCATTGTGGACCCACTGGTTAAGGTGGAGGTGTCCGGAGTGCCGGCTGATGTTGCAGAGAAAGAGACCCATCCTGTAGACAACAACGGTACCTTTCCCTCACTGTGCTGTGCTTTTATTTTAAATGCATACCTGTATTCATTTTTCACTTTTGGAGGTATACTTAATTCTAGCAGATTTTTAGCTGCTTTTAAATCTTAGCACAGTAACAATACTGTTTGACATTCTCAGCTATTTCAAATTAAAAGTAAACATCAGTATTTTGTGTAGAACATGTCTCTACCAGCAGAAGGCTCAGTAGACCAGAATGCATTTTGACTCAGCTGTAACCTGTAAGCTTTGTGTTTACTGGGAAAAACTCTATCTTTAAGATGGAAAACAAACAGCTGCATACAACTAATGTAATCATGCCCTCTGGGGGTTGTCAGACTGCATTCTGGGAAATATTGGAAGCCTTTGAAGCACGAGTAGACGAGGCAGGTTAAAAGTAAAGAAACCAAATGGAATGAGCTGAACATCAGAAATAAGTGATGCATAACGCCTGGAAACATCAGATTTCTGACTGACTGATTTCTTCTTCTCTGTTTAAGGCTTTAACCCAACATGGAATGAAAACTTCCAGTTTGATGTGTACGTGCCGGACCTAGCACTGGTGCGCTTCGTTGTTGAAGACCATGACTCCGCGTCCGATAACGAGTTTGTTGGACAGTACACACTTCCATTCAACAGCTTAAAAATGGGTAAGTCCAGCAACCAGCAGCAGATATTTGCAGAAATTACCAGGCCCTTTTTTCCTCACTGTAATCCAATGATGTGAAACCACTGATGGTTCTTTGTTTTCACACTTCATAAATGAACAGAGACAGGAACTATCCGTTCTGTGGTGGAGCATAGAGAACTCAATTCACACTCTGCACAAAGAGCTCTTCATATTCTCCTTTTTTCTCATCACTGACTGCAACCACTTTGTGCTCCCACACAGGATACAGACACGTGCCTCTGCTCAATAAGAACGGAGACCTTCTCCCCTCAGCTGCACTCTTTGTACACATCATGATCCTCGATGCTGAGTAAGATATCACTGACTGGCATGTGCCTCTGCAGGACACAAGGACCTCCATTACACAGCCATGTTTTACCTGGTTTTAATTGGACTTTTTTTTGGCTCTATAGTTTTAGCTCATGATTAAGTTATTGGCTAAATTCAAGTAGTTTAAGCAAATGCTGATAAACATTCTTCTCAAGGGACAGCAGTGTGTTAAAATAAAGATCTCCATCTGCAACTGGAAATGAGTTGTACCAGGAGGAAGCATATACTGTACCTACACACTGGGTTTGCCAGACTTTATAATGCTCCATATGACTCACATTACAGGGACTATTATACAAACTGTTCTAATTGGTTTGTATTGCACTAATGTTCTACCATGTTCAGTTTGCGATGGCATTGGATTTTTAAGACTTCAGCTTGTGTCCCTCATTTCTGGCCAGTTGATGTATTGTCTTTTTAAATCTTTTTATTCAAATGACCATTTTATGAATTCTGGAGAGAAACAAGCCAACATAAAAAAAAACAATAATGTGCTTTGTCTTCATCAGTAATTTTAGTCATCAAGTATGATTATTTGTCATGTGGCATTATCACGACTATTTCATTATCTTTTCGTAAATCAAGATGAAGATAAAAGTTTTAAATACCGACACCTGTCTCTGGTCTTTTTGTTTGTATGTTTGTTTTAGTTTTAATCATGTAAGACTGAGATGAACCTAATTATTAATCTTTGGGCTTTTCATTCAGTGGTACCAAGTGGAATACTCTCACTATATAGTAGGCCTACTTATTACTTAATGACCTGTCTGGTCACCAATCATACGACAGTAGTAGTCTACAGTGCATACAGTAGGAAACCCAAGTACCTTTTTGAACCAAATTTTATGCGAACAGGAAAAGAAAGAAACATATTTGGGGCTGAGCCACTGAAGCCTCTCCACAGAATAAAGTCATTACCTAGTGAACTTTGGATGGGCACGCCCTTAGTACACAGATTTTCAGTCCAACAAAAAGGAGGCCAGTGAAGGTGATGCACACAAATGCACAGCTCATTAGTTAGTTTACTTTTGAATGGCGTGAAAGCCTTTTACTGTGTTAGCTTATTTAATGTCTTGTGTACTTAAAACAGCTACAATCAAATTAACGTTTTGTATAAACAATGGATCATATCACCTCTTGTCTGTGAAAGGTGTTGCGCTTAGTGATTATCCCACAGGCATTTATCACAGACTCTGAAGTTCCCCTCTGCTCCATGGAGCGTTTTAGCTTCTTTCAGCTCATTTTGATTTTACAACCTGCAGCTATACTTTCTGTTCATTTCAAAGACAATATATTTCATGTTTGACTCATGAACTTCATTGATTTTTGTAAATACCAGCTTATTGTGAATTTGATGGCGGCAACATGTTTCAAACTAGTTGGGACAGGAGCAACAACAGACTGTGAAAGTTGTGGACTGATCCAAACAGGTGTTTTTGGATAAACAGGTAAACAGGTTCATTGGTAACAGGTGATAGTATCATGATTGGGTATGAAAGGTTCATCCTGGAAAGACTCAGTCGTTCACAAGCAAGGATGGAGAGAGATTCAACACTTTGTCAAACACATGATTGTGTAAAGTAGATTGCTACATGGGCTCAGGAAGACTTAAAACTAAAACTATAAAAACAGTTTGTAAATTAATGCATTGTTTTTTATTTACCTGTTTACACAGCATCCCAACTTTTTTGGAATCAGGTATGTACATTCCCCAGGTCAAACACAACTCCAAGATAAAGCTACTGCTGCTTTAAATCTTATCAATGTTTAAATAAGGAACTGACAAGATCTCTTTATCAAAGTAAAAGGTGAAAACATGAGTTTTTCGTTTACATCCTGTTTCCAATGCCCTTAAGTGTTTGTAAGAGTGTGTTTCTAAGAGGCCAAAAAAAAGGTTGTTCTACGAAAACATGACCTTACTGCTGCCAGCTCAGAGTAAATACAAACTGAGCTTGTTGCTGTTAATCTGCTGACAGAAGACAAGCAACAGTCCTCCATAAAATGTGCTTTATTGTGACATGTCTGGAAGGAAATTAAAGACAAATAAATGAATAATTTCACTCACTGTAAAATACTTCATAAGAACCATATCAGGTACAGAGAGACAGTGGAAACCTCAATCACACAATCAAGTTGAAGTGATTATCTTTGGCCTTAATTCATGTACCATGTCAGGCTGTTGAAAATAAAAGTAAAAATAAATAGACATGACGAAATTGTTTCAATGAAGCCTTTTATTATGGAAAGAAAGAAAAAAAACTGATGCGCAGGATGACAACACGCTGCCAACACTCAAAAGTAAGCCAACAAGAACCGACAAGTGTTTAAAAAAAAAAAAGTGAATAACCTGACCCAAAAAAAGTGACTTGAACTCAAGTGTTGTTGAACTTTGGTGTTAAATCAATACAAAATTGATGAATGTGAGATTATGAGTGAGGTGATACACAAAGAAACACTGTAAGGAAGCACAAGCAAAATGCCTGTGCACGCACACACACACACACACACACACGTCCCCCAATAGGAAAGACGAGACCTGACTGAGAACTCTTACCAAAGGCAAGAGAGGGACATTACAGATCTGAAAGGAAGAGGAGAAAAAAAAGCTGAATACAATGGGTAATATGCAACGTTTCAAACCAAATACTGACAAAAGGTAGGTAGAAAAATATCACAATGATACAAACGACATTTTCAGAGAAAGGTAATCATTGAGAGGTTGAGAAGAGTCGACCAAACGCTTCTTATAAAAGGACATTGCACTGAAACCACCAACACAAATGCTTATGCAAAAGACAAAATATTTCAATATGCCTGAAGGAGCAGCAGCCTTACAACTTGAACATGTTGGAAATTATGAAGTAGTGTAGGTCTTTTCAATATAACATCATGACCCATAAACCAAGCAATAAAGCAAATGAGGTTCGTCGGAGCGTACAATCCCTTGATGGGACCACAGAGCTTCTTCATGCTTCATTGCTTCATTATATTGTTTCACAATGTTAATTCACCTGACCATATATGGTCTACATATATGGCCCGAGACGTTGTCACACTCCATAAGAAAATACTAATGAGACGACGCTAAAAACGTGTAGATGAAACCTCGGAATTAATGAAGAAACATTGCTTTGTGCCTCCACAGGCAGTAAGGCATTAATGCCATGGTGAGGTTCTTCACAGTCCTTCTGCAGTGCCGCAGTAGTGTTCCACTAAGAGCTGGCCCCTGACATTTGGAGGCGGTCTGGACGGGCCAGGACTGAGGCCCCATCTGTAGGTTTGGAAGGTGTCATCATTTTTACTTCCTCCACGACAAAAGCTGATAGCTATGGCAATGTAGTTCACTACACAAGGTCATGTGTCTGCTGTTGCTAAAATAGACCAACCAATGTCAAAGTTGTGTCAGTATTTTAATTCTGGAAAAAAAAAAATCATTTTGACATTCTAATAATTTAAATTTTATTCTAAAAAGACTAAATTATGTGTGTATGTCCAGTTTTTGGATCAAATCGTGTGAAAAATTGTTTAAGGGTTCTTGTCATGATCACTGAAAGTCACTGTGATAACCAGACCAGCCTTCACTGTCAACCAAACCTCTACTGGCTAGCTGTGTCAAGTGCTCTAGACACCCAAACCAACAACTTGGGATGGAAACTCCCCCAAAAAGGTTATTGCCATGGTAGCTAATGTTGCAGCATTCGGTCCGCGTGGCTCCTCTCAAAACGTAGGCACTGAGGTGAAGAGCAGTAAAAGAGTCTGGAAGGTAAATGCCACACGTTGTCTGCACCGGCTTTACACCAGGACCGGACTAGAGTGGGCCGTCACCATATGTAAACCAGGAGAGAACGGTGGGATTTTAACGCTGTCCAGACTCGATCTGACACTAAACTTTATCACCTAAAGACACTAACGTCATGAAAAAATAAAAACATGGCACTCGACCCATTTACTGTGAGATCCAAGACCATTTTAAACAACAAGGGATACCTTTGCAACTGTGTACAATTCTGGAGAAAGATCATCCCAGGAGGGCGAAGCTGCACCACTTAGGTGTGCCAAAAAAAAAGAAAAAGAAAAGAAAAAAAGAAGTGGGCTAAAAGCTAGCCATGATAAGCAAGACATGACAAACAAGGACCTCATAACATTAAAAACATAAATGCATTTGACAACTACTTGTCAAAAGAATAAAACCTATAATGCTATACTTACTACTAAAGGTTTAACAGTTATAGCTGAACCCCTGTTAAAGATATGAAGTCTGTTAAAAAAATAATTTCCTTATTTGGCAAATAATAAAATGAAATAAAAGGGGGATAATGTGAGAGAGATTGAAAAATAAATGGCACAATCGTATCTGAGCTTTCAGATCAAACTATCAAGCGCAAAGAACTAGTGTACTTGCAGGTGGGGCGTAAGGTTCACAATTGCAAACGTACTCCTTTGCCTAAAACAAATTAGCTATTTCTACGTATAATGAAAGCAGAAAGAAACAAAGTCACATCTATATAATGGCACAAGCATACTGGGAAAAAAAAAAAAAAGAATACTATGGAGACGTTTACCCAGCGTTTGATGATCAAATAAACTAAAGTAAAACTTTAATATCAAGATACTTCTGTGTCCACTTTAAAGCATATTGTGTGTGTGAAAAGACTGAAGTACTCTGGAAATATGCCATGTACAAAATATCTCCCCATATAAACAACATTCACACAAGGCACTTCATTCAGTAAGAAAAGGGAATCACAGTCCTTTCTACTACCAGAAACTGCCTGCATAGCAACAATACGAGGACTAAATCTTTTCAGACTTTTGTGTGGTACCACAAAAGAAGTTTCAGAAAAAAAGGTTTTTTGTTTTTTTTTTGGTTTTAAAACAAGCACTTCACCGAATAGTAAAACTTTGTTACTTTGAAAATAAAGACCAGAGTTCATTCCTCTTAGCATTTTGTCCCCAATATCATCAACTTAGGACGCTCTGTACACTTCTGGTGTGGTTTTTGTCAAACACAGTGCTCCTGGGAAATTTAGTGTTTTGTTTTGTTTTTTTGTTTTCTGATGGCACTCGGAAGGCAGCCAGTCACCAGGAGCTGAGAGCGGAGACGGGGGTTACATGAAGGTTTCCACAGTGAGACTCCAAGGCGTCCCCTTGGGGCAGAGACAAGAGGGGCGCGTGTGGGAGGATCTGCCTGAGTCTGAGAGATGTGGTTGTAGAAAGGGGCAGAGACGGACAGAGAGGAGGGTGAAGAGCGCAGGTGGCACTGTGGTGTGTCCTGCTACCTGCCTCTGAGATTCTGCAGGACTCCGTAAACCTCTTCTTCTTTGCTGAGTCCCTCAAAGAAAGGCAGCAGGTCCAGGAGCTCTGTGTCATTCATATCGTCAAACCAGGATTGGACAGGGACCTTAGGAGATGGGGAAACCACCTGCAGTTAGCATCTATCTAACACCAAACTGAAAACTGAAAGCAACCAAATCTCAGAGTAATTCTCTATGAATCATTAATAGCAGTGTCATGTTTCCCTTGCTGACATTAGAACTAGTTTGACTGCATTTGATCTGAGTAGATTTCTGAATACAGATTTATTTCAGATAATGAACTATACAGTACATCAAGGTAGCAAACAATGGAAGTCTAGCACTCCTCGGTGGCAAGTTATAGAACAGATGCAGTTTCTGACTGTGACAACTTTATTAGTGGTTTAGGAACTCACAGCATTTTCTGGGTGGAAAATATAAGAGGCGGGTGAATTGTCAACAATGATGACTTTGCTGAGCTCTCGTCCCAGCCGGCTGAGGTCTTTGACATAGTTCCCTCTGTGAAAAACGCAGGATTCTCTAAAGAGTCGTGCTCGAAACACCCCCCACTGGTCCAGCAGGTCTGCCACAGGGTCTGCATACTGTCCAGGCAGAACAAACACAGAAACGTGTTACAATGGTATAAAAACAAATATTAGCTATATCCTACAAATTTCACTGCAGTGGAACTATGAAAAATGCACATAATGAATCAAACTGCATGTTGTGAAGCATGTATTGTGATGCAGTTTGTGGTAAAATGCCTCAACTAGACTGTTAACAAAACAACTTGCTAATGCTACACTAATGAAGCACAGCAGGTCATCCTTCACAGCTGTATTTACCTAACAGGGAGGATGTCTCAGGGTGTACTATATGACACAACAAGCACCACTGATACCTGGCTTTTAACTCAGCATGAGGACCATTTCATACTACAGCAATATCAGGCCCTTAGCACGTTTATTTCTGTATCTCATTCATTAAACTTACCCATGCATTACTGGCTAAGAGGCACAAGGCATGGACGAGAGTGAAGCAGAGGAAGTGTGAAAATTCAGACAGCAAGAGCAGATAAAAAAAAAAATAATACAGAGCAGAACAAGGAAATGAAAATGTTGTTCCATGGCTGTCAGTGGCTTGTAACCAAAACACATGTCAGGACAGGAAACATGGCCGGGGCCGGGTCTATACACACCTTGGCAAGACTAGCTGTAAAGAGCACACATTCAAAAAGCTCTCCCATCTTCTGAAGAAACTCATCCACATGGGGTCGTTTCAGCACATAGACCTACAAGACACACCACAGATTTGAGGCCAGGTAAAAGGAAAAGGAGCGTAACACAAGTGTCAATCACACAACTCCAATTATGAAATGTGAGAAGAGCGCAATTTACTATAACATTCACAGTGTGATTTATTGCAGTATTAATACAGTATGTTAGCTACAAGAACACGTCTGAGGATTACTACAGAAAAATTCATGCTGGTTATTTCTTGTATTATGTAAATCTTTAGTTTGGTGAGCGCCCTCTTTAAAAGACATCATCCACACTCCTGGTTTAGATGCAGTTCTCTCTTCGCCCAGCAGCCGCCATCCAGTGCAAGTAATCATGAATAGGCCAACCAGGATACACACAGCCTATCCTGGATTACTTGAACTGGATCACAGCCATTCTCTTCACAGGATCTTCACATTATAGGAATTCTTGTCTTCAATAAAAAAAGGTATACTTCACTGAAAATGTCCTTTTATTGTGTGTGTACAATACCTGATGAACGGTGCCATCGATCTCCACTGGAACGATGAAATCAGCATTGCTGATGGGCTACGAGAAGAGAAGGAGCACATCACTGTCATTCAAACTGCTGCTGCAGTACCAGAACTGATCAGCAGAGGTCCTGCTGAGAACACCAAAACTTTGCAATTCACAGATTGTCAGAAATCTGGCAGGAAGAGGAAAATAATCGATCTCCTTTTGCCAAAACAAATCCCTCCTCGTTGCTCTCCTTCCCTCTGCAACCTGTCGAGTAATGTAACTTAACAGGCAACAAGGTTCAAACTTAAGAAGAAACTTGACTATTACTGCAGCTGGTTGCCAACATCAGCGCCCTTTCAGACTTTCCTCTTAGCAGATTGCTTTTACTGTAAGTGCACAATAATATCTCCCTAGTTCTAACTACAGCACATCCTCCACCATCTGCTCATCTCCTGGCTTTATTTACACAGCGATTTAATGGATTTGACAAGCTTCGACTTTCTACAGGTTATTACCTGACTTTTGGATATAAAGACAAAAATGATGTCAAATATACAATAATGTATTACTCTGATTGCAAGGCAAAAACCATATACACATGATGCTTTACAATGATGTATATAGGTTTTGAGAGTAGTGAAAGTATATTTACAAATTGCATTTTCAAGCAAAGATTAAAATGGTCAAGTGAACTGGTGACTGTATCTTTCGAACACACGTCTTAGCCAGGTCACACACTGACAGCTGACAATTGCAAAACTGTGCACAATATCAGTAGTACAGCTATATTTTAGCTTTAACGTGTTCTTACCTTGAAGGAGCTGTGAACGAGCGTTTCATCCAAGTCAATCACCACACACTTTTTGCCATAGTCAGATATTATCATCTCTGGTAGGAGGTATTTGGCTGGTGGCTGTGGGGGGGGAAGACAAGGCAGATAATGTCATATATATGGAGAGAGAGTGTGAGTATATGAGAGAGAGAGAGAGAGAGAGAGAGAGAGAGAGAGAGAGAGAGAGAGAGAAAAAAGACATATACTTTGCATAAATCACTGCGCAAGGCTGAGCAGAAAAGCCAACACCATGTTAAGAGCATCTTCATGAGTGACAATGCAGCTGAGATAAATCAATGTCTGAAATGATGCGTTGAATGGATCCTTCACTTCAAAGTAGCACCCTATGGGATTCTTCACCACCAGATATTTCCCCTGCTACAAACACCTACTTAGAGAAAGTAATGCTATCTTAAATTCTCTTAGATTTTTCTCAGATCTGTGGAGATTTAATAAAACTTTTCCTCACAGGCAAAGGCCATGCAAAGGTTAGCTGCTGTGGCTATTGCTGTAGAGCAGTGTTAGTTTCATTGAAATCACTCAAACTTCAACTGTATTAGTTTGAAAATTCCAGTAAACTTCAAATTCATGTACGAACATGATAGGATGAAGTCATGTGGGAATAACACCTCAGCGCAGGAACAGTGCTGTATTAACAATCCATTCTCTGTGGATGGATCTTGAGAGTTGACCTTCATGCAACTACTGACGGGTGATGTGACCGGTATGTTGGTCAGACCACCAGATAACCAGATCACATGTAATTCCTTGTTTGAGTGACAGGATACCCTTAGTTGGGGAAGCAAACCTAGGTGGAGCTTAACTCTCATTAATATTATTCAATTGCATGGATAAGTAGCACAATAAGTGGATTTACTTCTCGCATTGAAGCACCTGAGGCAATTAATAGAAACGGTTTTACACATAACTTGTTAGACAGTTAGTGTCACAGTACTTCTGAAAGCATACAAACCGCCAAGTGTAACTCATGCAGATCAGGCACTGAGGTACCATGTAAACCCATAGGTGCACATACACCTGCCACACAGCCAGTGCTATGATCGGCTGAAAATGAACGGTAGCAGAGTGAACGCTCTCTGAGGAGCACTGGAGCCCACACAGACAGGATGTGCCAGCACCAGCCCACTCAGCCTGCATGCAAAGGAAAAGAAAAAAAAGGCAATACATACACTAGGGACAGGGATGACCTCGACCTGGTCACACTACAATACAAGAGAGATAGACACAAACATACAAAAACAGGGTGAGGGGTAGGAAGGAAAACAAAAAAAAAGAGACTTAACGGGTCCACGAAGATAAAGAAAAAAAAAGCAATCAAAGAGCATGTGGTGGAGCAGCAGCCCACCTTGGGAGGTGATCCGTTCTCCTCAACAGGTGGAGGCAGGGAGCTGGTGTTGGTGTTGGTGGCTGGCGGTTCCACATTATAGTTGCGGAAGCAGCAGAAGAATGTGCTGAAGATGCTCCGGCTCCTCTGCTTCTTTAGGCTGCTGTTCGACTGGGATGCTGTCAAAACAAAAGGAAGGGGTGGGAGAGTGGTGGGTGAACAAGTGGATATGCAAATCTATGTTCTGTCATAAAAATGGAGCAGGCTGAAGCTGGGAAGCATTTACATTTGGGTATTTGCATGCTGAGCTGTGGATGCTGCTGGAATAACTGGGAACAAACTGTTATATGTTCATTATAGCCCTCCTAAGTGGTCACAGTAGTGTGAGCTACACTGAATCACAACAATAGGTGAGACCTTGACAGTGTGATTAAATGGCATTAGTGTTGGTTTTGTTGACCTAGCCTGGCAGAACCACTGATCAGAAAATAACTTAGCTGGCTGGGTGACTTCATCAGTCACACATAGCGACAGTTCAGAGCGTGCTCTGCTCTGATTGCAAATCGCCTCTCATTCCAGGACTACGGAGCAGGGCCTAAATCAGACACTGAGCTTTTATTAATAGTGACAAGTTGGGAGCCGCACCCTCCTCCCTCCTCCTTTTTGCCCTGTTGTGGATCCCGTCACCTGATTGGCCTAGGAGTCTCCATTTTGAAAGCTTGCTTACGTTTTGCCTCCCATGTTTCAGCTGGCAGGTGAGTGACTGAAGCAGCCTGGACATGCACAAGAGACAAGGGGAGGAGGAGGAGGAGGTGGGAGGCCCTCAGACCCTGCAGAGCCTATACAAGGCTGCATTCCTCTCCACCCATTAGTCCCCCCCGCTCACCCCTCAGCTCACACAACCAGAATGCTTTTGCAACCGAAGACCAGCGAAGAGCAAATAGCATTATGTCATGTCTTTTGGCATCTTGATATTGTGCCACTTTGTGCTTCTGACCTTAAACAAATACTCAACAGGAATTTGTCATAGGAAATGCTGCGCATGAAGACAATACAACAAAAGACTTGTCATAAAAATGAGCTAGTACACAAAGTATTAGTCGGGACAACAAAATCCTCACAAACACCAGTACTATTTTTAAACCAATGAAGCTCTGCCGAGCGTTTTTCCAACAAAACAGTCCTATGTCCCATAGTATCTAAAGACCACAAAAGCAGCCACAGCCATACATCATGCCATGAAAGGGCATAATGTAGAGTAACCACACTATTGTTTAAAGGAGATTACTTCAATTCTATATTCCACAGCTAAAAATACTCCAGAGTACAGGAAAGGTATCAGACACCGACAGCGTAACAGCATGTCGCGGCCACATGAAACACTTTCTGCCTTCCCCGATCTCTCTGTCATTTCCCTCTATCACTGGCTTCCAGTCACATTAATTACTGCCTTTCAAGCCAGGGCAAGTCGCACTGGGTATTTAGACTATATCTTATCAGTAACACAAGGTTCTTCATCCCAAGACAAGTTAAGTACAATATTCATCCATCAACAAGGAAACAACATGAAAACACTCAGTGACTATTTTAAGAAACTTAAAACCTAAACGCATGGAATTGCTCAGACAGGCGGTGATGAAGGAGTAGTAAGGCTGAAACGGTTATGTTATAGGTCATTTTATTACAACATTTTAGAAAACTATACTAGCAGTAATAGACTATAGTTATAGTTAAAAAGTTTTATGGTTTAAAATTTGAAAATGAAAGAATTAGGCAATTAAGAGCCAAATGAATGGTTTCTTTGGTGAACATAGTGAAACCGGATCCATGAGGAGACAGGCCATGCCCATTCCTTGTAAGTCATATGTAATCCCCCAGGAAAACACCATCCCATTTTTTTAGTGTCTAAAACAAAAAGGGGCATGCTGCAAGTGTTAACGGAGAAGAAGAATGAAACACGGTGTCTAAGAAATTTCTGCTACTGCCCAATGGTTCCCGAGAGTAAAGGCCACCATCTGACTCAATCCACTGGAAAATAGCCTTTACACAACACAACAACAACCACCGAATACCAAACTAATAAACTGATTTAGAGTTTTGCTTTGAGATATCACCAGAGCATATAATTACATCATGCTTTATTTTAGGAATTCTGAAATATGTAATGTTCTCTATGATCCCGTTGCTTTAGTTAGAGAGCAATGCAGCTGAATGATCATATCTGCCATAGTACGCTTGGTTTAAATCTAAAAATAAGATAATCAGGACCACACGACTTCCTTTATTAAACCAGACTTTGTCTTGTTTCAGTAATACTGTAAATCTGGGACGGTGAGGCTGTTGTCAGCTTCCTGTGTCCATCACTACAACTGGCCCATTCCTGCACAGAGACGCTCAACAAAAGCCTACTTAGTCATGCACAGAGCAGAACTGGGCCTCAAACACACATCACTCATCTGGGGTGGCTGGAGGGTAATAATTCACTAATGAGAAGATAAGCTCTGTTTAATTAATAAAGTTACAAGTCAGATTCCAGTTCCTCTATTCACATCTTTCCTCCAAAGTTTCATTACCAAATAACATTAACCGTTTTCCTCTTAAAGCTTTATAAGTGGTTAACTATAGGTTGTGCACTGAGCATTTGTCTAAATAATACTACAAAATCTGCCAGTGTACTAACTTTCCACATGTATAGATGTCAGTGATAAATACACTAATCTAACAGAGGCCAGTGCCTTTACCCCATTAATTTACAGAGAAAATGTGGCTCTCCAAGTCTGAAAATGACAGAGTGAAGCATTAATAGCACATATCTGCATACTCAGAAATGTGTGCTTGAAAAAAAAAATCGAGACAATGGCACAGGGCCAAATGATAAAGTGTTTTATTCTCAGACTGTTTTTTGAAAAGTCACACGTCAAGCAGGATACAATAATCTACAGACTATGAAGGGCAACAGTTGTTGACAGAGGCAGCAATACAAGCAACCACATTTATCACCTCAAAACACAACCTGCTCACAAGTGTGAGGTATGTTTGTTCAATTCACCCCACATACAACACAAGCAGCTAATACAAGTTGTTTTCACATATGAAAAGGAATTTTTGTTCTGATGAATCATTACCTTATTATTTTATTTATGTATTTATGTATTGACACTTAGTTAAATTGACAACATTGCCCTTTCTGTGTGTTTGCAACAGATTACTCTGTTCTAAAAAGTGCAATGTAAATTGAGATAATCCATTTATTCATTCAACTCCAAATATATCTGAGTGGCATATATGGTAAATGCAGTGCCTTCCGTGGACTTTTTAAAGCTTACTGCACAATCGTAAAGTTGCTGCCACCCGTGTTTTCTGAAGTAGCCCCTCTAATGAGGATTGTCTGTGCAATTCATTAGGTATTTTGCTAATATCTGTCAAACACTGAAGATGACTCTCTGCTCTCTCAACTCAACGTGACACAACCGCTCAGCTGTGCACACAAACACACACATTCATATAGAGCATGTGGGGACATCTAGTCTCATTTCTCCATCATAATGCTCAGAATGTTTTGAAGCAGAGGTGAGTGGTCGCTCAAAGTACACAGTGGAGAATCGCATCTTGTTCAACAAAACCTAGAATCAAAAATGAATACAAAAAAGTAGCCACTTGACTTAAATAAGTAGTTGACTGTTTGAGCGCTCTGCTAACTGATTCGCACATTTGCATTCTCACATACAGCTCCTCTGGATGTAATATCTAGATAAGTTCAGGGTTGCAGTGCAAGTGTGAAAGGGAATAGAGTCGGCCTCGGCTCTGCATTATGATAAGCTCTTAACCTCCACATTGAATGAATCTCTACCTCAACAAACAATGAAAAGTCATGATAACTTGTGAAGGCACTATAATTCAAACATAAGCTAAATTCTTGTCCCACCACCAAATCCCGAACAAAAGACCACTGTTCCCAATTTGATTGATGCTTAAAAATTTTAACAGCCCCATTAACAGAAGTTATTAATTCCAATACACAAAAATAAATGTATTCTTAGGTAAGTTATAGACTAACAATAACTGATCTATACTTGCATCTATTCATTTTCTATACTTGCTCATCCCGCGTAGACCAGGAAACTATCCCAGCACATACTGTGCAAGAGGTGATGTATCACTTTGACATGTCACATGTCACACAGGTCTGACACAGACAGACACCCATTCACACTCACATTCACGTGTACGGGCACTTTAAAGTATCCAATTTACTCAACGTGCATGCACAACCCTGATTCCAAAAACTAGGGACAACTGCGTAAAACTGAAAATGTAAATAACAACAGAATATAATCATTTGCAATGAACTGTGTTTACCAAGAAAGGTTTTACAAAGTGTTCCTGAGTCCATGTAGTAATCTCCTCTATACAATCATGTGTTTGACAAAGTGTTGAACCTCTCTCCGTCCTTGCTTGTGAATGACCGAGCCTTTCCATGATGAACCTTTCATACCCAATCATGACACTATCACCTGTTAAGAATGAACCTGTTTACCTGTGGAATGATCCAAACAGGTGTTTTTGGATCAGTTCACAACTTTCACAGTCTTTTGTTGAATCTGTCCCAACTCGTTTGAAACATGATGATTGCATCAAAATCAGAATAAGCGTAAATTTTAAATATATGGTCTTTGTACTGCTTTCATTTGAGTATATGTTCAAAAGTATGAGTAAAATATAACTTTCTGTTTTCTGTTTTACACAGTGTTCTGACTTCTTTGGAATCAGGGTTGTATTTGGACTGTGGGAGGAAACCCACAATTGGATGAGGAGAACATGCAAACTCCATGTAGAAAGGTTACAGTTGGCCCATGAATTCAAACTCAGGATATTCTTGCTGTGATATAACAGTGCTAACAACTGAGGCGCCATCCTGCCCAAATAGGGAACCCCCAGGAAATAAATAAACAGGCTAATAATATGGTTGATATTTGACAAAACCTGTCAGGTTGAAATTACAGTGACAGTCATTGAACAACTGCAGTGCTCAATGCATACCAACACATATAAATCCATCTTCAGAAACGTCTAAGATTCCATGACTATAGAGAAGGGTCAAGGGATCATGTAAGAGCCGTCATTCATCTCACAAATGCATTCAGGTCCTAGTGCAAAAATATAGTATTGACTTTAAATACTTGAAACACCCTTTCATGAATACCCTTCAAAATCACAAGAAATAAAGGAATGAGAAATAAAAAAAAGATCCAATTAGACCATAGCCATTATCATCTTCTTTTGAAAATAAATTTTCTGTTTTTCCAAACTAAAGCCTCAGGTGCTTGCAAAAATGAAGAAGAAAAAAAAAAGATCATTGTCATTTTTACAAGTAGTTATACTTGGCCTCGAGGTCAGTGGTGCTCTGGCCAACAGGGCAGCAATTCTATATTTAGACAGCAGCCTGGCAGCCGAACCAGTGTGAACAGCAGGCACATGTCGCAAGACAGCCAGCAGAGGAACACTGAGAGCAAAGGTAGTCAATTTTTGTCCAGACAGTTTGGAGCCTGTTCAAGCTATGGAAGACTACCTGTCAAATTCCTTTAGGACAGCTGCTGGGAAGGGCTACATGTTAAGTGATTAGCAATAGATAAGGAACAGTCAAATCACGGGCTAAATGTATAATAAAGTCAGGGAATAAAGACAAGAATCCTATACTTGAGAAATGCTTTAAATAATTGAAATTCCTATTCATAACACAGCTGATGACTGTGCCCCTCAAATCTTGTTGTCTTCAAAAAACTCCAGAGCAAATGGAAAAAAGGACATGGCCATACTATTCCTTTAATGATGGTAATATTTGACTTAGCCCCAAGGGAAGATTTCTGTGTGAGTCATTCTCAAGAAAAAAAAATGGAAGAGGAAGAAAACAAACAGCAACATCACTGTTCTACTTTGTCCTCTAACTCAAATGCATCTTGCAGAACAGAAAACTCTTACTCAGACCAACATTGATGTGATTTTTAATGTAGAAGAAAAAGTAAATCACTGCTTCTCCTCTGATGGTAAACAATTATAGATACTACCAGAATTCAAGTATAGCATAACAAGCATGCCTATTGTCTCAGACTTAGATGTTCAGAATGAAACACGTTAAAATAATTACCAATATTTGGTCCAGATTAAAGTTCTAAGACCTACAGTACATTACGTTCACCACACAACAAATCTTCACCTCCAGAGAATACAAACATTTCATTACACATATGCTTGTTAAATAAACCTATTCATAAACATGTCAATTTTTCAACTATTGATGTAGTTTATAAATAAATTCAAATCCATATCATCCAAAATGAAGCCTTAAGTTTGCTTACATTCTCTGACCACCAAAGGGGGAAAAAAATCAACTTAGAAAGAAATAAAAGGAAAGCAAAAGAAAACCTGCTTCTGTGAAACCGCAGCCTACACTGTCTGACATTCTTACTGGAAACATTTACTTAAACCAGTCATTCAATTGAATCTTAACCATTAACAGATGAATTTTCCTATCAACTAACCACCTAATTGACCAATTATTTCAGCACTACTCATACCCAGTGACCCTCAATGACTTCACCGTCGCTTTATCCCAGCTCATTAAAACAACCTCCAGGAACAAAATTATGACTTTGAAAATGCAAACAAGACCTTATAATACCCTGCCATATCTTTCCGTGAAAATAACTGTGTCCTGATAATTTTTTCACTGAGACACAACATCAAGCTTTTTGTACAGTGTACACCACTGCAGTTTAATCTGCATATTTTTACTGCCATACATTAATACTGTGTGGGTCAAATCCCAACTTCCAGTGATATTCTTCAACTCCCACATACCTGCAATGATAATCTCATATGACGCACACCTATGTTCAAGTCACATAGAAGCCATAGTAGTTACTGAGGGATACCTTTGTACCCTCAGAGGAGAATCCATTGTTGTGCTTGAAAGACTTAAGTTCTCACATTACTAATGGTCTGACAAGCGTGGTTGAAGATGTGATACTGATACATGTCCCATGGGCCTGGGTGACCCGGAAAGTGTTTGAGTAGCCCCAGGAACGGGAATGAATGGACATGAGGAGCTATGGTCTTGAAGGAGAGATCTGACCTCCACTGCAGATCACACTAAACAGTGGGTGTAGAATTAAATGAAGATTAAGAACAGATGGAGTGTAAGTGAAAGTGAAGGCACTAGGAAACATGTTGTCAATGAGATTTCCACAAACGTGGATGATTTTTAGATTATAAGAATCCCTTTTCACTGGGGACAAAAATGAGAAAGCCTTAACTGGTATTGACTTATCTGCATTATGCACAGCTCTGAGAGCAAAAGCAGGTAAAGGTGAATCTGTGCATCCTATGAGGTTACCACAGTCTTGATGGCTTTGCCACATTAAAGTTTCATTTCTTCAGAAAAATGCTGTGCTAATTCAGTAGACATTTCATAACCAACATCACTGACAGCAGATAGATCTCCTCTGGCCGCATGATTGCCTCGTCAGAAAAAAACTTTTTGCCACCACTCAGACAAAACCACCATGAACTTCTGAGCTTCCTGCGGTCGTGATTCATCCAGCGAGTCACCGAGCAGATTCATTTAGTCCAGCAGTGTTGCCAAAACACAGGAGGAAGGAGTAAAAAGCAAAGACTTAGAAGCGAAGATTTGCCATCATTATGCTAAACTATGTGTACACAACGAGCCTGTTCAGGTTAATTCGTTAATAGGATCAGACCGCACGTCTTGACACGGGAGCGCTCCTCATACTGAACCAGCAGCAAGCTCGTTCAGCTAGTTAGAAACCTTATTCGGGACAACCCAGCCCGATAAACTTTTTACTTAGTAACGTTGAGAGTTTTTGAAGTAATGCTAGTTACATTTCCAGGTTTATATGGGACAACACAAACAGGCAACCAGTGTCTGCAACTACTCAAGCCGCTAGCTAGCGCTAACATCAGTCGAGAAAAGTAGTTAGCCTGCTAGCATTAGTTCACCACCCTTATTTGAATTTTCCTTACCTTTTTCCTGGTTAAAGGATATTATTTCCTCCTCCTTCGGGTTGGAAACCTGGGTTATTATGGACATGTGGTCCATTGAGGCGGGTGGTTATTCCTGCTTTGTTTCCCACAATGTTATTCGTACTAGCGCGCTTGCTTCGTTTTGCTAGCTACTGTTAGCTAGCTGTTTAAGATGAGGATGACCAGCTAGCCCACAAAGCCAGGCAAGCGTCCGGGGCAGAGTGTTGTGGCAGCGGTGGTAGCCAGCCAGCTAGCACGGTGGTGAATGGAAGCCAGTGAATGGCTGTCATTTATGGCTCTGCGCAAAATATCATCGCTGCAAACAAATATATTTTTTGCGAGCAACGCCGTCAGTGTGTGCGGCTAAAACAAAACAAAAAAAATCAGCCGACGTTGAATTGCTAACTAGCTGAAGTTAGCAAGTAGCTCTGGTTAGCGAGTTAGCAGTAAAGCTCTGCTCATCCAAAATGTGAGGCCGTGGTCTGGAACAGCGTTGAAAACACTAGGAAGCCCGTCGGAGGATTGTTCTCGTCCAAAAACATGTATCAAACGCAACTTGTCCGCCGTTAAAGTTAGCTAACACTCCCAGGCAAACAGTTCATATCTGCTGGCCCTTCATTCCCTGTGCAACATGGAGGCTTTATGTATTTTGAGTTGCATCTGAAGCGGGGGCACTCGGAGTGGGAGGGGGCGGTTTGTTTCTGTGATGGATCCTCTCCGGCAGGCGGGCAGCGCAAACTCAGCCGTACCACATTGCTCAACCCATGCAGCTGGATGGACGCGGCTTCTCCCTTTGCTCTGTAATTACTGTTGATCTCAAGCGACAAATTATAGCTCTTTATTATTAGTATGTAAATAATACATTCAAACATAATGTAGTCTGTGTTCGTGAATATGGCAAAACCAAACATGCTCCCGATCCAACAACAGCCCGTTTAACAATTCAAGCAAATAGTTGACGGTGATCCAAAAGCCTTTGGTGTGTGTTCTGTCCCAGTGTGCGGCTGATTTGATCAGGCCGAGAGCGTCACCTAGTGTCTACCTCAGAGAAAGGCTCCGAGGATCCCCTGCATTCATAATGAGAAAATACAGTAAACTGCCTGCATTTGTAGTCAGTCACATCAGCCGCAGTGTCGGACCTGGAGGAGCCTGGATGGTGTCAAGCCAAAAGTCTTGGTTTATTTTGTGTAGTTATGTGTGTCTGAAGATAAAGAGAGGGAGATCACATGGTTTGTACCATACAGGCTGGTAAGATGCTTTAACTTTAAAACATGTCACATCATGATGGATTGAACCACGAAAAATCAGCAAACTCCTCATATTTTTTTATGACCTTATAATGTTGTAGCCTGTTCTTGTAAGTAAAGAGGATATGGGAAAAAATACTTGATCAAAGTCACTGTCAACGGATTAGCATTAGAAATTTGCAGAAGTCACATTTCCTTTAATGCATATATCCGCATATGCCTTCTTCTCTATTTGACTGGAGGATCATCAGCTCTAGTCCTGTCCAGTATGTTGCTGCTGATTGATGCATCTGCTGCCTCATTTTGGAACCATTGTCCCAGACTGGTTTCTTGAGCTCCAGTAAGGTCTGATGGGCTCGGTGTGGACCACCCCTCACTGCGGTGCAGTAGTGAAAGATAAATATATCCCCCTTCTCCTCCACCTCCTCCTCCTCCTCCTTCCGTTGAGTCCGCAACATCCTGACTGGCCGAGGCTGGTGATCGCAGGCAGCGGCAGCGACAAGCCCCCCACAAGACGGATGAATTAGAAAACCTGCTCTAACCACCGCAGCCCCCCTTTTTTCTTTTATTTATTTGATATAGTGAAGAGTCGGCCTGTAAAGACTGCTGCCCTCATCTTGAGTGTGAAGCGGAAACAAGGTTAGTACAAAACAAATCTCCTTTATTTGCACATAGAGTGAAGCAGGGAAAAATCAATGCAAGAGGCTGGAGCAGTGAGACTGAACACCTCAATTTGTATGCAGGACCCTTTGCCGGGGTCCTGCTCAGCCATGGTCAGGCCTGCACTTTGGCATGGACAGGACTTGTTAGTGCAACTCCTTCAACTTCAGCAAAGTGCACACATGATCCTGGCACACACACACACACACACACATAGACACACATATACAACCAGGCACAAGTGCATTATTCTCCACTGGAAACTAACTGCCTGTCTGTTTTCTTTCTCTGATGCACCATTCTTGGTCATTCCAGTCAGTGCTAAATATTATGTGAAGTCAGTCCCCAGCTCCTCTCAGATCACATAGCACTTTGCAGCTGCCCTGCTGCACAGCAGACCAACTGCAAGAGCTATAATAGGAAGGAGAGGTAGGGTTGCGCAGCTGACGAGGCTGATTCCGAGGAGCCAGAGCTCTGCAGTACTATTTAAGTCACTGCCTGTCGATCCTAAAAGGCTTATTAGTAAAATGCCACCTCTTTAAAACACCTTGGTCTGTATCTGGCATGAAGGGCATGTGCTGATTGGTGTTGGCACTGGGCATATCGCTTTAAGCACCATGATGTGATTCTATATGTATGCAGGGTTTTTTTGGTAGGGGCATTAAGTTGTCATGGCACTTGGCTGCGTCCACAGTGGTGTATGTAAGCAGGATAGTCCACTCAAGGTTTGTTTTATTAGTCACATTTTTATGTTAGAACCCACACAGTATTTCTAAGAGACAGCTGTCAAAGAATGCTGTCACACACTCATGTCTCAGATCTGACTGAAAAAAAAAGCCTTTTCTTCACAATAATCAATGACATCTGAACATCACCCAAAAATCATACAATGATTCAATAAACTTTGGTAAATTCTTAAACCATCTGACTGATTTTTATTTTTTACAATCATACATCACTGGTTTTCAGATGTGTCTGTTTTTTCTTCATTCTCATACTGTTTTGCCTTTAGTCAGGTCTAATATTTGTGGCTGATTGCTTTCCAACCTGTTAGGCTTCCAGTGTGCACATTCACCATGGGGATCAAGGCTGCCCTCCCCAGATATGAGCTGTATCTCTACACAGCTGTACTCGGAGGGGCCTTGATATGGGCAGGCAGTTGGATATTTGAAGCTTCAAGCGGTGAGTGCACGACATGTCAAGAGATGTCCAAAGCACACACACACACTGCCAATGTAACTCAGAGAGAGCTAAAAATCAATAACATAATGTGAGAGCTAATTGAACATCCATTAATATTTACTGAAGTAAGAGTGTATGGACGCGTTATGGACCCCAACGTTATGAGCAAAAAACCACTCCAGTCAAAACCTTCAATTCAAATAAATCTAACTGAAAAATTACTTATCATGTAAAAATGTGAATTTATTATTAAAATCTACTTTATACAAAACACAACTACCTATAATACTGCTCTATTTAAAATAAGACTGCGCTTCATTTTAGCTGATTAGAAGAGACTTGTCCCTTAAGGCATTCCTGCATGTTCCTATTAATATGAAGACAATTTAAAGATGCTCTAATTACTTTTGTAATTATTTTCCTGGAGGAGATATTTTAGACCAATTGTCGGTTACAGTGAGCCAACCAATCCCACACTTTTCATACTGAAATACTGCCAAAATGTTTTTGTGTACTCAGACACTAAAATGAAACTATCCTCCTCACACACTGTTCTGAATGGACTGAGTGTAATCTGGGGGTTGGTACTGTCTGTCACAGTCTGTGCAGTCAGGACAGAGTCATGTTGTCAGTCATCATCTTGTTCTGATTCTCTTTCTTCACCACTTAGACTCTGACTCTTGAAATGGTCATTTTTGGCTGCTCTATTTCTGGGCTTTTACACTGCTCAGGTCTGCATGCCACAGCAGCACTGTATACTCGTAATAGAAGCCTGGCTGTGTTCCCAGAAGTAAGAGGCTTTCCCTGACTGACCCTCACATTTTGATATCCTTTTTCATGGCCATTAGTGTAATCAGGCAAAGCTGTAAGAGCTACTGTGGGGGCGCCTGCCAATCGCATTTGCCGCTGTGTACTGAATGTTTCAACATCACTGCCACAATTCTGACTATTATCACACTTATTTTTATTGTTATTTTCATCTTTTCTGTGTTAGCATTTCGTTCCGGTCATGCAGTGAACTAATCTCCTATAACCAGATTATGATGGTAGGAGTATAGATGTCAGCCTCAAAAATAGAAAATCTTCTCGATGAGTACATTATGTAATAGCTGATGTTTATCAAATGGACTGAATGTGCCCTCACACCTTAAATTCACTGTGAATAATCCAACAATTACACCAAAGCAGCTCAAATTTTGGACCTTTTTCTCAGAATTATTATTTTAGTTCCCCCTCCAAAATAAAGCTGCCTAAGCACCCCTCAACCTAGGAGCATCACCATGTATTGATATGAGCTGACATTGTAATACTTTATTGATTGAACTACGCAATTTCTGACATCTTGTTTGGTGGATGTCCTGTATGTTTTCCTTGTTTTCAGAGAATGTAAACAGGAAGGCCTTCAAAGAAAGTGTGAAACCAGGATGGCATTACTTTGGCAGGAAAATGGTAAGTTGCTCGTCTATAATCCCTTTACATATCCCATTGTGTTCTATGATTGGATTTACTGATGCAAGATGCCAGCAGAGAGTGGGTTGTCACGTGTTGTTAATGCCTCTTCCTTTGCCACAGGATGTTGCGGACTTCGAATGGATGATGTGGTTCACTACATTCCGCAATCATATCCTTTTTGCTCTCACTGGTCATGTTATCTTTGCAAAGATATTCACCTTGCTAGCTCCAAAGGTGCGTGCATGTGTGACGATGGCCATGAGCTACCACTGTAATCTAATCTGATACAGACATGCATGTCTCTTAATATGTGTATATAGATCTACAGTATATATGCAGATATGTGTGTGTGTTTGTGTGTATGTGTTTGCACTTGTGAATGAAGAGAAGCTTTGCTCCAGTCAAGGACATCCATGAGATTTTACTTTTATGGTGTAAGCACATTAAAAGCAAAGCTGCATTGTCTTTATGTGAATAGTAAGGCCTTGGGACGTACATGTAAATGTAGTTAAATTTAATATAATTCTATTGCATCCTATTCTGTTGAACAAAAATCATTTATCATATAGCCCAAGGTCTAACACTTTATTAACTCGATGCATGAGCATGAGCCACATTCTTATTGAGTTGTTGTCTCTGTTTAGTGGACCAGTGATTCTTTCCTGTGACTATATCAACATATTTAAAACAGTTCGATATTAAATATGTTTTCTGTCTTGTTTCATGCTTGCAATGAAGATTGGTATAGATGGATGTAAGGTAACATTAATAAACTTTTGAATTGTATAATATTTGTCATTTGTTTCATTTAAACCATTGATTCATGTTCAGTAAATTTGTTTTTCATCCACAATTTAATCTTTCCATCCTAAAGTTTATCCATCGTTGTAGATGCAACTGTGTGTACTAACACCACTCATGTGTCATCGTGTGTTGCATTAAATTATGAATAGTATAAACATCCTGCCATTACGTCACACTGACGCTGGCTCCTCTTTACCCACAGCACAGATCCTTGATCTTTGGTGTGTACGGTGGTTTGGCAGTCCTGGTCACAATGGGCTGGACCTTCATGGCTCTGGTTCTGTCTCACTGCATCATACTCTACAGCGTCGCCCTGGTTAAGAGCAAGTGGATGTGCTTTGCAGCCGGCCTGGCCACGCTGGCCTCCATCAAGCTGGAGCCCTATAACTCCTGGCAGGTGAGTGGGTGGTTAATGGCTTCGGTGCATAAATACTGAATGCTCTATCACCTGATATAGGGTGAGTTGTGGAGAAGTTGAAGGTGTCTGTCTAATGGGCTTGTCTACTTTATGGGCCAGGTGAAGGATTTTAATGTCAGTTTTATGATGAACAAATATTCAACAAATACATTATAGAAATGGAAATGAGGAGATATTTGCATGTTATAGCAACACAAGAGACAGAGGAACACAGAGAAAACTATTTGAATAAAATGAATAAAAATAAATAGAAAATTAAAGAAAACAGAGACATGACATCTAGAGCAATATACACTGCATTAGACTATTAAATAAATGAGCAAATATACACATAATAATGTACATTATATACATACTACTACTACTAGTATATAACACTCATAGAATATACAGTATACATTTAGACACTATATGTGGAATATGCATGTATATCTATAATACACACACACTGCACAATAATAATACAATAGTAGTACTATTAAAATATATTTAAAAGATACTGAAAACAATACTGTATATGATATACTGTCTGACTCTCAGGTTAACTCTGACTCCTTCCTCAGGAATCCTTGGTGACCGGCTCTTTTGACCTGCAAGACATCCTGTTCTACGGAGGCTGCGGCTTCAGCATCATGCGCTGTATGAGCTTTGCATTAGAGAACTGTGAGAAGAAGGACGGCAACTACACATTCTCTGACCTGCTGAAATACAACTTCTACCTCCCCTTCTTCTTCTTTGGACCTATTATGACTTTCGACAGGTATCATGCCCAGGTGAGGATTTGAGATTCAACTGAAAGTGTTGATTGACTGGAGGTAAAATGAGTAAAAGTGAAGCAGTGAGCAGCCGTCTGAATATTGCCAGCAGTTATCAAGCCATGACTCATGAGTGCACATTGTACTAGAAGACTCCTGAAGACTCATGTAACACCCACACATAATAATGTAATAATGTTTATATAACTCAATTTAAAGCCACAGGAAGAGACAGAAACCAAAGCTTTTCTGTTTAACACTTTAATGGAAATAACTTAGCTGTATTTGACTTTTATATTCAAATGCTCTAATTTAATATACGATATGCTCCCATTCTAAATAATTTTTATGGACCCAACCTGTTTAATAAGTGAGACAATATCTCTCTAATTAATGTATATGATAATGCTGTGATGATCTTAGAATTTTACAAAACAGTGATGGCCTGTTCACAAAATGTTTATAATCCCAAAGGCGAACAACACCCAGCTGACCCGCAAGGACAGGGAGATGTGGAACATCACCACCAAGGCCTTGTTGCATCTGGGAATTATTCTGGTGGTGGACGTCTTCTTCCACTACCTCTACATCTTGACAATCCCAAGTGACATGAAGCTGGTCAGCAAGCTTTCTGACTGGTGTCTAGGTGAGTTAGATATATGTTTTCATGTGGCTCACATCAAATATTTACTGAGGCATTAATATCTCGTATTGGCTGTATGCATCACTTTTCCTTCAAACATTATGTACTTTAGTAGAATTTGAAATATTAATGTTTCTCAACAGCTACCATCAATGTACATGTTGGAAACTTGCTTTGTTTATGTGCCTCTTTGCAGCTGGTCTAGCGTACTCCAACCTGGTGTATGACTGGGTGAAAGCAGCCATGATGTTTGGTGTCATCAACACTGTGTCTACACTGGACCACCTGGACCCCCCTCAGCCTCCCAAGTGCATCACCATGCTCTACGTCTTCGCTGAGACGTAAGTTTGACTTCTATAATAATATATAAATATAATATAATCTATAATAAATCATTGTATAGTGCCTTTGTTGACCTTGCTGACACTTGAAATCGTAAAAAAAACCTCTGTTTTTGTAGGCACTTTGACAGAGGCATCAATGACTGGCTGTGCAAGTGAGTGAGTTTAAAATCGTGGGTTTAAATGACACAACCTACAGGATATAGAAGATGATTATGATTCTTCCTCAAGTTGAAATTGAGTTGTAATTTCGCAGGTATGTTTACGACTACATTGGTGGGGATCACGATAAAATCTTCAAGGAGCTCCTGGCGACCTTCTGCACCTTTGCTATCACTACCTTGTGGCTCGGCCCCTGTGAACTTGTTTATATCTGGTCCTTTTTCAATTGTTTTGGCCTCAACTTTGAGCTGTGGGTTGCCAAGTTCTTCTCCATTCCGCCATTTTCTACCATAGAGGTGAGAAATTAGATAAAAAATCACCTTTTAAACCTAAACCGAGATATGGAAAGATGCTATGTGTCATTTTTGTGCCATTTCTCTAAATGTACTTGTGTCTTCCGAAACTAGGGTGCAATGGGTGAAGCCATGTCACGCAGGATCCGGGGTGTGTTCAATGCTGCCAACTTCTGGGCAATTGTCCTCTACAACGTTCTCTCCCTGAACAGTTTGGAATTTGCCAAACTGGTGGGAAGACGACTGATTTTCAAAGGTAGGGAACAACAGGGGTATATTATATAAAATGAACCTTTAAGGCTTTTCTATCAATTCCAGTTAAAGCCAGAACTTATACAGACAGACATCAAAAGCAACAGAATCTCAAAGGGCGCCATCCTCCAGATATCACATTACTTAACATCCTCTTTGTTACTCTCTTTTACAAAGAATCTTAACAACAGAGCATTGAGGCTTGTTCACAGGATTATCTCCAGTCAAACATCTAACATTGCACGACATAATGACAGCTGCATTCCTTCAAAGTCATATGTTTCTGTTCTTATTTCTCCCTCACTTCACTTCCTCTTTCTTTTGCTCTTTGTGTTTTCCTTGCAGGTTTTCCTCTGTCCACACTCTCAGTGTTATTTGTGACCTACTGTGGCGTACAGCTGGTGAAGGAGAGGGAGAGACAGCAGGCCCTGCTGGACGATCCGGAGCCGGCAAAGCCTGTGGATGGTGGCAAAGAAAAAGCAGAATAAACAGACAGAAACAGTGACTTTCACAGACTTCATGGTCAACAGCCCCCTCACATTGTTCCATCCTCTGCCTTGCGAGCTGCACCGAACCAGATTGTAACAGCCAGTCATCACCTATATTGTTCACAAGCCTGTGGTTTTTGCTTGTGTTTGTCAGAAGCGAGGCAATGTTTTGAACTGTGAAATATCCTCAAGTGCACTTGCTGTAGATAATCGCCACGTCCTCTGGCACAAACCCACCGATGGTGCATTTTGTATTTATATTTTATCTGGTTTAGGAAATGATAGGCCTGCCAAATACTTTATGATGCTATAAAATATGTAATAGTATATATAAGGACATACGGTATTGTAAAGGAACAGCTACTTTGTTGTTCACTTTTGATTTCTCATATTTGGACATTTTTTTCCGTTTTTTAAAAAATCATCATGAATATGATTATTTTTATTCAGACATGGTCTTAATTTTGCCTTAGAGCCTAATCATCACAAAGTTTAACCATACTGAAAGGGTTAAAAACTTGCCATCAGGGGGCAACATATGGAGTGCAATGAAATAAAAAAACAAAGGGTGCTGTGGAGGTCCTCCACGTAGCTTGCAGCTGATTGTAATGTATATTTGCTCCACTGTCACTGAGCAAAAATACAAGTCACAATGTATTGAATAGTCTATTTAAAAGTTGGATGTATGCGCTAGATCTCTGATAAATGTTGTAACCGAATGTAGTTCAACCGTGTATAGAACGACAGCTTTATTCCACCACCATATCGTCTACAGGAACTGTAGGCGTTACAGTTTGTTTATCTTCCCTCAGTCCTCTCTCACATTATCCAGACCCTCAGTTTGCTATGAAAGGCAAAAGGCCCAGCAGGGAATATGGGTCAGGCTTATCCCGTCTGTCACCAAAACCTGCTGTGTGTCTTCAGGCACTGACAGGTTATGCAGATTGTAATGCTCACTTTAGGGTTTTTATTTAAAGGTATTTATTTCAAATGTTTGTCTTGAAATAAAGTTTTGTTTCATCAAAAAGTGGCACAAGTACGGTTATAAGTTTGTTTTGTTTTGGAGATTAAAATGGATGCATTGTGATTGCAAGGACGGATAAGCACAGTCGACATTAAACGTTTTATCGATTTCATTTTGTTTGAATTGATGGAAATGCTTTAATGAGTTAATAAAGACTATGTTGGGTTTTTATTGTATGATAGTGAGAAATTGACATCTATCACCACAAGATGGCCCAGTTGGACCAAAGCTGATCAGTAATGAACACACATTACTAATGACAAAACTGTTAGGTGGGACAGTTTACACTTTAACCAAATGGCAAGCAGAGATGTAGAGAATAAAATCGGTTATGGCTGAATTCCATTTAGCTGCTTCAGTTTCAGAGTCCTCTTATTGACTCACTGTCACAACTGACTGGAGTACTTGAATAGAGCATAGCAGATGTTCATGTGCAGTAACACCTGTCCTTGTTGTGTGCTGACAAGTCAAACTATCTGCTGGGGAAATGGCCTGTTCTTATTAGTGCATCATGTAATTTCCAGCAACTTTAACCTGAGCATGATGTGATGATGTGAAGTGTCTTTAATATTCAGTATTTTTAGCATCCACTTTCCTAAACTCACAGTTCAGAAGGCTGACAAAATTATTTCTGTTTTTTATCCCCACTGTTAAATAACTTATCAGGCATTGGCACAAAACAGTATTGCTTGTTTGTTTAAGATAAGATAAGATAATTCTTTATTGAGTCTTTATTTGTTTGGGGAATAATTTATGGTTTGACATGGTATTGCAGAAAATGCACAGATGTAATTGTTAGCATTATCAATGTGGTGCTAGTGCCACAGCTAAATGGTGAACAGAAGAAAACTAAGTAAATATCTCTCAATCATAGAAAAATAGATATGTATATTATCCTGAGATTATTTCATAATTAAATCATACTAGATCCAAATTACTGGAAATGATTAAATGACAAGATCATTTAATGATCTTCATTCTTTTCATATGGTTTTGTTTTTTTCATTGAATTCAAATGGTGTGCTTTTTTTTGTCACAACATTTCATTTCGCTTGTGAATATTTTCAGTGACCATGAATCTTATAAATCTCTCTCTCTCTGATACCACTCTTGTTGTTCAGACATTCTTGTTTTCATTGGCCTTATCATATCCTTTAATAAAACTTTAACTAAGCATTTCATTAAATCAATGACACAGTCAGAATTACAACTAACAAAAATGTTGGACTTAATATTCCACAAATTCTGCTTCCCCACTAGATTTGGCTTCTATTTCAACTTCAGATGGGAAAATATGACATTGTCATTTTCAGCCAATAGGTGCTAGTGTTGTTCACTCTGGATGGCTCTCTTCATCAAATGATTCAAAGTGGTTATGCATACTACTTACATAAAATATGTGTAAGCATGTATCATTGTTTTTATAAATTACTTATGTAATGAATGATGAGAACAATTTGACTTTCTAGTTGAAAGATGATTAATTTGATAATGAACTATTTTGTACGGCCCTGGTGTTTTAACCATATTTAAACAATTGTACAAGCAATATATAATTATGTTTAATCATATGTGTTGGAAAAGGCATTTTCATAACCTTTTATGAGTTTTTAAAAATAAATATAAGAGGGCCCCTCTGGTGATTAGAATGAAAGTAACAAAACTGGCCTTATTGTCTCTTCCATATTATAGAATATATAACCTTTTAAATAAGTAGGAGCACCTTTGTCAAGTGAAGTGTGTCACTTGCTGTGTTTGTAACCTGAGGAAGATTCACGTGGGCATTGTGAATAAACAATACAGTTAAGTGCCCATTCTTGGTGGGGTTTTGTTTTAAACATGAGTTTGTGCTGGTGACAGGGGAGGTTCATTATGTAACATGCTAGTCCTCCAGGAACTACTCTTACCTATAGTACATACAGTCCTGCAGGCTCCTCTGGTGTACATGAAATATGGTAAGCTGATCAGTGTCAGAATAGTCAGTGTATTCACTTTCACATTTAAGTCAATATTGGATTACAGAGACAAAAAAAACTTGGAAAAAGTGTGTGCAAATATCAAAGAAATAAGAGCCAGTCAGGCTGCCTGGTGAGTTGTTCTGCTGGATTTAACGTGCTTTCACCCCCGAGCTTAGTCATTCAGCTGTTTGTGGGGGTCTGTGTCGTGTAGGAGTGGATAGGTCCTCTACCCTGTCCTCCAAAATGGAGGTCTTCATCTATAAATACCTCTGACTTACAGAGTGACTGACAGCCACAGACAGCTGCAGCCACCAGCCAACCAACCCGTGGAGACTATCCACAGCAATCTGAGCAGCCAAGTGAACGCTGGCAGTCCTGCTCTGTTGTGGGGAGTAAGTAGGGTGCCCACGAAACCCAACCGGGACAAGGAGACCGAACAAAATGGCTGCCCTGACTATAGACCCGGTGGAGCAGCCTCGGATGTACCAGCAGACTCTGCTTCAGGATGGACTTTGTGACCTCTTGGAGAATGACAAGTTTGTGGACTGTGTCCTCAAAATTCAGGACAAGGAGTTCCCCTGCCACCGCTTGGTTCTGGCAGCCAGCAGCCCCTTCTTCAAGGCCATGTTCCTGTCTGACCTGGAGGAGAGCAAGAAGCGGGAGATTGTCCTCAAAGATGTGGAGCCAGGCGTTATGGGGATGATCCTGCGCTACTTATACACCTCTGACATTAATCTGACAGAACAGAACGTCCAGGATATCTTCATGGTTGCTAACATGTACCAAATCCCCTCCATCTTCTCTGTCTGTGTGTCCTACCTCCAAGAGAAGATGGTGCTGGGAAACTGCTTGGCTATCTTCAGGTTAGGACTGCTGCTGGACTGTCCCAGGCTTGCTCTCGCTGCCAGAGAGTACATCTGTGAACACTACCCGGTTGTTGTCAGGGACCAGGACTTCCTGCAGCTGGGCCCGAGCGAGCTGGCCATCATCATCACCTCAGATGCCCTCAATGTTGAGCGGGAGGAGCTGGTGTTTGAAACCCTGATGGACTGGGTGAGACATGACGAGACGAACCGCGTTAAGGACCTGCCAGAGCTGTTGCACTGCATCCGTTTCAGGCTCATACCTTTGGATTACTTCAAAGAAAAAGTGGAGCGGCACCAGTACCTCCGATTCAGCCAGGACATCAAGAAGGAGCTGGAACTCGTCAAGGATGCCCACAGAGGACGTCTTCCAAAGCCCAGAAAGCCCAGCAGTGACGGGGCAAAGTGGGGAGAAGGAAATGAGGAAGAGGACGACGATGAGGAGGAGGACGGGTACCTGCCGGGTATCCTCAACAACAACCCTCGTTTTGGCATGTTTGAGATGGACCTGATACTTATGATCAATGACTCAGGGACGGTGGCCTATGACCCGGTAGGAAATGAATGCTTTGTGGTCTCAGAGTCTGCGGAAATTCCCAAGAACCACTGTAGCCTGGTGACCGATCAGAACCAGGTGTTTGTTGTTGGAGGAATGCTCTACAACGAGGAGGATAAAGATGAACCATTCAGCTCCTATTTCCTACAGGTAGTGTATGAGCCATGGAGAACATGAGATCACTCTTTGCTTAATTTCTGAATTGCGCCTCTCATTCCTCACATATCATTGTTTCCATCCCCAGTTTGACCCGGTAAGTTCAGAATGGTTAGGGATGCCCTCACAGCCCAACCCTCGCTGTCTGTTTGGCCTGACTGAAGCTGAAAACTCCATCTTCGTTGTAGGAGGAAAGGAACTGAAAGAAGGCGAGCACGCCCTGGACTCAGTCATGATCTATGACAGACAGTAAGTGTGGATACTAAATTTTATACAGAACTTTACGAAAGAGAGTCAGTTTTGTATCAGTTATTTAAATGAAAATACTCTATTGCAAAGGAGGGCTTCTCTGGAAATATATCCTATTGCTCTGTAATCAAGCCTCATTTTACTACAGTCATAGTCAGTAAATCTCATTCAATGTATTAATGCAACACCGTCACTCTGTCACATTAAAGGATAACATATATTTCATACAGAAAGTCACTATACAACATGAAAAGAGTATTTCATCTCTGTCCTGTAAAAGCCATGATTCCTCATGAAAAACATCCCAGCTTTGTGACAAAACATTTTTCAGATTATCCATTGGGGTTTAAATCGGTTTATTTAGTCCAAAAACTTTAACAGATAATAATGTGACTTATTGAATTCCTGAGCCTTTTTATTGTTTGCTTTTTATCATTATTATTAATATTGCTGTATGAGTCTGTAGATTTATCATATTTTGGATCAATTCATGATGACACATTCTCTTTTTTTTGTGCACAGGTCATTCAAATGGGGAGAGTCCGATCCTCTGCCTTATGAGGTGTACGGCCATGCAGCTGTATCACACAAAGGTCTGGTGTATGTCATTGGAGGAAAGTCTGAAAGCAAGTACGTGACACTCAAAACAGTCTATAACCTGTATGAAATTTTACTGTTTGATTGCACCTCATTATTCTATTTTCACACTGTGGGTCCACCTGATCAATACCTGTACAGTATGAAATATACAGGTTATGACAGTGCCATCATATTGCCAACCAAAATCACAAGTTCTTCAAATTTTGCTAAGTTGCTCATTTTGTAACAGCAGATGTCAATTTTTATAACGTGGACAATTTGAGAACTAAACCAAATAGATATAAATTTAAATATAAATTTAAAGGGGTATTGCACTTCTGTAGAGTTGGGGCAGTCAAAAAGGCAGCAGAGGCGAGATATCCAGATTTTCGCTCTCTGTATTAGTCATGCTCCAAAAACACTGAATCCTACTACGTTTCCCAGAATGCTCAACAGCATCTGTCGAGGCCAGGCCAACCCTTTTGACATCATCACACAATGTCAACTTCATACAACTGTTGACGTTGTGTGATGAGTTCTATCCCTTGTGATGAGTAAAGTGAACTTTTGTTTCTTGCAGGAAATGCATGAGAAGGGTCTGTGTCTACAACCCCACTAAGTTTGAGTGGAAGGACCTGGCCCCTCTGAAGACGGCCCGCTCCCTGTTTGGTGTCACCGTCCACAAAGACCAGATCTTCGTGGTGACGGGGGTCACAGACGCAGGCCTCACCAGCTCTGCAGAGGTCTATGATATTGCCACCAACAAGTGAGACTGTTTTTTATATGACCCACTTTATCTCATCCTTATGAGGTGGAGCATCTGTCCACAGTAGTGAAATGACTCATCAAGCGTGAATAGCAGATCATTAGGTCATAAAATAGCACTCGTTCTACTGCTGTGAGCATCATACAGTAATATAGCAGCTTATTTAACAGTGTCATCGCTTCACTCTATGTGTGTGTGTGTGTGATTATTGTCCTGTGCCCCAGGTGGTCTGAGTTCACAGAGTTCCCTCAGGAGCGCAGCTCTCTCAGCCTGCTCTCGATGGGAGGCTTCCTGTATGCTTTGGGGGGCTTTGCCATGATGCCCAGTGAAACCAGTGAGGAGCCCGTCCCAAAAGAGATGACTGACATCTGGAGGTGAGGACCCTCTTCATTCTACCATTATGCACGATCAGTCATTATAATGGGTTTTACTGAAAGGTTGCATCGTACAATTCAAACTACCTAGTGCCTCCCTGATTTGCCCGGTTACAATATTTGAAAAAAGAAAAGAAAAAAAAAAAAACACAGCAAAGAATAATCTGATGCTGCATTCAGATTAGGAATAAGAAGAATAAGAATAGAATTTGCCCAAACACATTAACCTTTTTATCTCATAGCAGGAAAAACACAGCTTCAGTTAAAAACCATCAATGACAAGTCTGGTGATATCAGTTTTTCTAATTGTCAACAAATTCATTTAAAGACCAAAAACAACAATTAAGTACTATTTGGAGTATGAACTAATGCAGGTTTTGGTCTTTCCATGACATTTGATGATTATAATGAAAAATATAGAATGAAACCAGACTGATTCTACTGTATTGTACATGTTGGCTCATCATGCTCTCATACCCAAATGGAACTAAACCATGATCATTAACGTGTCTTTCCTGCCATTACAAGTCAAATTGTATGACACAAAAAAGCTCACTTTCTATACGTATATACTGTACATGAAGTTCATTGGGATCTACATACTTTTCCATTCTTTCTCTCTATTATTATCACAGGAGAAACACCAAAAAGTGCTTTTCATGTCAAACCATTCTCTGTAAACAAAAGGCTTTGAAATTGCATTTGTTAATATTATAGATTACTATGCTGCTATAAAGGCACTAATCACTAACATATTTATTCTTTATACAGGTATGATGAGTCCGAGAAGTGTTGGAATGGGATTTTGCGAGAGATTAGCTATGCAGAGGGATCCACTATTCTTCCAGTGCGTCTCAACACTCTGCGCCTCACCAAGTTATAACCGCACTGAGCCGTCGGTGCCATGAGGTCAATGATGCAACATGGAAGTGAATGAGTGCACTCATTATGGACATTGGCCCAAAATTGG
Organism: Centropyge bicolor; assembly: GCA_037975185.1. Classification (NCBI taxonomy): domain Eukaryota; kingdom Metazoa; phylum Chordata; class Actinopteri; family Pomacanthidae; genus Centropyge; species Centropyge bicolor. Next base: position 1,587,780 of record JBBMOC010000050.1, on the reverse strand, counting down.
CTTAGAGTACAGAAAATTAAATTTGGTCTCAGAGGATGAAAAAACCTTCAGCATCAGTTTGTTTTATCTTGTGTTTTACAGCAGGGGGAGACAGAGTAAAGTCTAAGTGAGGGCAGAGGTGAAAAACAAGAGTCAATATGTTTTGTAAAAAGCTAAAATGTTGATTTGTACATCTGTTTTTTTTTTTTTTGTTATATTATTTCATAAATTTTCTTTATTACCTGTTTGCTTTATTTAAAGCAGAAATAAAGACAACGGTGACCAGTCTCGCTTTTAGTCGTCCACAGTGCAAATGGTTTTATTCATCTTCATCTGACATTTTGTTCAACAACATCTTTACAGCTGATTCCACACACTGTACAGTACACTGTATTTACACAGACTTTACATGGCAACAAATAAGATTTATTGACATTATGCAAATAGCACGAGTGAAGAACATACAGTTTTAATGTAAACATTGATTTCCAGTTGACACCTGAGCACTATGTGAGTCATCAGCACAAACCACGTCATGAACCAATCCTTTGGCCATATTTACAGTTTCACATCATATACAACAGCTGTGTGGGACAGTCAGTCTGAGGTACTTTCACTCAGTTTCGGTTCAGTTTCTACACACCGGGACAACATGAGGGGGAACTAAAATAAACATCAAACTCCAACATGACTCCCACGTGAAATGTGACCCCGCCACTGCCTGTACATATTAACGTCTGAAAAAGTGTTTTTGGAGCAGGAGCTTAAAATAGATGTTTGAAAACATTGATAAACAGAGACAGAGAGCAACAACCATCATGCTCGGTGTCAGCTTAATAAATGCTATTACATCAAATGAGATTCTGAATCGGCAGCCCAGCTAGGATCTTCGTGAGACAGTCACAATGGCAGTGTTAACATAGTGATGTTTAGAAGGTGTTCTTAGGTGTTCTTCATCTTAGCTTAGCATGTTAGCATTTGCTAATTAGCACTAAACACAAAGTACAGCTGAGGCTCACGGGAATGTCATTGGTTTCACAGTTATTTAGTCATAAATCAAAGCATTGGACAAATTTCTATTTTTTTTTTGATGGCACTAAATGAGAAGTTAAGGCAAAACCATAGTTATTACAATTCATTCAGGTTTGGAAAACGAATGTCTGAGGTATGTCATGGTGACACTAGAGGAAAAGCCAGGGGATCGAGAGTCAACCTAAGGGGACCATGAATATCTCTTCTACCTTTCATGGCAACCGATTTAAGTCTGAACCAAAATAGTGGGCCAACAGGCTCACAATGTCATCCACAGAGCCATGCCAGCAGCATGGCTAAAAAACAGTATGATACAATAACATATATTTAATCTCTTACTATAGAATAGAATAAAATAGAATAGAATCGACTTTGCAATCAATGCAACGGAATTAACTGTCCATGCAATCCAGTTAATGGAAGTTAATCACATATGTATTCGCGCTGTTGTGCACTGTGGACTGATAATGGAATACATCTGGTCCATTAGTTGCAGAAATAGTAAAAATGAACGTCCGCTGAGCAACTTGCACTCAGACAAAACTAAAAGCATTTGTAATCTCAGATAAATTTCACAAGCAGGAGCTTTAGCGTCTCCTCTGGAATGTTATCCGGCAGTAATTCAGCAGAGTGTATGCCTCGTATAAAAGTGTCATAGACAGGACAGGATTGTCCAGTATGTTGGTTATCCTATAGATTCCTCCTCAGTGAGTGCTGTTCACGACATGCCGACAATGTCATTAATGTTACCATTGGTCCCCTGAGCAGCATGGGCCATTAGGTTAAGTGCTTAGAGTCCTCTTGTGTAACACACCCTTTTAATAAACATCCAGCTTCTTATAGGACACCACTCGTCTCTGGCTCTTATCCATCTATTGCCTAACATCAGATGGAAAACCCTGGCCAAGAGCTCAATTTCCCTTTAATTCACATGAAGATATTTCTCCTCCCTGCAGCACTCTGTAGTGCGTTATTTATAAAAAGACTGAATGTCGCCAGTAGCCAGTTCAGGTTAACTCACCATGTGATTTACCCTGTGGTAGGAACTTGATTGTTTGCCATATATGCGTGTGGCAATTGTTTTAATGTAAATATCAGATCAGTCCATGTAGTCAATTCCCAATACAATGGAAGTCACATTAGAACTGTCTGTGAAAATGGCAATGATCTAAGTTAATGATTTAACCCATTTACTAAACAGGCGCTGTGTGTTGAAAGTGGTTTCATTTGCATTTCCATCCTGGCAAGAAAAGCATTTCTGACAGGCAATGGATATAGCTCCAATGAACAATTAGCTTCAGTACAAAAAAGTCAAAGTGACCTTGAGTAACCAATATCAACTGCATTGCAACAGTGCACGTGAGCCACACATTCAGTACACAATGATAAAAACAATGAGAGGAGTTCACTTCAGATGGCTTTCAGATGGCAGAGAGGTGCTCCTGACACTCGGATGCCCGGCGTGTTGTAGGGCTGCATTTGGTCAACATGGTGATCTGAGTGCTGAAGTTGTTGCCATTGCTGCCTATGGAGGGCTGCTGGTACTTAGTGTCAGCGCCCAGGAACCTCTGCAGCATCCATCTGCGCCACTTACGCTTAATCTCCGCCTGCACCTGAAGGGGAGGCGAGGAGGTCGACAAACAGGATGAAGAGGGGCCGTTAAGAGGGTGTGACACACAGGAGGGGGAGAGAAAATGAGATTTGGTGATATAAAAGAACAGTAAACATCCTAAAGAGCTGTCTTTGCTCGAATGTTCTTACCTCGCCATTCAGAAAGCAGTACAAAACAGCAACAACAAAACCCTGAGGAAGAGAGAGAAGTAGATGAAATGTAGCGCCCATTCAGAGCCGTCGTTGAAAAAGAATGATAGTACAGCTGGAGAAACACTCAAAATGTTTGTGTATGAATAATGATGGTAAGATTATGACCAACTTCAGACTCAGACGGGAGGTTCATCATTTAGATCTCTGGGACATTTTCCCAGGAGATATCATTCTGAGCTAAAACGGTTATAAATTAAGAATTGCATTCTTGGCTCTCGGCGTTCACATTCGATTTAATACTCAGTACATCAGCGAGCTCATTACTCAAGCATGCAAAATCAAACATGCCAAGTATTAATTTGCTTAATCAGACAAACTGTCTTCATGTCACCAAGCAGTTTTCATGTAAGTTAAAGGACTTTCACTTCTGTTTTCTATCAAGCACCTTATTTGAGGCACACATTTTGGCCAAAAAACACATGATTGCAATCCTGTAGACGTCAAAAGAAGGATTAGGTCAAATCCCTTTATTCTTCTGTGAGCAGTGCTGCTTCTGTCTGACATTTAGAAAGCTGTAATGTTGCCAACAGACTGCCCAACACCTTGCATGATGTTATGGGACATTACCTGAAACGACCCCAGAATAAGATCGAACACCATCCTCACTTGTGAGCGGATGTGGTCAGGGATGAAGGCAAAAATGATGTAGTTTATGCCAAAGAGAGGAATCAACAGCAGAGTGGATTTGGCCAGTCTCCTAAAAAATGTAGAAAAATGAACAAGTGTCATCCTTATTAAATGCCACAAAATCTAGAGTCAAGGCATTGTCACTATGCAAGAGCAACGATTGCTCATCACTAACAACATAATGGCAGAAGAAGAATTTATTCATTGTCACCTGATAAGAACTGACTTTAACCAATGCTGTGATTGAGATGTTAACATTCTGCACTGAAAACCTACGAGTACTGATTGGATTCCTTTCTTCCAATGTCCGGGCAATTCATCTTCTGGCGCAAAATCCGGATTATACAGATGAACAGAAAAAAGTTCACCTGCCGGCAGAGTGAATGACTGGTTAGTGCGATAGCTCTATGCAGAGCCATAGATGAAATATTGCCCATGAAGAAGAGTTGTGACTCACAAGTATGGTGAATAAAATAGGTGTTTTGATGATCCACCATGGACTGTCATCGATCGTCTCCCAGCATCTGTCAGAAGAGATAAGAGGGCAAATATAAGCACATTCTCAAAAGATTAAACTACTAATTAAGATAAGACAAACCCTTGAACTGTGTTACAAAGGCAGAGAGCAGTGATTACAGAAACAGTGAAGATAATGGGAAAAGATTTGAAGTTTCAATTCAAAAAGTCTCGTCTTAACTCATGTTAAACACCTTAGTTTTTTTGCTGCATGTTGCAGCCCACGCCTAATCTTTAAACTAACATCAATACTATTTTTTTGCATTTGAGTTTAATTTGCACCTGCAAATCTATCCATTGAAAATCAATGGAGCTAGTAAGATACAGTCCATGTGGAGTTTGCATGTTCTCTGTGCTGCGTGGGTTTTGTCCATGGTCTCCCGTTTCGCCCACCATCAAAAACCAGGTATATTAGGCTAATTCTCCCATCAAGGCCTTTGAGCAAGCTGGAGTTAATCCCCCGCCTCTGCACAGTGGCTGCCCACTGCTCCTCAGGGACGGTTAAATGCAGACACCAAACTTCATTATGTTGTACTGTGTGTTCGATTGTATGTGACAATAAAACCTGGGAAAAAAAACATTTTGACAAAGACAAATGGTCAACTCACCCAAGATCATTTACATTAGCCTTTGTGACCACCCACGCTGAGATGAAGATGGTTGGAGCCCCTGCAATCAAGATACAAATAGATTTTGTCAAAATTGACTTTCACATTAAAAGATAAGATAAGATAAATATTTATTCATCCCACAGTGGGGAAATTCACAACAAGTGGGGACATTCGTTTAATTGATTTCAACATTAAAATAAACTCTATGTCACAGAGTGAAACTATTAATCATGTCCACAGTGCAAACAAACACCACACTGACTCAACCACGAAATATGACAGTGAAGCCTTGAGCAAGTGTACACTGTTAACCTTTTGGATGATTTTATTGCTAAAGTAATATTGCGTTTTGGATATGCTTATCATTTCTAACCGGACTCATATGTGCTCTGTGCCAATATTGGCTCACCCTGGGTATCTGCAGGAAAGTCACAGGCTTCTTTCCATTTTCCAGTTGGCAGACACAACATTTCAGGCCTATTTATAGAGTTACTGTATTTTACTGGAAACGACTGGAAAAAAGAACATTAGAAATTTGGGAAATGGTTGTTGAATATATTTTTCAAAGACGAGTAATTTTGGAATTTTACCAAAATAAGTTTTTGAAAGATGATGATGATGATAGTAAGGCCAATGTTTTTAAAGACGGCAGCTCTCAGGGACTCAGTCAAAGCTTCTGGATGTATATATATTTTATTAAGAGCTGCCAAAATAGCATCCTTTTTGCTGTCTATCCATTCCGTATATCAAAGGTTCATGCCTAAATTGTCCAATCTCTTAGTTTGAGGAGGAACTCATTTTATTTTTATGCCACTGCATTATGTCTGCCACAGATGTATGAATACGTTAAATGATTTTTAAAAAAAATAATAACATAAAAGCATTAAATCAGGGCTCTCAGACTTACTTATAACAACAAAAGTAGAGTGGCAGCTATCTGCTGCTTCTGATGTAAAACTGCCAGCAAGACTCATTCATATGCAAAGGCACAGCATTTCCCTGTGCATGTATAAAATCTCACTTATAACTTCATTTGCATATGATCATACATGTTATGGCAGTTGAAGCAAAGACAAAACACACATTCAGGTTGCCTGGTGATTGGGACTTGATGGGCATTTGATGATTTCTGACTGCCACTTTAGATGTTTCAAATGTCCTTGCAAATGAGCATGTGCGAGCTTATCCTTATGCATCAACATATGGTAAAGAGGCTGGCACATACCCCAACCAATTAAGATGTACCACCACAGGTACTTCCTCTCAGAGAAGAAGGAAACGGCTAACAGAGTGTGGAGATAGAGGCCCTCCACCAGAAGCCAGAAGTAACTGGCCATGATGCCATACTGGAAGAAGACCACCACTGCCTTGCAGCTCACCTATGGGAGAACCAGGATATTAGTGGCTTATTGCATTGCCAGTGAATGTAGATACAGTAAATGCAATTTCATTACAATTCAAATGATGAAGACACATTTTGTTGCCAGTGGATGAGGCTATACAGAGAACGTTTTTAGTAAATTACTCTACAATTAGTATTGATGACTTGGAAGAAAACGATCTACCAACCTGGCAATTCACTAATCAAAGCAGCCTTGAGGAGACAGTCGTTATCACATTAATATGGGCTTGATATAATTAGACAAAAATCTACAGGGGTTACTTTATATTTTTGCTGATTATACTTATTATGACTGCTGGACTAATTAAATCTGCAATCAAAGTGTGTTTGAGACTCATGTTAATTATATATCTAAATCCACTCACAGTACCCTGGGAAGATATCATTTTTGGTGGCTCAGTAGACGTTGCATTAAAGATAAACTGTCAACAGCACACTGCAACAGCTACTGTTAAAGAGACCATGTGACTTTTCCAGAACAATGGCCACAATCATTGGTTGGTCGTTCATTTTGTAAGATGAAAACTGTGCCTCACGCCATATAGCCTCACTTTAAAGGGACACTCCAATGAATTTTTTGTTGCACTCACATACAGTCAGACTCAAGAAACCTATTAGAAGATATGTTGCTTTCTACCAAAGTGTTTTTTAATACTGAGTTTATTAGCAGTTGAGAGGCTTAGCAGCTGTGTTTGGACCAGGACAATTTGTGTACCCTGAGAAGCAAATATCTAAACTCAGCCATTAACAATCAGCATGTAGAGTCGGTAAAGCAGGTGATTTACAGTCTGCTGATCTAATCCTCTCTGGTAATAAAACAGTACATTCAGCTGGAGCAAGATCTGAGACACTGACGTTGGTGACCCGATCAATCAAATAAGAAAATAGTCTTAGTATATGAAACTGTACCCGCTCCGGTAGCTTATCACCTTATCTTAATTCAGCACTTATGCTGTTTTCATACTGACGCAACGATCATGTTGTTGAGACCAAGTGTTTAAGAGTCGACATCAAAACCCTGAATGTGATTTATTGACAAAGCTCTCTGTAGTTGAGGCTTAATGTTGAGCAAACAGGAACTCTCACAACATCCTGCTGGACAGATGAATGAGGAAACGTCGTCTCAGGAGTGGAGGAGACTTGGCAAATACTGCTACGCCCAGAGGCACTTGAGCACTCGCTTGTTAAGTAAACTCCGAGGCAAAGCATTAAAGTCAGTTGAGTTTTAGTGCGTAATCAGATGCTTCAGCTTAAGGAGAGAAACTGGCTGCCGCTCGTCCATCAAGTGGACGAGTTAAGTTGATGGATGATGCAAGACTTCTGACTATGCAAGGGAGAAAATCAATACAAGGCGCAGCTCCTCTAATAAAATGGACGTGTTGTCGAGCGAGATGGGAGCCGTCAGAAGGACAGAGATTGCAGAGTACTCACAGGTGACTGGCAATTGTCTGTCTCCCCGACGTCATACAGAACCACGTCCTTGATGAAAACTGCCACGGCTTTCAGTATGAAAGACACAAACAGATGCATGTGGATGTAGTTTCTCGTGCAGTGCAGCTTCCTGTAAAAAGCAGACAAATAAAAGCAACACGCTTAATTATCTTCTTAATGAACTCCCTCTGATTAAACATCCCAAACTGTTTACTTGACCTATCCCCAAAAATCATCTGATAAAGTGTGTGCTTACGGCGCCAAAGCACGTAATCAGAATTAATATCAGGAAAATATTCACCAGAGACTTCACTGACTTAATTTACTGGCAAACATTCACAGAAGGAATGTGTGTTTCAGCTGAGGAGAGCAGCCATTACAAGCACTTACTGTACATGTCTTTGCCTTGTAATGCGCTCCTACTGTGCTGTTATCTAAATGTCAAGCTACATATAAACCCTTCAGACGTCAATAAGAGCTGTGTGTATGTTTTCCAGTCAAACATGTATTTATCAGGCAAAAAAAAAAAAATTATAAAAAAATAAAAGTTGACATTCAGAACAGAAGTAAACAAGAACAAATGAGGGGTTTTGCGGGGAAAATGTCACTAATGTAAATTCTCCCGTCTGGGTGTTCTCAAACAAATGCCCTCCCGGTGAGCTTATGATTGGGGGTGAATTGTGTAAACCCATCAGGCGAGTCATCCCAGCAGGACGGCTGCGATGACACACAGCATCAACCAGCTGCCTGAACGCGGCGTCCGCAGCCGAGCATAAACACTAAATGCGTTTCACATCCTGTGTCTCTGCTCGAGAGTCCAGTCCACTGGCATTTCATAAGCCGGAGGAGTAAACACGTCTCTTGTTGTTTAGCCCGTAACACACAAACACTCCAAATGCAAACACGCTGGACAGACGGCGTTGTTTATTAGGAGCCGCACACAACAGCTGCCTAAACTTCGAGTGATCAGTGCTGTGTCATGCCAGCAGACACACACACATTTTTCTCTGGAACCCCAGGACTGACAGTCAAAAGAAAACAAGCTGTGAAACAGCAGCCTGTAAGTGCTTTGGCTTTATGGCTGCTTGCAGTTGACCGCATTGTTTGAGAAATGTTGCAACAGCAGATAAGGTCAAATGTGGACGTCTTGTCCCACAAAGTCTGGCGGGGGCCACATTACTGTGTGAAAAACACTGTAAAACCTCTATAAAATGCAGGAAGCAAGGTGTTAAGTGAGAGATCGACAGGGTGTTATCGCTCTAAATGATGGAAAAAGGTGTTTGATTGTCTTGATGCGGAGACATTAAGCAGCTCAGTGGTTAACTCCTTTTTTTTTTCTTTTTTTTTTAACCTGTTCTGTTACAGCAACTTGAGCAAAGATGTTCTAGATGCCCAGTCGTGCCACACAGTTTTGATCTGCTACAGGGAAGTCTGAGATACTTCTCCCATAGTATGATTTATATTTTTATTTTTGGTTTGTGTGATGACCGGACCAGAACAGGAGGGAAAAGGACAGAGATAAAGAGAGGGGGATGTGAGGACAGAAGACAAGAGACAAGAGAGAACATAACAACAGCAACAACAACAACAACCAACAACAACAACAACAAAAGACATCACTACCATACTAACAATTACAATGATGACAAAAGAACAGCAACAGATGACAAAACAGCTTGAAAATTCTCGGTAAATACCTACCGAGGTATGGGTTCTGAAACAATGATGTAATAGTTAATGTGTCGAAAGTATAATAGAAAAAACAGACTAAGACAAGCAAGCAACCAGCAAATATAGGAAAAGACAGGATTGCAGTGCTTCTAAAGCCAATAGTGCCAAGGGTGTGTATGTGTGTGCATGTATGTATGTCTGTGTGCGTGTGAGTGTTTTGCGTTTGCCCCTAGTGCTGAGAGTTAGTGGTTAACTCCTTACCGAAAGACACACAGTATGCTGATGGCGATCGTCAGAGAAATGAGGGAGATGCTGTGACCGATGGTGTAACCCACTTTGATGGCGTAGAAGAACTCTCCCTGCAAACACACATTCAGTCAGACGGTTCATCTGGCAGCAACAGCAGCAACATGGAGCTGGAGGAGCTTCCTCAACCTGGTTGCCATACTGACCATATCACTATCCATGGAGCTGTTGGGATTGTACCCGCAGTCCAGTATGTAGGAGTCTATGCTGATTGGAGTCCAACCCTCCTCAGTGCACGTCTTTGACAGGTTACCTAATGAGAAGGGACAGAGACAGAAGGAATATTCAACATGACTCTGCTGTGATTCAGTGTGTTTCAATTATAAGGGATGCATCATAATATTGAGGATATGTGTGCATTGGGAGGAGGGGGGGTGCGTATATGAGCCACAAGGCAAAACATCTCCTACATTTACTCACACTTAATTATGTCACACTGAGATGTATGTGTCTCTCTGGAATACTCCCAAATACTAAAAGGAAATGGAATGAATGACTGAAGGGGATCAGTCGTCCCACCGGCTCAGAGATGCCGGGACGTTCCCATGTGTATTTGCCTCCATCTGTTTCTTAATTACTCTCAGCCTGAACACACACGACAGGAGGCCAACAGTCGAGCGCAGAGATATTTTTACCCCGGCTGCCCCATGGGGGCAGAAGTGAAAGGTCCAAGTGCATTAGACTGACCATAAAGAGAGGAGAGGACGTTTGATGAACAGAGTAGAGCTCTGTACAGTCGACTTATTAGAGCTCATGACAGCACAGTTCAGTGCAGTAGGCTTGAGCTGATCTGTGGAGCTTAGTAGACTCGAGCTCAGTACAATACATCTCAGTGGACTAGAGCAGGGTAGAGCTCTGCAGAGTGGAGCCACTCAAGTCTACTTTACTCAGTAGGCGAGAGCTCATTAGTGTGCATACACTTAGAGCTTAATGGATTAGACTCGAGCAGGGCACTATAGAGTAGAGTAGAGCTCGGAGACATGAGACTAGAGGTCAGCAGAGTATAGTTTTGCAGAGTATGGCAGAGCAGAGTGCTGAAGCGTGCCGTAGAATAGAGCTCAGAAGAGTAGAGAAGAACAAATAATGCAGACTGAATGAATGGATACAGAAACAAATAAGTAAGTGAATGAATGTGTATAGTGAAGTTTTGTCTTAGTTCACACCAGCACTTTTTGCATGCTTTTTAATAAACTAGCCAGAGTATGTGTTCAAAAAAATCACTTAACCAAGTAAACTATAGTTGGTGTTAACATGGTGTTTACATACATATTACATACATCCCATCCTCCCCTCTCTTCCCATGTTTCCTGTGTGTCTCATATCTGCCAATAAAGTCCTTAATGCAAAAAAATAATGTTATGACAAGATTGAAAGTTGAAGTAATTCACAATATCACACATTGTGCATGCATTTGACCTTTCACAAAACTTTGCAGATGACGGGCAAATGTAGAGCTAGAATAGAATTTTTCCTAAAAAAACAAGAAGGAATTGACGCTAATGATTAATTAGATTGAAAACCCCTCTTACAACACTCATATCTAATCCTGTAGCCAGCAGTGAGAAGCACAGCCTGACATGTGTGATTTTGCTCTTATTGTGTAATATCTATTTGTAGCATTTCCTCATCTGTCCATAAAGAAAGAAAGCTGCGTGTGTTGGCGACAAATTAATCCTTGCACTGAATACCGCTGTGGAAATCTAAATGTAGGACATTCCTCGCATTTCCCAATCGTATCGCTCCACAGCCGCTATCAAATCAAGAGCGAGTTGGGAAATGACCAACAATCCAAAGTCTTAGAATGTATTTGGCATTAAAATACGGTCAGCTCGCAAATACCTGAGTGGCGTATTGCAGAGAAGACGGAGGCTTAGCTTCCTCAAACAACATGACAAGACACAAAGGCGACGATAAGCCCCTGCTGTTTCAGCCCATGCCACCACTGGATCTGGCTTGTTTGAGGGATTGCCAGAAGAATGCTTTCATCATCCCCCAAAACATGAGTGCAAGGATTTTCAGTGTCATGCACAACAAGCAGGAGAGCTCAAACGAGTTAATCACCCCGTCATTGTTTTAATTTCAAGGATTTTTTTTTTTCCATCTTGGCTCTTCTGTCAATGTCGTACAGTCAAATGCTTTATCCTTCCTAATTATATCTTGGAGGAAGATTCATATTAGCATGCGATGATTAGTTGGAGCTTGGCTGGATATTGTGGCTTGAATATTCAGGCACTCTGTCACTCCGAGCTCGCACAGAGGCCGAGACACCCGTGTTATTGAAAGAGATGAATGACTGTGTGTTTGTGTTAGACCTACTAGGTAAAGAGTTCATGAGAATGCCAAACTCTATCTCAACGAAATTTATGACATGGCCCTGAATCTCTGTGGCGCCACGTTTCGTAATGTCTGTTATTTGTGTGTGTGTGAGGCTTATAAAATGAATGGCGAGGGATGTGTTAATAACTCAAGTCTTTTGCAAGTGACTGACAGGGAACTCATATGAATAGAAGCTAATGTAATAGATTGGCAAAAAGGGCAACTTCTTGAAAAATGTACATCATATTTCTCTGACCTTTAAGGTTTCTGAAACCTTTTAACTTTTTATTTGGAAAAGACCACAATTTAACATACAGATTTTTACAATTTTCATAGCAAACTTTTCCAGTTTGCTTTTTTACTGTTCTCTGCATATGTACAAGAAAAAGAAAAAAACTTGAAATCGCAGTCCTCTTGCACCGAAGCTCAATCCTTGGATACCTCTCCGTAATTCACTTCCAGAGATGAGAATTCGAGGGAATCTCATGAACCATTCATCTTTATAACTTAGAACGTGCTAATGTGCGTTCTCCCACCTAACATCAAGTTGTCATATCATCCTACGAATTTCAACTTTCAATGTCAGCCATTGGGAATTTCATTTTTATACATATGCCCAACTCTTATTCCAGGAAATGGTAACTATGTACAACCAAACTAAAGGGAGCTTACATTTTTACATTTTTCTCAAGTTTGAAATGTTAATGGAGTCATACTCTGAAACCTTTTCAAAATAAAATGAATGAATAAACTGAAAAATGTGCAGCGGTCAAGCAACACATACAAGGCTTATTTTTCTTCGTTCCTGTAATGCTCACATTTGGAGATAAACGGTTCTCACCCAGCAACAGTAATTTACAATGCACAGACTCCCAGACCATTCATCATCCCTTAATTAAATCCTCCTTACATGACCTGAGAGCAGAGTAGGTTTAACCAGCAGAGACCTGCACTGATTTGTTGATTTACTGCATAATTGATATTATGCACATCAGTGCAGCACAGGTCACTTCAGATTCCCTCTGTCTCTTTTAAGATCCCTTCGCTTCATCCTGCTCCCCGCACAGTGGGGGTCTGCTGGTCGTGCGAACCTTTGACATGTCAGTGAAATATACCCCTGCTGCCTCCAACCCTACAAATCTGCTCATTCTTCATGTGCCCCCTCTCTTTTCCCTCGAGTGCTCTCCTCTCTCCACGTCATGCTATCTCCCATCTGGGTCACATCACAGCTTCCCAGAAAACCCTTCTCCACTGCGCTGAGCCTCCGCACGATAAATCATCGATTTGAGTTCCCTCTCATGTCCTGAATATGAGTGAAAATATTGGCTGTATTACAGGGGCAGGAACCCCGTCACCATGTCTGCAGAGGCACTCAGGTTTGGAAAAGCACTGCAATCACTTATAGTAAAAATGTGTAACTTTACACTTAGATTTACAGCACAGGTGATGGAACATCTGTGGGTGGAGTTCGTGAATTTGTCTGTGTGCAACGAAAAATGTCCCAGACCTATTAGGTGTCAAACATGTGACCAAAGTTACAATGTGACAGAGATGTAAGAGTTTCCATTAGCTGAGCATTAAAGACATTGTAAAAGAGGTGAGTTATGTATCTTTATACACCATTAATTGATTTGTGCAACTTGATGGGTCCAAAATACAACTTGGTTTATAGTTTTTCTTCTGAAAAAAAGCTGCCAGTTTCATCTTGAAACAAGGTTCATGAGGTGAGTTTGAGGGCTGGAAAACCAAAACAATGCACTAAAAAGGCTAAATAGCTGAAAAACTACAAAACTCTGTGGGGCAAGTTTGCATAACTGACACATAATACGCTTAAGCACCTGTTCCATTGTAGTTAATAAAAAATGTATCACCACAAGTATAACTCATTAAAGAACTAGACTGGTGTTTTTAAAAGCTAATTTCAAACTGCTTCAACTCCAATAAAGACACATTTCTCAAGGCTCCAGCTTTAAATTAACTCCCCTCTCCCTGCTGAAGACAGATAAACAACTTCATCAGCTCAGTGTGGCAATTAATGACAGATGAAAACATACAGGAAACTCAGAGGGGAACTACTGTACAAACACATTCAGCCAATAAATTCTCACGAGAGTGGTTTCCTTTCCTCTACCATAATTAATATGACTTCCCTGTGAGGCTTCGCGTGGATCAAAGGAGGACAAATGAGTGCGTCTTTGACGGGTGGACAGTGCCTGTGATGAGAAGCTGTTTATCTTTTTGTGACTCATCTGTGCCATGTGTTCTGAGTTTTACTGTATTATTTGAGATATATGACATGGGGTGTCAGGAAAGACAGAAGCAACAGGTGACTGTGGGCCAGAATGACTTCATGAGTCTGAGCCGCTCGGATGCTCGATGCGCTTCATAATTCCTATTTCTGGTCTCAAATATGGAGCGTGATGATGCTAACACACACACACACACACACACACACAACAACAACAACAGGGAGCGTTTCGAACATACAAGGTAGGGAAGACCAAGAAAACAGACTTTGTTTCTGGGAAATAAGTCAATATGCAAGACATATTTACGTGGTTATGTTTCAAGCTTAGGTTTGATAGGTGATCAGCAAAATGACTATTACAATTCTACAATTCTACAATTTCATTTAGCAGATGCTTTTGTCCAAAGCGACGTACATCTGAGAGTAAATACAACACAAGCAAGGATCTAGTCAGGAGAAAACAACCTGGATAAGTGCCAAAAAATTCAAGGTTCAAGTTAGATAGGGCCTGCCTACAGGCAGTGAGGGGGGGCATACATTGCAACATACAATTAGACTTTTTGTGTGTGTGTGTGTATGTGTGTTCATTTTATAGGAGTTTATCAAGTGCCAAGGTGTTCAGTGAAGAGCTGGGTCTTTAGTCTTTTCTTAAAGACTGAGAGCGACTCTGCAGATCGAACAGAGTTTGGTAACTTGTTCCACCACCGGGGAACCACAGAGGAGAAGAGTCTAGCTATTGACCTCGGGCCCTTTTGAGGTGGTTGTATCAGACTATTATTATTATTACTGATTTGTTCTTACAAGATGCTGCAATAATTGATTTTCTGATCACTTGGTGGCAGCATAAAAAGCCTTAAGGACAACGACATCAACTCATAAAGTCGATATAGGGAGCTTTTTAGCAAATCGTCCAACATCCAAGAATAAATTTACATTATTCACTGGGGGAAAATCTGGCCCTTATAGCAGATAAATGCTCCACTGTGCTCCCCAGCTACAGCGGTTGCTAATGTAGTTTACAGAAGGTTTTTAGAGCTTTTTTGCTGAAAACATCTGCCTGTAGCTGGAAATGACCTGATGAGGCCAACTCATATTCTAGTATGTAGGACAGGCTATGTCGCTGCATTGTATTTCTAAAGGGCACTTTATCATGGGGCCATTGTAAAAGGCCCTTTATCATCTTTAATCTACAATAGGGCTTTTTTGCTGCATTAATCGTATCTTTCCTTCCCATTTCTTTTCACACACACACACACACACACACACACACACACACACACACATACTACTTCATATAAACTTGATTCTTACGTGTAGGAACGTCCATGGAGAAGTAGAAGAGGTATTTAGGGCAGGGGATGGTGATCACCTGTCCAACATCGGCACTGGGCCAGCAGGTGATCTTGTCCCACGTCCCGCTGCAACCTGAGCAGGCCGGAGCAGCAGAGACACAGAGGTGATTACAAATGGGGGGTTTTTTTGTACAGTATATGTCAAAGTAAATGTGTTGTGAGTGTCCCGGTCCCCATCCCGGTGATAAACAGCAACCTGCTTCAGGTGAAGGTTGAGCACTGAGTTCCCATGGCAGCCAAAACATGGTAGCTCAGGTCAGCTGTTGTTACAGGACTGGGTCCAGAACAGCGGATGACCTGAGTTAACACGCTGCCACCATGACTAATGAAACAGCTCCTCATCCTTCGCTGCACACTGTTATTTGAATTCAGCACGCCGTTGTGACTCGTTTGGTCTCAGAACACAGAACCAGATGACAGCACTTTTAAATCCACACCTGCTCACCCTTTAATCACTATGAACATCAGTTCAGCAGGTTTATAGTTACATTATATTTGCATCTTCACTCTGAGGATTTGGCAGCGTTTACATTTGATGGCATCTATAGGAAGCAAAACGGTGCCAAAGATAATGAGTGTTTAATGACTTTTTCATTGTGTGGAAGTAAACAGAGCCTCTTGATACCTGCAGTTAGGATCAAGGAGATTTCGGTTACACGTGGACGTAATAGAGGCTCATTGAAGCCAAATGATCTCTCTGTAGAACGTAATTATGCGCTACGTGCTGTGAGTATGCAACAGCCCACTTAGCGCTACGTAATTCCAGCTTCATCAACAATAAATTGAAACAAGAAATCGGCTAAGTGGATTTCATTATCGCACGCTCGCTGTTGCATTTTTTTTTCTGCATAGCGTGTAATGAGAATGAAAGGCAAAATTGGATCAATTAGAAAGTTTGCTTTGAAACTGAACCAGAACGTATGTGACAAGGGGCTGGCATTTAGGTGGAAAACAGTGCTCAACCATGCAGGGTGTGATGTAAAGCCAGAGGGCAGGTTTGAACAGCTTTTGTTGTCTTAAGAGCTTGTGGTGTCACTTTGATCAGAAGCTACTTGTGAAATAATTAAATTAGGTTAAAAATTTTTAAAAAAAGGGCAAACCAGGACAATAAAGGAAAATTGAGCACATACACACACACACACACACACACACACACAGACACACACAGAAACAACGTACCTGTTGTTGTGTTCTCAATCTGAGACAAACACAAGTCCCTCTCCTTGTCTATTTCCTTCATCATGTCACACATCTGCGTCTGCACTGAAAACACCTGTGAAGAGAACATTTCACACATGGTTTCTATACATCTCCTCAGGCCGCAGTCACAGTCACACATCATTAGTCTATTGGACTGAGTTATACTGCGTGTGCTCTCTGGACAGCTCCTCACATGTCAAGGCAAACACATCTATTGTCTCCACGTCCTGAGACGAGCTGACCTGGCCTCTGATTAATCTCTCCACCCGACACACTAAATCAATCTTTCAACTGGGATTCAACTGTCCTTAGATTTGCATGTGTTTCGAAGCTGTGGGTTGATTTGTTCAACGTGAAGCTGAACCCATGAGTGTTTCCCAGCAGAGAATATAGAGACCCCTCTGCAGGACCCGGAGATTTATTACTGTTACTTAGGTGGATGAGTCTCCTCTCTGCGGGTATTAATCAGACTGGTAGTATGTGGCTATTGTTAGCTTCAAAATGAGCCCATATGAGTCCAGCCTCTCCCCTACACACAAGGTGACTCCCCCATTTAGATGATGATTTATCTCACTCCTCAGGCTACGCAGCACGTCCTGTGTGACTTCACCCACAGGTGCACCTCTGGACTACGACTGGAGAAGATGTTGTCAGTGATGGATCAGCACTGCCTCGAGCAAGGCAAGTTGGGAGTATCAGGAGAAAACTTCCCGCACTCCATCATCACGGTCCTGATTTTGATCACGGGCATCACTTTAATTCAAACACATCCCATCTTTTCCTCTGCTTCACTTCCATTTCCACTGAAGCACAAACAGGCCGTGAGTGTGCATGAATGCAGATGTAAAAGCCAGCGTGCTATTCTGAGGGCTCTGACCTCCAGCTGAATTCCGGGATGAATCATACATGCTTCTCTACAGGAGACAGTTGTGGCTAAGGACGCTGGAGACCAGAGAGCCAAGAGACAAAGGAGGCCATTGCCATGGTGTCCTGTCAGAGGAGACCCACATCATGACTTCTGCTGGTAATTCACCTTAACCTCAGTCATTAAAGGAGATCAGCCAGGACATAAAGACTCATGAGTGTCACACAGTCTGGGCCACTGTTTGGTGCCAAATGTCATTGAATTGTCATTTGGTTTTGCCTGCGGCTCCTGTGGAATTGAGGGTATTAACACATAAAGCAGAAGCAGGAGGGACACTGGTGTGGGGATGATGATCATTCTTGATATAGTAAATAATTTAAAAAAATAAGTTGAAACATTAGTTGTGCTAAAAATGTCTTTAATATATATATATTAAAAAATGTAATCTAAGGAAAACAGTTCCTCATCTCCCTGAATCTCACTGGTGCATCCCCAAACTGGCTCAGGACCTCATCAGCCTATATTTGCATGAAAGATCCGCACTTCGCCAAATTTAGGCAAAACAAGCGACGCATACCTGAAAACGAGCCCAAAGTTCAAGTCATGAGAAAAGTCAAAAGTCTTGAAATGTACTCACGGGCTGCAGCAGCAGGCAGGAGAGGAGGAGGAGGAGGAGGCACGTGCTCTCTGTCAGCAACATATCCTTCAGTTGAAAACAAACACTGACAGACTGCAGGGACGAAAAACAGCGTAAAAGCAGTGGACATGTGTTGATAATCCTCGGCAGGTTTGTATGGATCCAGCAGCTGACTCTGTGCGTTCCTGCGCTCTGAGGGCAGTGAACGTCTCCTCTTCCTCCTCCTCCACCTCCTCCTCCTCCTCCCACTCGGGCTTCACCTTGAACAACCAAACAGCAAACCAATGAAAGCTCATCTGTGAACGTCAGTGGATGAGGGCGACAACAGGGAGCTGAGGAAATCACTGAGTTCTTCTCGAGACACGACCGAACTTTTGTTTCATTTTGTAAAGCCCGTTTGTGATAAGCAAAATAATGTTATCATGTCGTAAAACTCTATCGAAACACTTTATTTATTTAGTAACTATGGCTGCAATGTTTTATCACAGCTACAAAGAAAAGACAGGTGGAAAGTAACTAAGTACATTACTCAAGTACACTTTGAAGTACTTTCACTTAGCCTACTTACAGTAATAGACAGAAGCAAATATTGTACTTTTTACTTCACTACATTTATCTTTCAGCTATAGTTATTCTACAGATTTACATTAAAAAATATAAAACACAATTTGTGGTTAAAGATTAAACCAGTGTTTTCCAACCTTTTTGGTTTGCGACTTAGAAAAAAAGAGTTTAGTGTGGCCCCTTGTGATGTTTCAAATGAGTTGTTTGCAGTTTCCCCCAAAGAGACATTTCCCCTCTTTCACATGGTTTCACTTAAAAACAGTTAGAGGCCCAAACAGGTAACATTATCCAACGCTCCACGGAGAAAGATTAAAGTCCAAAAAAATGACAAATAGAGACTTTTCTAGCAGAGCTTTACTACTTTCCTTCACTATTACTCATCTCACAGATTCATGGTGTGTGTAGAGGGGCCCCAACCCTGTGTCAGTCACCACTGTATTAAACAACCTATCTGTATATAAATGAGTAAAAAGTAGAAACACCTTAATCAACTACAACAGCAAAATGCTACCAATGCATCAAATTAACAATCAATAATGTCATATGTAATAATACTTGCAGATAATACTTTTACTTACATTGGAGTATTTCTGCACTGTTGTATTTTGCTTGAGTAAACGATGAGTTCTTCTTCCACCACAGCTATAAACTAAACTTAATAAAGTGACTGAGTAACACAGAAATGTGAGTCATTTGATGACTTAGACACAGGTAATAAATGAAAGGAAAAACCTGAATTAAAAAATGTGCAGAGGAACATAAGGGAAGCAGATACTTCCATACGGAGCACAGGTGGCCACTAAATGGTTTGATGAAGCTGAAAATTATGTGAATAAACACCTTGAAATGATGTTTTCTTTGTCTCTCATCTGTATAGAGGACACAGCTGACAAAGGGAAGCAGAGAAACATAATGACCAACTTACGCTATATAACACTCTCTGACAGTCTGTTCTGCCTCTATAGATCACCAGCTTCATCTCACTGTGATTTAACATTCAAAGTCCAGCAAAACACACACTGGAACCATTAAAACATCTATTTTATTATCGATTCAGACCATATAGAAGACCATTTACAATAGACATTCATATATGTGTGCAGTCACATGCAATAAAAATCAGAACTCTCAGTTGGTCCCCTGATATGGAGCCGATCCCAGCTGACACACACCACCCTCAGATAAGATAAACCTATGGTATATAGTCAGAGAATGATGCATGGTGCACACAGTGTATGTATATGAAGTGACTGCAACAAACTGTGGAGAGCAGAGAGTTGCTTATAATTGATCAAAAACAATGTGGGAAGATGTGTGTGCTCCCTCTGGAAGTTCTGCAAATGAATGATACAGTTATAATGACTGGGGTGATGGACTCAAATGCACACACAAAAGGCCAAGGTTAAATCAAGTCTTTAATGAAAACAAAAGAAATCTCAACAAACAAAAACTCACTTCAGGGTCAGGTCCAGGAAAAGCCAAAATCCAAAAACAGAACCAACAAAAAAAGATGACGAGTAGCACGAAGATGACAGACTGGAATCACTAACACTAAGTACAACTAGAACAAGTACAACGATGAACAAACAACGATCCGGCCAGGGCAAACTGAAATGAACTGGCTTTTATAAAGTCCTAATGGGTGATAGACTGCAGCTGGGAACACAGGTGATGAGATGAGATGGGAGGGTCTGGTAGGAGAGGTGAGGCAGAGGCAGGGTGAGTGGACACATACAGAGACCAGAGATGAAACACTATGGCATGTGAATAGTTTCAGAACTAAAACGTGACAAGACTACAACATGACAAGACTACAGCATGACAAAACAAGACTACGACATGACAAGACTACAACATGACAAGACTACAACATGACAAAACAAGACTACAACATGACAAAACAAGACTACAACATGACAAGACTACAACATGACAAAACAAGACTATGACGTGACAAGACTACGACATGACAAGACTACAACATGACAAGACTACAACATGACAAAACAAGACTACGACATGACAAGACTACAACATGACAAGACAAGACTACAACATGACAAGACTGGAAGAATAAGGTCATGAACAGAACCAAAGAGATCTAACTATAACAGAGTCTGAAACTAAGGCAGAGGACTAAGACAGAACTGAGACACAGAACCAAGACATAAAACTAAGACAAAACACAGCAGGACAAATACAAGACATGAACTAGACAAGGCAAAACAGGGGACTAAGACAGGACAGACTGGAACTGAGACAGATGTGCAGGAAGGCAGGAGAAAAAAAAGAGCTGGACAAAAAACTGAAACTAAACAACGGCCAAACTGGCCGAACTATAACAGATACAAGTGAAAACCATGCAGCGTTTGTCTGTTTGCCTCTGGTCAGATGGTTGCTCTGTCATCGTGCAACCATGCATCAGTGTCCATAGTGTGACAAGGTGAGAGTTATGTCATTTTACTTCCAACCATGAGGAACACAAGTCACTGATAACAACACACAGAGCCCCTTGTTTCCCATGCACTGACTCGTCCGATGGCACCATGTGCTTCTTCTTATGTTTTTGCTGGTCTGGTTTTACTATCAGTGGCTGACTCACCAGGGCTTATAAAAGCTTTTGATGGATGTCAGAACAACCTTCCTCCCAGCATGAAAGTCAAGTGTTTGGGCTTTTGAGTTCTGCTGGATGAAAAAAAAAAGTGGAATTTCACCACAGAAGGCTCCAGTCCAACATAGTTTCTTGTGCTCATCCATAAACACGTTTGTTATATGAAGCATTTATAACATCGGCTGTGATAGTGTGCACTAGAATTAGTTCACGTGTTAGCAGCTTAAGAAATTAGTAATATCTCAGTCTAAATAACTGAGCTGCTGAGGTGTCATTACAGCAAACAGTTGACACCACCAGTGTTTACTGCTGTCTCTCACCAGTTGGTGTTTTATTGCCAGTGTCTCAAATTTAAGAGCACAGTTCTCATAAACCCTGTGTCATAAGAATGATCTTTCCTTCTAAAGAGTGTAAACATGTTTGCATTTTTTTCTATATCTCAAAACTGTGGAAGCTTTTAGTTTGCAACACATTGGCAACATCTTCCTTCTTTGTGCCATAAAGCAATCGCACATCTTCAACAATGAACAGTGTGAGATGTGATGCCAGCCAGAGGTCATAAGGGTCTCATTTACTGTAATCAAAGCATTAATTGCTCAAAGTCAATGCGGGACTCACTTATTGTTGATAACTGCTGTGTAAATCCTTGTCTTTAATGCACAAGCTGAAGCAACCTGTGGGGTTTTTACTGAGATGCTTATGTAAGAGTCTGAATTGATCAACAAGCTGTCAGTCAACACCCTCCATATTTTAATGGAGGCAATCAGAGTAATTATAAGGTGCATCAAACTCATCAAACTAAAATGAAGACCAGAGAGAGAAATTATCTTCCCAGTAGGGAAACCAAAAGCAAAATAAATCTGTTGTGTGCTTGTGTGCTTTTATGCCTTTTGAGACCATAAATCAATGGACAAAAATGCTGTTACATTTTGTCAAGCTTGCAATCAGTTTGTTAGGAATATATTCTTTGGTTTTATCTCGCGGGTGTTGGAAATGTTTCATAAACCATTTTGTAGGATTTTCTCAACTGTGTCATTCATCACTTAAAAACGGAAACATGAAAGCCGCCGGAACTGCAGGTAAGCAGATGCGTTTTAGTAGCAATCTCCTTCATGAACACTCTTGAAGTGGATTCACCATCTGCACTCAGAGGACTTTTGAGTGGTTGCGTCATCCAGGTCATTTTTAGTCTCGCTAGCGGTGCGGCTCTTGGGATGGCAATGTCTGTCTGTCGGCTGGTCAGCCCACCACTTTGGTCAGGAGTGAAATATCTCTGCAACTACTGGATGAAATGTTGTACAGACCCTCATTGTCCCCAGAGGATAAGCTCTAATGATTTTGGTCATCCCCTTACTTTTCCTTTAGTGCCACCATGAGGTTCACATTTATGGTTTTAATTTAAAAGTCCCAACAACTACTGAATGGATTACTCTGAAATTTGGTAGATAGAGATATTCACGTTTCCCTGAGGATGAATTGTAATAACCATGGTGATTAACTTTCCACCAGGTGCCATCATCAGGTTCAGTTTCAATTTCTCCTTTAGGTTATGACGTATGTTCTTGTCATATAAGTCGAGTTACCCGGCTTATAAATAATTATGTTTTTGCCAGCGTTGGTTTGTTTGTTTGTTTGTTTGTTTGTTTGTTTGCAACATAACTCAAACAGTTATGGACAGATTTTGATGAAATGTCCTTTGGGGGACAAGGAACAAATAATTAAATTTTGGAGGTGATCCGGAAAACCGCCATTACGGAAAAGTCGATTTTCGGGTGTAACTATTAAACTAAAAATGATAAAATGATATGATGCGATTCCAATTGCTAAGGGTATGTTTTTATGGTCCAGGAATCCATTGAAATAGATGAATCAAAGAAAATCACATTTTTGGGGGTGTAAGTCACAATAAGCGGGGGGAACTGTGCTGCTTGGCTCAGGTCTGCGATCTGCGAGTGCTTTTCTAGTTTTTACATTCAAATCCAAGTCATTATTATGATATATCTGATTTGGTGCTTCATATGAAATAATACTGTCAGTGTCTGAAAAACCAAACAAATATGGATGTCTCGTATCAGCCAAGGCCAATTGTTCAGTGTAAGTCAAAAATTTCATCGATCATATCAATGCACTATTTCAAAACTTCTACCATTGTCGACACCTTTCTCATCTCTACCATCCAGAAGAATATGATCTTTCTATCTCTCTCAGCTGGTTGAGTACTACATTATGTTTTCAAGGTCAACGAGACTCCTTACATCAACGGCGATAATTGTGTTAAGCATCCATTCTTACTGGATAACAGCTCCTGTGCCGCCCATTCTCCTCTGTCTTAAAAGAACTGCAGTAGGGAAACACTACAGACAAACACCTGAGCATAAACATCCAGACCTGCAGCTCTGAAGTCTGAATGGCCAAGGGTGGGTGCATCTTTAAAAGAAATAATGTTCAAATCAAACAAACAATTAATCATCAGCCACATATGCAACTTTTCATTTCATCCTGTCTGTTTCTGTTGTCAACACATTGGTGAGGCCGCTGCGTGTCTCTGCAGACATATGAGCCTGCCGGTGTTGTCAGTGTCATCAGGGGGGGTTTGTTCCATGCAGGTACAGAGATGCAGCGCCAAGGTTGCGCATGTTTGAGTCAGAGGTGTTCCCACAATAAGGAAACTGACGTCATTGTTTTGAGCTAAATGCCATTTTTGCTTTCAGCGAGCAGTCAAGGACCAGACATTGAAGAGGAATGAAGACTCCGGAGTCAGGATGAGTATTAAGAGCAGTAAACTGCAAGAGCGTGCACAAGGCCAGGACAAAGTTTTTCCAAACAGAAGAGTCCATTAGCTCTCTTTGGCTGAACTGCCCCTAATAATTATTATATTTTTTTCTATTGTGGCAGAGATAAAGAAAACAGTTGGTGCCCTGTGTCCCAGCCATGTGACACTGTATCACCTGGTGTTGTTGCTGTTGTGTGAGGGCTCAGGTCGTGTGTATTGTTTTTCCAGCCTGCTTTAGACAGGTCTATCTGCGGACACACATTCTTGAAATGGTCACAGTTTGGTTTTAGGCATCAAAATTACTAGTTAGTTTTAGTGGAAAAATCATAGTTTTGGTTTACATAAGTTTGTTAATCTGGGAAGTTACCTCAGGGTGTGTGTCCTTGTAAAGTTTGTGTGTCAAGCACAACCCTGATTCTAAAAAAAGCTGAGATACTGTGTAGAATGTAACAAAACAAAACAAAAACAGAATGCAATCATTTGCAAACAAAACGTTTGACAAAGTGTTGAACCTCTCTCCATCCTCGCTTGTGAACCACCGAGTCTTTCCAGGATGAACCTTTCATACTCAATCATGATACTATCACCTGTTACCAATGAACCTGTTTACCTGTGGAATGATCCAAACAGGTGTTTTTGGGGGGGCTGGAGCCTATCCCAGCCGACTTCGGGCGAAGGCAGGGGACACCCTGGACAGGTCACCAGTCTGTCGCAGGGCACATGTAGACGAACAAGCACTCACACTCACATTCACACCTATGAACAATTTAGAGTAATCAATTAACCTCAGCATGTTTTTGGACTGTGGGAGGAAGCCGGAGTACCCGGTGAGAACCCACGCTGCACAGGGAGAACATGCAAATTCCACACAGAAAGATCCCAAGCGCCCTGACCGGGACGCGAACCGCATATCTAAATATAATAAAAATATGATAATGATATAAAATGAAATAAATATGTAAAAGACATCAAAAATCTGGTACTGCACGTGCCCCCCAGCTTGCCTGGGTATGATAGGCCTGAATGCTTGACCCAATCCTATTGAGGCTAATGAGCCGGCAAATGTATAGCCAGCAGAGTTAGAGATAGGATTATATTTTATAGATTTGAGCTACATGTCCCTCAAAATGTCTGTGCATGTCCCTGGCAAAGACACAGAAGCAGCTCTAAATCAAAGCATTGTTTAGTGGTATGTCTCCTTTCTCCTCTCTGGGCATCAGGTGTTGAATTAAAGAGTATTACAGTCGTGGTGTGGTGGATGCCCCTGAAGATTCGCTGCTATTTGTGGCACTGAATGGACCAACAGATAAATATATTTCCAGTATTTGAAGCAGCGCAGATACTTTTTCAATTTCAGCAAGTCTTTTCACAGCCTGAAGAAAAAGATGGTGTTGAAACAACAGATGTAGATAGCAAGAAAATATGACCATATATTTACAACAGGTGTGTATTAACAGTCAACTACTGTTTGCCTAGTGAAATAGTCAGCTATTCAGTCCACAGAGAGAGAGAGAGGTTGAGAAAAAGGAAGCTGTCAGAGTCGCTTTGTGGCGCTTTACTTTATGATGCATGGGCGTATTACGTTGGCAGCTTTCACTAAAAACATAATCAGAGGATTAGCTGCTTCAATGGGGAGTGTGCTAAGATGATCTGGACCTCTCCATTGGCAAATAAAGAAAATAAAGGAGTCAATCAAGAAAAGAAGAAAAACATGACTCTGCCAGACATAATTATTTGACATTTTATGTGACTTTTCTCTTTTGAAATACTGGAAGGTTTTAGGTGAAAATCCGTCTTGGTGGAACTGCTCACATCACATAGACGTATGCAATAAGGAGGGGCAGCACGTTAAAGGCTCCATAAATGCAGGATGACTCAGCCTGCAAATCATCACTGTCATGACTACATCATTCAGATTGGCAACATTAATCAATCTCACACCATGATAACAAGCAGTAGAGCTTCTGCTGTGATGGGTTAAAGACATTAATAAAGTAAGAGTTCTCAGACAGTCAGGAGCCATCTGTGCTTTTGCAGTGGTGGAAGTAAAGTATTCAGCTTTACTTAAGTAGAGGTTATTCACAATATTACTTGTATGTAAATTCTCAGAGCCCCTGCACACCCACACCCACCACACAGATGTTTCCCTCATGTTGCCTAATTAGACCTCTTCTCAGGACTGTGTGGGTGTGTACAAACTATGCTTGATTGACAGCTCCCTCACCCTTCTGTCAACTTGGATCTACTTTACTGTCAATTCACCCTGTTGGCAATTTTATTAGTTTGGTGACATCATGTAACTTCCAGTATGGCTCCACCCAACATCCACCTGAGTAGAGGTCTAATGAGCCAAAGTAAATGAAAACACCTGTGTGGGTTTGCAGTGCCTTT
The DNA here is from genome assembly GCA_037975185.1 of Centropyge bicolor. NCBI lineage: Eukaryota > Metazoa > Chordata > Actinopteri > Pomacanthidae > Centropyge > Centropyge bicolor. Next base: position 1,561,424 of record JBBMOC010000050.1, on the reverse strand, counting down.
AATTAGTAAATGTATTAGATATGACTCACAGGACAATAGTATAGAAATGTAATGGAGTAGAAGAATAAAAGTAGTCTAACATGGAAATACTCAAGTGAAGTACAAGTACCTCAAAATTGCACTTGTAAATTGCACAGTGATTTATCCAGTTGCATTCCACTACTGTGCTTTTGCACATAGCAAGTAGCTTATGATTTGTGCAACTGAGGGGAAAACCATTCATTCATAGGCCTTAAGAGGTAAAACTATACAGTATTCTGCAAGAAGTGGCCTTTTAAAGGGTATTATATAAGGGTATTATAATTATATTTATTATTATTATTTTCCTACTCCATCTCATGATCACTTTCTTCTACTTCCATACATATTGCAGGCCTGACACTGAGACACTGCATGATATTTGACTAAACCTGACTTGACATGACTTGTTTCAGGGTCTTCTTAGATTCTTAGATCTTTTACTTCAGAGCACTATGGCGTTATCTATGCTCTGCATGTGTAATTCTTTAATCTGAAACTTAAGATAACAGGACGCAGGAAATTTAAATTACACGTAATGGGTCTTAAAAAGCAGTGGAAAGTTACAAAAAAAATTTTTTAGTTAGTACCAAACTGCTGAAATCCAATTCTGATGTATTTTATCCTACTTTTACATTTTAAATTACATTTGTTTTGATAGTTACCAATAGCTTTTTAGATTAAGATTTTATGCACTAAACATGTTGTCAATTTATAAAATATGATTTGAACTACACATGATGCCTGGTTCAACACCAACATTAAAGTAACACTGACATGGTAATGAACTATAAAGAATATACCAATGAAAGAGGCCATTCAGCGTAATGAGTACTTTTCTGTGCTGTCTTGCTACCTTTACTTAAGTAAATTGTTTTGAAATCATCTTCCAACTTTTAAATGGGCATGGGTTTAATGGCAAGCAGCCAAAGCACAAAATGCTTCACTGACAGGTTAAAGACATTACTACATGACTGATAATCTGAAGACTGAGGTCAGACAGATTTAGTTTGACAGATTTAACTGTCCAAGAAATGTGTACACATTTCAACAGGACACTGCTGCCGCCTGGTGGTCAAAAGGATTAAAAGAAAAATGCTGTGTATTTCCTATTGGCTGATGAGACCTGACGTAACGAACAAGGAAATGAAACCAACGGTATTGAAGCTTTTGTTTTCGACTTAAGTAACGAAGTTGCACATGAGTCAGAGTTTTTTTCGGGTAAGTTTTGTTCCTCTCATTTTTCTTTAATACAGTTCTTCCTCCAAAACATACGTCGTACTTCTACACTGACGAGTACTACGTGTGCAGTAGTTTACTTTGACCTGTGACTTTGTGTTGTTTACATTCCTGACATAGATCCAGATATGGCTGACTCTCTAAACTCTCTGGTTTTGATTGGTGTTGGATCCAGCTTTGCCTTCTCTGGGCTTTTCTATCATTTATACCAAGAAAAGAAAAAAGAGCTGGAAAAGCTGAAGGCAAGTACATCACTGTGTGACTCCTGAAGTAAAGTATTAATACAGCTAAAGTGTTGCAATGATTTGAAAGTGAAAATATCTGAAAGCTTTTCTTTTTCACTTTAGGAAATACCCATTTTCAAGCCCGATCAGCATTTGGTCAAAGTACTGAAAGCATCTCCCCACAAGCGACTTCAGTATGTTGCTGTAGAAGGTACAACATGTCTAAAATTAACATTTTTCTAAATGCAGTTTTGAATGGGGTCTGTCAGAGAGATTGTTTTAAGAATTACAGTTTCTTTCATGTCTGTTTCGAGGTCTGGTCCAGGCAGATGGGGAGCCTCTGACCAGCCAGTTTGTCCCACGATGCTTCGGTGTGATCCAGAAGATCACAGTGGAGGAGCACTGGAAATACTGGAACTCCATCAGCCGGACATGGTACATTACACTAGAGATTAAAACTAAAAATGTCCCTTCATCCATCTACATGCCTGTTAATAAGAGTTTACTTCTCTAGGAATACTCGGACAATGAACAAAAAAGAGACCAACAACGCAGTGCCGTTCAGTCTGGTCAGCCCTGGAGCCTACATCAATGACATGTATGTGAAGGTTCAGAACCCTCTGGAGGCCTCTGGCTCCTTCCTGGAGAGGGTTTATTCCAAAGTAAGACGTGCTGAGGAGGGCTTGGTAGATGTGGTGGTGCAAGGCCTCAGCGGAGAGAGACCCGTGGCAATGGAGGAGAGCGAGGAGCTGCTGCGGGTGGGGAGCACCCTGACTGGTTTTGGTGAGGTGGTGCTGGAGGGGGGCCAGGTGATGAGGCTGCAGGCCCCACAGGACGGCCGCAAGTATATCCTGGTGCACTCTGACCACAGGAGCTTCATGGACCGGCACGAGAAATCAGCCAGCATGTGGAAGATGCTGACTGCCGTTACTGGCATTATGGGGGCTTCTCTTCTGGCCGGGCTCATTCACGATTTGGTGGGTAAACGGGATAACAGATCAAAGTAGGCTTGAAGAAATGCAAAGTGCAGGTATAACAGCTTAAAAAGCTGTGTCACATTTTTTGGGTGCCCCAAAACTGCCTCAGGTGTTTAATTTAGATTCCATAGCACCATCCTGATGCTGAGATAACTCTCGACTATGTTGCATGTTTATATTTGTTTCATTGCTGACGGATTATTTTTGTCGTGTTGCAAAGGGCAAATTATAGCACTGGACTGTGCATATTAGAAAAATAGAAAACAAAACATTTTAGTAAATACCTTTATGAAACCTTTACAATATAAAAAATAGAACAACCCCAACAACAAAACTGAAGAAAAAAACGCATTTTAGAAAACATATTGAAAAATTAGAAAACACATCGACATTCTGGAGGACACATAAACACTGCATTTTACAAAACAGAAAAAGTAGTCCGAACAATTTGTAATTAGACAGAAGTCGATAATGTATTTTCCAAAATATTTATTACTAAGATGTTATTTTGTTTTGTTGTGTTTTCTGAAATGTTGTCATGTTTAATATTTTGTTGAAGTGTTCTATCTGATGTTATTCCGTGTCACCCCCCGGGGTCACCATACTAACTGGACCACTGAAAAGATTTTTAACTTATATCTTGTAGAAGTTCTCTCTATATCCACATCCTACACCTGATGATATGACCATAAGACTAGTGTGGCAGTTTAGTTTAATGAGGACAATAATTAGAGCCCTTTAGCCATGCAAGTGTCTTCTTAGAGGGGATGAAGGGAGCCTAAATTCCTTGTAGCTCTAACACTGTACAGTAGCATGTAAAGCTGTGGCAAGTACAAATTTGCCTGAAACTTGATTCTTTGGCCTATAACTTATCTTTAATTTCTTCTGTAGTCATTGGTCCATAATTATTTTTGTGACATATGATGAAACATCTCAGAGGTCCAAGGATGAAATGCAGGGTATTTATCTTTGTATGAATGATCAACTTTAGAATTCCAACATTCAAACCTACTTCATCAAGGGAGCTTTTTATTTTTGTAATGAAATTGTGTTTATAATTCAGGATAAAAATCAGTTAAATAGTTATGTGGTGTCAAAAATCAATGTTTTACTTGTGATTGCAAGATGTGAACTGTGAACCTGATCAAAGGAATGACTGTTACTTCATTATTGTTGGTCCAAGTTTCTAGTCATGTCCAGACAGGATGGGAATAAAATCAAACTTTAAGGTGATTTGTGCTGTACTAATTTAGCAGATAATCTTCTACCTCTTAGATGATGTCATTTTTACTGTATTATAATGTGCACTCAGTGTCCAGTTTCCAGAGAAAAAAAGGACGCTGAACACTGATGTACGCAAAAGGTGATGGCTTTAGTCTTATTAAAATCTTATGGCAACTATTTTATCTTGAGGGAGACATTTTTTTGTTGTTATTGACAATAAAGTGAGACAGATACTTCAACATATTTCCAGGTGGTCTGAGGGTCTTTTTTCTTTATTTGGATATTGACATTGAGAGCACACAGCCCTAACATGACGAGGTACTGTGTGATAAAATGCATGTCACCTTGAACTGTACAGTGAAGATCCTGATCTGCTATTTGTGGCAGAAAGCTGCTGTAGAGGGAAAAACCAACTGCTTCAATCCCTTTTTTCACACAACAGTTTGTCATCTTCATTCATTCTTAAGAGCTCGTCATTATTCCCCTTCCTCCTCTGAAGACTCCTCAGCCTCCTCCAACCACTGGATGAATTTCTGAAGCTGTTGGAGAAAAACATACATCAGAAAAGGGTTGTGAGAAATCCAGCATGAGAGCTGCTGGTGGATAAATGACAACTGCGGTTACAATGAATTTGAAAGAATGTTCCAATAGTGTTGAGACATATGGAAAACTAATACAAATACTTGACATAAAAACATTCGAGTAAACTGAAAAATTTATAAATAGCACAAATTGCAGATTAGGTTGTAATGTGACTTATTCATAAATATATGAATTAAGGGGGTGGGCGTGGATTTTGTCAAATACACAGTAGGTAACACTGAACACATCAGCAAAACAAGACAATAGTTCATACCAATCATATTCCCTTTACTATTTAAATATTGTGGATTTTTTTTAACTGATGTGTTTCTTTTTTTTCTTTGAAAGTCTGGTTTGGTCCTCCATATTTGCTTTATCAGTGGAAAATTTTGATAAACAGCAAAACTATTAATATCAAGCTACAGAGGTTAAAGAGCAGTAAGTTGTCTTAATATTATTGTCAATATTTATTTATTTTACAACCCTGATTCCAAAAAAGTTTGAATGCTGTGTAAAACATACATAAAACAAGCTCATAATTTGCTCATCCCTTTTTGACATAAACACAATTGAAAACACTACAAAGATATTTAATATTTAATATGATAGATATTTAATGTTTGACCTCATCAATGTCATTGATTTTTGTATCATTCCACAGGTAAACAGGTTGATTGGTAACAGGTGATAGTATCCTGATTGGGTATGAAAGGTTCACCATGGAAAAGCTCAGTCAAGTCAGTCAGCGAGGTTAAACACTTTATCAAACACACGATCGTATAAAGGGCATTACTACATGGGCTCAAGAACGCTTTGTAATAAACTAGTATTTCACACCCACTCATGCTGTGCGTGCTCATATGTTTTACTTCTGTTGTACTGGAACTGAAGAAATTGTGTCATAAATCCCTGGGTCCTATGTGACCCAGCTAACCCAGTGCTGTACGTACCCCCTGGTTCTTGCGGAGCTGTCTACTCTTGTCGGTGGTGGCTCCCTGGGAGAACCAGCGCAGTATCATCTCCTCCTCCAGGATCTCCAGCTGATACATGTTCATCAGGACCTGGATGGAAAAAACATCAAGCTTGATGAAGGCAGAGTAAACTGCAGACTTACTTTGTTCCTTATGTTTGGTGACTAACATTTTAACTTGTGACCTGAGTTCAACCTTTATAAAAGTCAGATTACTGAGTGTACATGGTGCTGTTGATTGACCCTGACCTTGACCATAGCAGCCCAGTGACTCTCCTGCTCCAGGAAGTGTTCCTCGAAGGCAGACAGACAGTCTAGATGGTCCTGTGCTCTCTTCACATAGTTCTTAAACACCGGTGCCCATTTCTTCAGTAGCTGACAAAAAATAAGTTCAAACAAAAGTGATGATCTACTTCTACATGTCCTACACTTACATGAATGTGCTATATATAAAAAAAAACATATTTACAGGTAGGAGCAGAGCAACATATTGTGATGGGGTAAGCTGTGGGCCCTTCTGTTGGAAGGGGTACTCCAGCACCACTCTGGTTAAAATCTGCATCACCTCCTTCAGACTGATGTTGTAGGCGTACCTGAACAGAAAGAGTGTGTCAAAAATGAATGTGCAAAAACAATCACAGAGAGCCAACAGAACTGTGGCCAATTTGAAGTTCCTCCTTACTTGAGAGAGTTGATCTCAAGTACAAGATTGTCACAGCTGATGTTTTCCTCCAAACCTCTCTGCAGGGTTCCCAGCACCTCCATCTGGAACACTGCGCATGAACACACCAAAGAACAAGTAAGTCAGAAAGAAGTCCTGTATATAACCCTGGTTTGCGAGTTTGGTATTAATACTTTTTCCTAAAAAGTTTCCTGGAAAGAACTGCATCATTTGGTGGTAGGTTAAGCAAAAGTTTAGTTAGTGGTCTTGAGTTTAAAAGCAAATGTTAGAAGACCTCTTTAAATCCTTTTATATAGCACTCATTGAAATACTTTGAAATTCAAAAATTCAACCTTGGAGTGTTATTGGAGGACATAACAAAATTTATTTCTCTTCACTTTTGTAAATTGTGTGCGGAAATTACCAAAAATAGTCACTTGCCCAATAAAGGGTTACATCTTCATTCATTAAAGATGAGAAACTTTATTCTCCATATCCTATGTTAAATAGCACCTGTCCTGTACCTGATATGCACTGATTGAAAGACTATAGCTACTTCGCTGTTCTCCCTATAATTAGCATTAAATTACATAGTTCTTTTACAACATCTTAAAATCATCTAGCAGACAGGAGGTGGGATTAAATTATTTTTCTGAATTACCTAATATATAGACAACAAAAGATGAATGAAAATAGAATATGCTTTGTGCCCTGATACCGAGTGCAGACAATGATTATCTTAGGGAAAAAGGCCCAGGAATAAAATGACATGACTTTGCCTGAAATTCACCTGGCAGCCTTCCATTAACATTGTGAGAGTATTCAGATAAATCATCAGTAAATGTTGGTACATTGTCCCTCTGGCCCATATGGGACAGTCACATGGTTCCACAGCCAGTTCAAATGAACAACTCTCACCTTTGACATCATCCATCTCGGGGGAGGGGATCACTGGATCATCTGGACCGTCAGGCTCACTGTCCTCACTTTCACTCTCAGGGTCAGGGTTCAACACCAAACCTGTTGCAACAAGAAGCAAAAGGCTGCTGAGACATGGCATACAGCATCATGGGAACTGCCTCTATGATAAATGCAACCAGCCAGCCCGGCTGCTATCCTACCCCAGAGACACTGTGACAGTTCTTCATCCTCTGTGTCGTCCAGACTGGCCTTCCAGATGTAGCCTTTTCCCTCTGCTCCAACCTCTGCTGGGTTAAATACTGGAGGACAGAAGAAAACACAGGTCACAACCAGACACATTTAAGCACTTTGTTTATTTATCAATAATATGATAATATATATATATAAAATACACACCTTTCAGTTTGGTTTTGTCTTTACTGTGACCAACCTCTGCATCATCACTCAGGAATTCATCATCGTCCTCCTCCTCCTCCTCTTCTGGATGGTGCATAGACACTACTGTGCCCTCAGGTAGAGAGATGTTTGGTCCAATCACCACCTTGGAAACAGTTCATAGCAAATTAATTGATGAGATAGAGAAAGTCATAGATTTCACCAAATGTTTGCTCGTGCTATTGTTCACAATGGACTGGTGGAGAATCATCTTGACACACACACAGATGGATAAACTGTTATTTTAAGTGTCTGGTGGACGACTCAAAGGAGTTCGACGTGTCAGTTGAAGTGTAAGCAATGAAAGTGGTTGATGTGCGATGAGAAAGTAGTTCTATGAACTCACATATTTAATTGATCAGCTTTTAACTTATCACAATCAAGAATAAATAATGATCATACATGCAATGCTTACATTATATGCCAGGACACACTGTTTATTCAGCGTCACGCCTGTTTTGACCTCAGCCTTGTCGCAGACCACAGACTGGCTGATCACCACGTTGCTGGCAATGTGAACATCATTCCAGATGTAGGCATGGTCCAGATTGACATTGTCACCTGTTGCAATACAAAAAGGGACTTTTAACAGCATTTATAATAGGCATTTATATATAATCTCATACTTTCAAACACACACATAAGCACTTTAATACTGGATGGTGTTGGTCAGGGAGCTCACCTATGGTACAATTGTTGCCGATGACACTGTTAGAAATGTAACAATTTGCGCCAATGCTGGTGTCACAGCCAATGAGAACGTTCTCCTCCATCTGGCTGCCATGGCCCAGGCTGACTCCGGACCCTCGGTAAACATTGTGGCGAGAATACGTGCAGCTCTGTCCCTTCTGGTCAACGAAGTTGGCGTCAGGGGTGAGCGGGTAGACCCATCGCCGCACGAGGTCCGACGACACCGAATCATACATGAGAAGGTTGGACACTCGGACTCCATAACCGTCCTTGGTGACATGCATGTGTATCTGGTTGCCCAGGATCTGAACAGAAATAAAATAAATTATGGCTTCCACTGCACCAATTGGTATTTGTCGTATTACTTTCATATTTCATTAAAAATAACTGTGTAGTACCTCTTCGTTGACCAGCATCCCTCTGACAAAGTCATTCCTAGTTTGGTAGTCAAAATTGTCAGTGAAGAGCTCAGCAACCTGAAAAACAAGAACAGCCCTTGTTACCTCAGTCAGTAATGAATTCAGTAGCTCCTGTCTCTGTTTGGAAACTAACCTGTGGGGAGCAGATACTGATATGACAGTCCAGGAGGTCATGTCTGATTTCAAACTCATCACTTCCACTGTGGAAAATGTTCTGTGAAACAATAAGGAGCAAGTGTCATTCATCAATCCAAAGCCAGCGTAAATTAAAGATGTGATAGAGAGCAAAACTCTTACCACAGGGAACTGTAGCCTCTTCAGCCCTTGTGTTTTCTGGTAGTGTAAAATCCGCTGGCTCTTGCTGTCCACAGCAACAATGACATCATCTTCCTCACAGCGGGACCTGTGACCTGGTGATGATTCCTTGAAGATCATCGTCATCACTGAGATGTTCTTGTCCACCTTTCGACGATGTCTGTGCAGAAGCAAAATGACCCGTAGTATTAGAGCAATGCCGTCATTTTTCCTGACTACATAAAAAGACTAAGATTATCTCTTACCTGTGCTCTTGCAGTGCCTGACTGACGTCAACATTCGATACTACATCTCCATAAACCAACACAAAGTCCGAACGTACAAGGGACTTTGTATCAACATCCCTGAGCACATCCCCTAAGGACCGGTACATTTCTGAGGTGATGATGTGGACTGTGTTCGGAGAGCTGGGTCGACACCACTTCGACTTCCTGTCACACACAGGTTAAAAGCTTTCATTGAGAGCAGTTTGCACACATGTTGATAATCACACAGCATTGGTGAAACTTACAGTAAGTGTTCCTTGATTTTACTGGCCATCCAGCAGCAGAAGACAAATGTTTCCTGCACCCCAGTGGAAGTGAGGAACTCCAGGGTGTAGTCGATCATGGCAACATTACCCAGCGGCAGCAAAGCCTGTCATCATTAAAATGTGACAGATGAACAGAGTGAAGTCAAGGTGACGTTACAGACTGATGCTAGAAATAAATGCTCAAGCGTCATTAAATAAAACCAACACAACAGCTCAATCAAGCACTTCAAAGTTGTATGTTTAGCTATGTTAAGTTGTTTCATCAGTGTCAGTGGAGCCTGTTTACAGCATGGACATTAGTAGCATCCATTAGCTGTCCAGTTAGCTTAGCTAGCTGCCTACCCTCGGCTGGTCTTTGGTCACCGGGAAAAACCTCCGGTTGAAGCTGTCAGCGACTAAAACAGCCTGCAGCGGCTGCTCCTCTTCCTCCTGCTCACCCGCTCCTTTTCTACTTGAAAGGCCAGAGCCAGACCGACTCTGTTTTCCCCCTTTACCAGCCATGTTTGACTCCCAGGTGCTAACTAACTCTGTCGTCAGAAATCTGTACGGAGGCTGCAGTGGGACAATCTTCTAATCGTTGACGTAGTTTTCGCATGGAGGGTTTTACTGCTTCTGAGTTTTGCGTGTTGCGTTACCACCATCTGCTGGACTATCTTCACAGTGCAAGCCATTAATGTTCCTCTTCTAACATTGATTAAACCCCTGAAACTCATCTCTCTAGGTCAGAATTAAATATCTTACACTTTTTTAACCTCAAAATATCATTTATGTTTTATTTCGGTTGACTTCTAATTTTTATGAACATGTATCATTCTTTTGAAATATAATAGGTGCATGGGCGGATCTACGGGGGTTAAATAAAGCCTTGCCACCCCTGCTGCCACCCCACTTGGCAGCAACGAATTCAAAGAAAAGTTATGGCCAATTTACAACTGCGAGTCTCTGATGTCCGACTGCTGAATGCAGCTCAAGAGAGCGTCAGAGCTAATGAGAGAACAGCTAATGACTGACTGACTGTAATGTGCATTTCAGAGACATTGTTTAGACTTCTTCAAATAAATATAAATATTCATGTTTCTTAAATATGAATAATTGGGAAAACTTGTAAGCGTGATGAAATGGGGACAGGGTTTAAATATTTTTGTACAATGTATTTTAGATTTATTGCTCAGGTCATGTACCAAAATTAAACATACCAACCTGAAAATACTCTCCCAGGCTAAAATGTTTGTCTGTGTTTCCACAGTCTGAGTTCTGGTACTGGTTCTGGGTTGCAGGGAAAGGACGGTCAGGAGCTATGTAGCTGGAAAGAATTGGCCGCTGAGGACAAGGTGGCCACTGGCGTTCCACATGGATAAGTGACTCCGCTGGAAGAGACGAAGACCAAGGACTGACAGAGGAGTACTATATGGAGTCTCTGGACTTGTTTTAGGCATCTGCCACTTTTTAATTTATGGTGATTTTATTGTAATAAACTAGATAATAATACCCTTGGATTTGTGTTTTCTAACTCTGCTCGACCCGGATTTTAAAGAACCTGTCTGCCTTTTAGAGTCCTAGGGCTCTGGAAATCCCCGGATGGCGTTGTCAATCTTTTAAATTACTTTTTACATTCCTAAATTATTTTTAAAATTACTTCCAGTTATTCTCAATTTGAGTAAGTTAAAAAAAAAAACTGAGAGCACCTGGTATTTCCAGACAGTCTCCCATCCAGATACTAACCAGGCCCCACCCTGCTTAGCTTCTGAGATCTGGCGTGTTCAGGGTGGTATGGTCATAAGCAGACAGGCTCAGTCTGAAACATGTCTGCTTCTGAGAACTCAGAGTCAATGTTAATGACTAAACAACACACAAAAGAAACAATAGAATCAAAATAAGTCACCAGTGTCTTACCTTAATGTCTTTCCTGTGATAATGCCCGACTTACAGCAGTGTTAACAAAGTCCTATCTCTACTATTCTACTACTATATCTACTATGAAGTGAGATCACATTGTATGGTCACTTATTCCTAATATGAAATGTTTCACATGAAACATGACTGAATAAGATTAATTTTTTTATGAGTAAATGATAGCCCCTGCCCTTATGTAGTGTGTACATATATCCAGTGTATCCATCCATCCATTATCTACCGCTTACTCCTTTGCAGGGTCACGGGGCGGGCTGGAGCCTATCCCAGCCGACTTCGGGCGAAGGCAGGGGACACCCTGGACAGGTCGCCAGTCTGTCGCAGTATATCCAGTGTATACATTTATACAATATGTATAAAGTCCTGCAAGCAGAAACACTTAAGTGGAAATTATATTATCTACTATTTCTCATCAAACTGTGATAACTGTGATTCAATTCAGTATATGTGCATCTGCCATATGTTGCCACCCCTCAAAAATTCCTGCATCCCTTTCGACACCCCGTAAAAAATTTCTAGATCCGCCCAATTAGATGTAAAATTTCCCCTATCTATCTTATCTTATATTTCACCTTTGCCTCTGAATATGAAACAGTCCCAGACTTTATCCCCACCCACCCCACCTCTGTTTACCTGCATAATCAAGCACCTGCACTTCAAGCATACTTTGACCCTGGTCATCAAACTCACAAATCTATGCTTGATTTCTGTTTTGATAACCACTGTATGATACATAATGACAGATCTGCCTGGCTGTCTGAATCTGTGTTTCTGAGACTGTTCTTGCTACCCTCCATTGCCAAAGTTAAAAATGCTTAGTCATGCTGCTGGCTGCTTATTTAGCTCCTGATATGTCTTGTCGCATATAAAAACCATCTCATGGACATGTTAACAAGGTTAAAAACGTGATTTTCTAAATTGAATGAATTTGAATTTCATAGTATTATATTATTAAATTATATGGTTTCAGTAATTTAGTATGGCCCTAAAAGCATTTGATAAAAATTGAAATGGCTCTTGATAAGAAAAGGTTCTCTACCCCTGTCAATGCTGCTTTTGCATCAGTTGTATCAGAACTGGAGAGTATGGTTTTATCTTGACCACTCTTTGGCCACCATATCCAGTGCAAAGTGACATTTAACTTATTTGAGAACTCCAATTGAAAAGGTGTTTAAAATTGTCCTTTCTGTTGTAATACTATTGGGATCTCTGTGGAAGAATGAAATACCTATCAGACTTGCTTCCATATATCCATGACAAATAAGCATTAATATACAATATGAGTACATCACTCATTCGCGCCCGAATAATGTTTTAATGAAAGCATGTTAGTGCTTCATTACTATTTTTATCCTCAAAATGATGAACTTTCTCTAGTCGACACAAGTTGCATCATAGATCAGCCCGACGAAATAACGCACAAACATTTATTTATGACATATTTTTTCAGAATTACTTTATTGCTGAATGACTGGAGAGTGAACACCTGCATCAACATGTTTAACTTTAACAGAGACAAAAACATCTGGCTGCTGCCGTCCAACAGTTTAGACAGGAACCTTCATTCACTGTTCTGTGAAAGCTCAACAGTTTTACATTTTGCTCTCATCCGCCTCAGATTACAAACACATTCACACAGAAAGAATGACTATTGGTGGTGCTTGGTTATCTCCTTGGCGTGCTCCAACACGGAGTCATAAAGCAGGGTTTTGGATGTCCAGGAAGCTGGAATTCCCTCAACCCCAACCTGTGAAAATTAAAACAGCACATCTTATAAATCAGACATACAATACTGACCTAATATTAAATATAATGACTGAAGATTAGCACCCAGTCATACCTGAGCCCCAAGACAGGCTCCAATGAAGGAGCCTCTGCTACAGGTGCATCCCCCACAGCTCATGGTCTCTCTGACAGCCTGCTCATAGTGCTTGGCGGTCAGGACTCCATGAAGCGCTGCTTGGAACGCACCTGGCAAACCTGAAAGAACATCAGCACCACATATGAATGACACACAACAGGTAGTTTAACCTGTTGTAACCTGTCTTGTAAATGACAGCCTTATTTAAAGTACAGCTGATGAAAGAAGCAAGCGTTGTACCTCATGTGTTTGGAAACACAGCTGGGATTGTCTCCCGAGGAGTCTTTGATAAATTCTCCTTCACCTTATGAATGTGTCCTGGAATCAATTATGAAATAAAATAAAAACATAGTAAGTTATATATAATAAACATGTCATATGTAAACATGTAAAGTTACATAAAATATACATTTTTGCATGTTACTTTATTTTTAGATTGAGGTGAGCACTGCAGTAACAGACAGAGTGAAAGTCTCCTAAGATTGTTACAAATATAGTAACTTTTCAGTTTATTGAAGTCACACAAAATGAGGAAGGATAAACCCACCAATCACATGACTCAGTCCCATGACTCCGGAAAAGTGAAGCAAAAATGCCGCAGGCCTCACATACCAATTACTGCTTTGTCCAGATCCTGGGGCTGCTTCCTGTTCGGGTCACTGAGCTGATCGAGCACTGAGTCCAAGGCTTTTGGATCAGGACCATTCAGGATGAAATACTCCAGGAACCTGGGAAATAAAACAGTGTACAATCCATGATGCATTTCTGTTTCTGCTTTCTTTACAGCATGGCAGCTAACTGCTAGCAAACTCAAAGGTTCTGTCAGAAAGAGCTGCAAGCTTCTTAGTCTATGATGTTTGCCTGTGACATAGACTAGCAACAGGCAACAGCCTTGACAATGACAATAAATGACTGACACTCATAGAGATAAATCATACACATTTTTTATAACGGATTAGGTAATAGTGAGTGGACAGAAAATAATAAGTGTCTGTGTAAGTGCTGAAAACAAGTACAATATTTAAAGTGTTTAATAGGCTCCAGGTTTTTCCCCTTTTCCTTGTGTTTCTCCTGTGTTCGCTTTCCTCATGTTTCCTGTGTTTGTATCTCTCTCTGTCTCTCTCCCCCTCTTTGTCTGTGCTTGGCTGTGTATTTTTAGGTGTTGCCATCTATTCTGCACCTCACCTGCTCCACTCTACTACTCCTCCTGATTGCATTCAGCCAGCACACCAGCTCCTCATCATTTCATCTGCATGTAATATTCAAAACTCCATTTCTTTGGTCACTCTTCGCCAGATCACTCAATCTACCTGTGTGGTACAGACACTAAAGCCTCCTAGCGTTTCTGCTGAAGTCCTTTGCTTCCTCATGTTTTGTCTGTTTTGACTAGCCTTTCATCTCCTGCACTCCAAGTCTTCATCTGCCTTCCTACCAGTCTGCTGCCCAACATCTCAAAACCTTGCTTCACCTGCTGGTGGCTCATTGCCTGCCCGCTTCTCATTCATCGCTCAGACCTCAGAATCTTTTCAATAAATCCTGTTCAACCTGCTCTACCTCCAACAGTAATAGGTTATAACATATTATTATTTTAATTATAGGGAAAGTCTGGACACTTGATATCTGAATGTTGAAAACCAGGACATTTTACAGATAGTCATGTTGCATTCTGATTTGTTGAGCATCTCGCTGCTTATGAGGGAGCCAGAGAGAGAATAGTAAAGTTAGAGCATATTAATATATATGGAAAACACACTGACCTTGCAGCTGCCAGAGTCTCTGCCACACATTCATCATTATTCTGTGTGACACGGATCGCCTGCTCAACCTTTTCCAGCATGTCAGGCTTTCCTGCATAAAAAGCCACTATAGGAGCCATTTTGGCTATTCCATCAATCTGACAGTCGTTCTCACAGCCTGTGGCAAATACAACACATGAGTTAGAGCTGTTTTTCTTACCTATATATTCATATTGTGATTGAATTAGATTTACCTGTCTCCTCTTTGCCTGCATCCACATTCTTCAGGAAGCCTTTCAAGCTCCCATGTCTCCATGGTCCCTCGATGGGCAGCTGAGGTCTTGGTCCTGGTGAACACAACATCATCAGTGTCCTCACCTGACACAGTGAAAAAAGGTGAATTCATTTTTCAGCAACAACATTAATTATGGATAGAGTTCCTACCTCCTCTGTCTCTGTAAGGGTCATTGATAGGTGTGTCATACTCTGATCCAGGCCCAAAGAATTTCAGTGTGCGCTGCTTCAGATCATCAACATTTAGACCTGGCCAAATAGGTTAACAGTCAAATATAGCACTCACACTGTAAAGTCAAACAATCGTAATATTGTCGTAGAATCAGGATATATTGTGAAGTAAGTGGTTAATTATTCATAATCTATCAACTTATATCCCCAGCAGAGACAATGAGAACCAGCCTAAAAGGCATGTTCATACACATTATTTCTTAATGTAATTGTTTGTAATCAGTTCTTTTAACTATTTTCATAAGTTAAAATCTAATGTTGGGCTAGTTTAGGTGTGAGTATGTTACATGTCTAAAACAGATGTGGAGCTGATCCCTCTGCTACTGAGCTGTCTAGAAGTGTCACAAGTCCAACTATAGTGTCAACAATGATGGGAAGTCGACATTTGATATTAAAACCGATCGTCAACAACCACTTTTTGTCTAATAGCATGCAATTGAGGCTTTATCAATAAGTAGATCCAAAGGATGAAGAAGCAAGCCTACCTCCACATTCAGACAAAGACTCCAGCAGGACAAATGCCTGGTCTCCGTAGCAGCTCTGCTTGCCCGTCTGCCTCCTGTAGAAAGGGTTTGCCGACTCAGAGCGGAACTCAGGGTTTGGATCCTGAGCCAGAATCCCTTGCAGCTTCTGGAGGTCGTACACCCAGTGGAGGGGCTGCGCTGTGGGGGATGCATCATCCGGTCAATTTAATTCTGACCCCAATTCTGATACCAGGTACCAGCAGCTCCTTGAAATTAAACTTAAGGCATTCTTATTGACTACAAAAGACACAACATGACATCATTGTATGACAGATACTTTTCATATTAATACCTGCTGCATCTGCAACAGCTGATCCTATGATGGCCCCCATGGCTCTGTTGGCCAGAGCTGCAGCCATCTGAAAAACATTCATAGTATTGTTGGCATTTAAGACAATGATTAATAATTATAACTTTAACTAAAGATCACAATCACTGCATTACGGTCAATAATCAGAACAGAAACTCTTTTTAAAGCGTCTCCAATGTGAAATCTCTGATTTATATTATTGTAAAATGAATTTTGTATTTTGTACTGAACCAAACATCTGCAGAAGTCACCGCCAGCTCTAGGAAACTGTGTATTTTGTGTCCATTTTTCATTATTCCATAACAGCTTATAGATGAAAAAAGCCATCGTTTGCATTGATCAAAAGAATAATCAATAGATGGTCATGATGGACAATGATAAAGTATCATTAGTTGCAGCCCTGTTAGCAAAGGTTACAGGACATTTATTTAACATGACGACACAGGTGTATCAAGGAGTGAACCACTTCTTCTTTAAGGGAGGGCAATGTGATTTTATCTGGACTCTGTTTGTTTGCTGTAATCAGACACTGTGTTCAGCTTGAATACGAACTGTTTCATGCATTAATAACACTTGATATTAGCTCGGTATAAGGTGTCTCTCAGTGGTAATTACAATTGGTATTGTATGATTTGAACGCAGCATTGTCTCTATATTATTTCTAACGGTAACAATGCATTAGCCTTTCAGGAGCAGCCACGGAGATATCAGTCACTTTAAACAATGTAGAGCTGCTAGCTAACGTTAGCTAGCTATTAGGCACAGTATGAACTGACAAGAAGTCTTACCTTGAGCTCCGATTATCCCTAGGTACTAACTGATAATGAAACCCAGGTTGTGCAGCAGTCTCTTTCAAATGTCGGCACTTCCTTAGGGTGAACAATTTTAATTGTACAACATGTTATGAAATGTTTCAGCTGCTTAGCACCGCCCACATGTTTATGTCCCCGCCCCCCTGTGTTCACCCTTTGAGCAAATTGAACATGACTGACTGAAGGGAAGGATTTATGAACAGCAGCTGTTAGTAAAAGACCTGCAAGAATGGGATAAATGAATGTCCTTTAAATGTTGTTTCATATTAAAGACAGGCTTGAACATAATAAAGTTGTACTTAGCACTTTGCTCACTTGATTATTGCCAGCTTTGCATGACTTCGGTATTAAAGGAATGTCTGCTAGTATTTTATTAATCACAATCTGTATGTTGTCCTGTATGTGTATTACTGCTCTGTGCTTCATGACTTGTGTATTATGTGTATATTACCATTTATTAACCCTAATAACTGCATCAGTTAATATTTAATAAATATTGGCTGCTCTGCATGTATCAAACTGTGGTCATGTGTCCCATGTGTTTCTTGCATGGCTATGTGTGCCATAATGGTGTTGTTGCTGCATCATTGTTCTGATGTTTCTGCTGTTTCCTGTTTCTCTGCATGACCTCTGTCTTAAGAAGTCTTGTTTTGTGTGTATTGCTTTGTTTCTGATGTCTTGCTGTCCTCTTTGTGTAAAATTGATCCTTTATAGCTTTCAAAACATCTTGTCAAAGGACCGGGGGTAGATCTAGAAAAATTTTTATAGGGGGGTGAAAGGGATGCAGGAATTTTTGAGGGGTGGCAACATATGGTAGATGCATACATATTGAATTTAATCACAGTTATCACAGTTTGATGAGAAATAGTAAATAATATAATTTACACTTAAGTATTTCTGTTTGCAGGACTTTATACATACTGTAATATGAACATGTATCTCATGTGTGGATATATGTACACACTACATAAGGGCACTGGCTATCATTTACTCATACAAAACGAATCTTATGCAGTCAGTGTCTTGCATTTGAGGTTTCGCGTGAAACATTTCATATTAGGAATAAGTGACCACACAATGTGATCTCACTTAATAGTAAATATAGTAGAAGAAGTGTCAGATTAGTTCTAACCATCAGACTGTGTAAACACACACTGACATTTTAGCCTGGGAGAGTGTTTTCAGGTTTGTGTGTTTAATTGTGACCTGCGACAGATTCCTGCCACAGCAACAGGATGGATTCAAAGCAGTGCACTTCCACTGGAAACACTTTGACATGTGGACGAACATGTGAAACCATGTGACCTGAGAACAGCATGAACTGTTGGTTGTGTTTGGTTTTTTGATTCACTTTTCCTCCCTTTGCTCTTCAGTCTCATTCATGACCAGGAATCATTTATTTTCATTAGTTTTATTTTGATTCTATTGTTTCTTTTGTGTGTTGTTTAGTCATTAACATTGACTCTGAGTTCTCAGAAGCAGACATGATTCAGACTGAGCCTGTCTGAATGTCTGCAGCTTAGTGGAAACATGAAAAATGAGGTGTTCAAACTGAAGTCCTTTGCTGGGTTGCTTCCACACTAATAAAAATAAATGACAAACAACAACAAAAGCAATAGCTGAGTCAGCTAGCTTTTCATGTACCATTGTTCTGTGGAAGGTCATCCAGGTCCTGATGCTTGGAAATCGGTGAAATGGGTCCATGTCGCAAATTCGATTCGAACGACGCAATGACGTTTTCTGTCTCACAGGGAAGAATCCATGCAACACACTTTGTCAGACTCAGTGAGCGTCTCCTCACAGGTCTCTGTCTGTTCTTTGTGGTTACCATGGATGTGATAGCTCAACATGTTAACATGAAGAACAGTGATGCTGAGATTGTGGGTTCAAAACCTGATGATTTATTTTCTTGGCCCAAAACAATCTGAGAAATGAACATTTCCATCCAGATGATAGTTTTAGAGATAAACCTGCTTCAGCACCATGAAGCTCTCTCTTTCTGGAAACTGAATAGAACTAATCACACTAGTAGTTTTCATCATCATATCTTCGTCCTGTGTCTTTTGTTAAAACACATCCAGGGTCGTGCTTTCATGCAAGTCCCAGCATCTTCTGCTTATGACCACCTTGAACACGCCAGATCTCAGAAGCTAAGCAGGGTGGGGCCTGGTTAGTACCTGGATGGGAGACTGACGTGGAATACTTGGAGCTGTCTTTTTTTTTTTTTTTTTTTGGTTTTTGTTTATTTTTAAACATAAATAAAAAATATTTCAAGAAAAAGAAAATGTCATTTTCATAGGCTACACATATAAAACACTGACAAAGTAACAATGAAAACTTGTGTAAAGTATCAACCATTACCATTCAATTTTAAATGGTTCATATAATGTTTAAAAACTTTTCAGCATCTAAGCTTTTGATAATGTCAGACACAGCTCAAAGGGCCACTTGCTTCGGATTTAGCTCAACTTTAAGTAGAGAGCGCCATCTACTGACCAGTCAAGGCAATTGCTTGCTCCCTCTTCTAGACGAACATAAAGTCAATACACCTAATGTACAAGACAAATGTGTTTAGAATCATGATAGCAAAATATTTGTTATTCTAAGTAAGATGTTCAGAGAGTCTGACAGCACCTGGAGGAGAAGAATTATACAGAACATTTTAAAACTATTCTCATACAGCATCCCAAAAACACCACATCAAAGGTTTTGTCCCAGCAGACAATTTGACTGTGGGAAAGCACAGGTATTGTGATTATAATAGTAATGATTGCTCTGTTCTATGACAGTGAATCAGTGTGCACAAGGCCAGGAATCTGAAAGTGAAGCAGCCAAATTCAACCCCCCTTAACTATGATGTGATTTTCCTGCTGTGACACGTGAAAAGGTCTTCTGGGAAAAAGGCCTATTTACTGATTTGTAAGTCAACTCACTCAGTCCACAAGAGCACATCTATCCTTCCATTCACTCTCTTTATTAAGTCTTATATTCAAGAGGATAATGTGGACTTGGAAGTTAATGTTTGGTGAAGTGAGATGATGAGAATCAGAGCAGACATGAATTTCCCAGATGGATGTCATGGGTTAAAATGTAGATATGTAATAAAACCCTGCACAAACCTAATGATAACAGAATCCAGTTTTGTTGGAGCCTCTGTGTTCTGCAGCTGACATCCAAAGTCAAATTCAGGGGCAAAAGGCAAAAAGGTGTAAAGGAGATGTTTTTGATCATTTTCAAAGTTAAAACACCCACTGCAACATCACTGACTGCAAAGTGTGCATGCTTCAGTTTCAGCCAAGTAAAGTAGATTTAATGTGAAACAACCTAGAATAGCTATTTGAGAAAAAAGCAAACATTACATGCTATGTATTTGAGTATGCTACAAAGTAAGGAATTGTCAACTGTGGTGTTGAGATATAACACATTTTATAGCTTGCCTCATGAAGATAAAGCACATGTGTATGAACTGACACAAATTTTATTAATAAATTTGGCCATCATGTCAGATACCAACACAGAAAATGGTTATAGAAACTGTAATGGCTGTAATGTGACTAAATGAGGTGACTCCCACTTAGTTTTGAGCCTTCATTTTATATAATTTTCTTATATTTTTTCAGTAGTACAATGAGCCCAAACCTATATTTTCCAAAATTTGTTTTTGGAAATCAAATCTTTCCACTTTAATACTGTAGGCTGCATGTCCTGCTGCAGAAAAGAGGGGTGTGTCGTGTACATGTCTGGTGGGGGGGACGGGGGGACGGGGGTCAAAAGGAGTATTACGATACCATGTAGACTGTATTTATTTATAGCTTATCTCTTTCCCTCATCTCAAGCATACATGCACACATTGCACAGGACACACGTGTACCATATATACAGACAGATCAGACTCGAAGAGATCCAACAAATGGCCTCATGGCCCTCCCATTACACTCTATGTTTCACTTTCTTCTTGAGTCAGGGCTAAGTGACACCTATGCACTGAATCCTCAGCAGGTGCACCGCCCTCTCCTCTCCTCACTCTCTCCCTGTCCCGGAGTGACCCAGCGCCACATTCTAGCGCTGTGCCGGTGCCAGCAGCAGCAAATTAGACACCAGCACCCCCTCCTGATATGTACTTCTCTGTCCTACATCCATTATTTTTAGCTGGGATCCAAGCCTCCATCTACACTTAATATGGGAAAAGACTGCCTCATATTCACAGCCACCTCTAAATCCATCATATCAACCTTTCTTCATTTGGCCCAAAGCAGACAGGCTCAACACACACTCTAACACGCACACGCACACACACACACACACACACATATCCCTTCTTGATCTCTTTATTCCTTGCTCATGCACCATCTTCCTCCACCTCCATCACTGTCTTCCCCTGTTCTCTGTCTGAAAAAAGAGGGAGTGCATCTGTGAGGTTGGTCCGCATTGCCTCACTCCACCCACTTTGACAGGTCTGCAACACACACTCCAGCACGCACACACGTACACACAAAGCTGTCACCCCAGCAACCACAGCAGCCCCCTCCCCATCCTCCCCATGCTCGGTAACACCCCACATTGACAAACACTTGCACCTATGTCAAACTTAGCCCAACCCCTCTTGCACCCTGTGCCCCACTGCCAGTTGCCCATGTGAGGTTTTTAATAAGGTGGATGCAGGAGTTGGTCTTGCTCTCTTCTGGGTGACGCGGATTGGAAGGGGTTCTCCATACTTTTAACATACTATTTTGTTTTTTAATCCCCCTTCTTTTAGTGAAACTACAAATACATTTACATTATCTTAGAGAGGAGCCATGAAGTGGACCTGGGTGCTTGTGGCAGTCTTGCTGTCCTTTGCGGGCCTTTCATTGGCCAAGGAGAGCTTGGACTTCCCGGAGTATGATGGAAAGGACCGTGTCCACAACCTCAACGCCAAGAACTATAAGTCTGTGATGAAGAAGTACGATGTCATGGTGGTGTACTACCATGACCATCCCGGATCCAGCCGCGTCGCCCAGAGACAGTTTGAGATCGAGGAGTTGGCCCTTGAGGTGGGTTGAGATGGGAACTATGGGTAGATAATGGAGGATAGTTCATTAATGAGGAGGCAGAATAACTAGTGCTGGACTGATAATGCAAAGCTTAGAGTCTAGAACTCAAAGTTGCCTCGTGTTTAGTTGGAGGTTCTGCTGGAGTTTGTGCTTTGATCTGGTTTAATTTAATCTGGTTGCTCAGTTTTAAATTGTGCAGATGTGAAGTGTTTCCTAAGTTCCTCAACTGCTGTTTGAGGAACTTAGGAAATTAGACTCATAAGTTTTGTATAAAAGTTTGCTTACAAGGAAAGGAAAGAGAATATTTGGCAACACAGATGTATATATTTTTAAGATTTGAAATGTGTTAAACGTGAAATTGAACACAGAGGGAGTTATCACTGGGAAATTGATGCTACAAGGTGGAAAATAGCTTTGCTGGATACAGATATGCTGATAAGTGAAGTCCCAAAAATGTGTCACAAGCTTGCCGTGTGTCGTCAGTGTCGTCTACCTGAGGCAAAGAGCTGAGCTATGAGGGCCCAAGATATCATTTAATCTGGCAGAGGCTGAGTTTGTGTACATTGTGTGTGTGTGTGTGTGTGTGTGTGTGTGTACATGTGTGTGTGTGTGTGTGTGTCTAAGGGAGTTGATGCGCTTAGCTCACCTCTATCAGTCGCGCCTCAGGCCTCCTGTCAGCCTGGATTCTTTGCAGTTTCATCACATTCCTTGCAGAAACATGACATCATCATTCAGCACAAAACCTTCACTTTTCAGGATCTCAGTTTACTTAAAAAAAAAACACAGAAGATCAAATGTCACACACCACGTTTTCCAGGAAAGTTATTTGTATTTCATGTGGTTGCCAATTTGAAGTTGTTCATAGTGTCCCAGAAAAAAACACTCAACATTCTGCTGTGAAAGTTGCACTTCTATAAAAAGTGATAGTGGTGTTGAATGATTTATGGAATATACTGTATAAACTGGATCATGTGGGAACCATATTTTACAGCATTTGGCACGGTCGTTACACAGTGTACAGTAAAGGCTGCTACTTTATACACGTGATGCATGATTATATTTTCTCTGACACCTTATTGTATAATGTAAACAAAATCACTGAACCTGGAGGAAGGGGGGGAGGAAACTAACAGCAGTTAGAGAAAGAATAACATGAATAACCAAAATAGAGAGAGAGATGCAGCTCTCCTTAACATATCACATCATCTCAGCGGCCTCTGATGTCTCGGTATGGGAGCGTTAGGGCTCGGCCTCGGGGCTGGAGGCCAACACTGGAAGTTCTGGCTCCAGTAGTGCCACCTCAGCTCTGCGCTGTGATTGACACTTGCAGTACTGTACTTGTCAGCGGATCCCAGAGCGCTGAGCATCACTGCCACCTCGCCAAAATAGTCCCTGGGCTTGGTGTGGCTTCTGGCGCTATATATATCCTGAGCTGCTTTTGTGGTGGGTTGAGCTCTGTGACGGCTTGTGTTTCTCCTTATGAATGTATTATGATTTACATTTGATGATGTTTTATTAATAGCAACAGGTGACAGCAAAAGGCTCAACATCTCAGAGGTCAAGGCTCTCCAGGGGTTAGTGAAAGTTAAATGAGACGTGACATGATGAGACTGAGGAAGTCATAATTAAGTGCTTTCTCTGTTGGTCAAAGGAAACTGATTAGATTGTTAAGGTGGATGATGTGTAATTTAGGAATGTGATTCAGACCTAATGCTAAATGCACTGTACTTGTAAATTGCTCAATGTCCATAAAAACAGATCAAGTACACATGATACACAAGTACACTATGTCATTATCACACAGGGAAATTACATTTTATCATATGCTGTGTTATTTTTGCCATATATGAGTTTCTCAGTGAACAGCTACAGAATGACAGCGTGTGCAGTTGCAATGTGTTTTGCATGTTGTGTAGTTGGAAAACAGGCAGATATCATGCTATGAAACCCCATCCCAGGCACTGAGGTTGGTGGTTTAACTTTACACGCAGTTAGGGAGATTCGGTTTCTCTGAAGAAATGATATGAGCCACATTACTGCAGATACACATTCTGAACGCCAAGGTCCAAGACAGCTTTGCATGTTTTATATTTGGAGGACAAGAACATATAAAGCTATGAAATGATTTCTTATTGTGTCCTTCTCCAAAATAAATGATGTCACTTGATAACGAGAGAGAAATGAAATGTATTCATATTACATGTTCAACTTAAGATAAATTTTAAAAAAAAACATCACCACTACCACCATATTTATGTCTAATTTACCTCTCACTTGCAGATTTGAAAAGTATTACTTTTATTAAAGTAGTTGTACCTTTCTTTTTCAATTTTTTTAATTGCAGTTCATCCTCAAATGTATCCTTCAGTTGCTTGGATAGTATCAAGACTTACTTACCTCACTCACTTGCCCTTTAAAAGTTTATTTTAGCCTACTTAAATGCCAAAAGGTTGGGGTCTGCAACAAAATATAGTGCAATGCAGGAAAGCTTTACTCACAGTAAAACCAAAATACTGCACTTCAATACTTTTATAAAATGCATCTAATATTTGTTGTATTAATTTTTGCATTTTATATAACTTAAAACATAGATTTTTCATGTGCTCTGAGCCGCTGCTAATCTACAAACTCTGAACTGCTTCACTGAGCCTCACAAATCTGCAACTTCCATTAAAAATTAAAATAAATAAATTACTGCACAACAACCTGCAAGGCCGTCTGGTTAGTCTAGTAACTGTTTATGCCATTAAAAGCAGCTGCTCAAGATCTCTGACACCCGTGTGCGTGTGTGTGTGCGCGCATGTGTGTGTATGTGTGTGTGTGTGTGTATGTGTGCTTTTTACCCTCCAATCACACTGAGACAAGCCTCAAACCACTTCCTCAAAGCAGTCAGACTGTGAATGTGGCACTGCCATTGGTGGAACCAACTGTCAGTCATGAGGTTCAAGTTTCATACAGATTTAGAAAGTGCATAAGCAGCGCTCTGAAAAGCAGGCTTTTATGGTAATGAAACTACCGAGTGAGACAACTTTGTCAAAAAGACGTAAATGTGCGTGTGACATGCACATAAACACTAATTTTACTGCACACTCACACAGGCATGTGTTCTCAGGTTTTATATACTTACACTAAACTGACAAATCGTGACTGACCAGTTATATGACAGTGTATTTGTTTTACAGCTTGCAGCCCAGGTCCTGGATGAGTTTGATGATGAGGATATCGGAGTCGGCCTTATTGATGCAAAGCTCGACAAGGCCGTTGCAAAGAAATTAGGTAAACACAGCTGCATACAATAACCTAGGCCATTATGCAAAGTGAGAGCAGCTAGTATCAGCATGTCAGCCTTCAGATTTCAAAGTAGTCGTCTCTAATAGCAAATAATTTGAAACTGTCTAGCTCAAGATAATGTAGTGGACCATGACCTCCTTTACTTTAATGTTCTTATGGAAGATAAATATTAAAAAAAAATACTACTTTACTCTTTGTCCCCCAGGCCTTGATGAGTCCGACAGCGTCTACATCTTCACAGATGATGAAGTCATTGAATATGATGGCGAGTTCGCAGCGGACACTCTTGTGGAGTTCATCTATGATGTTCGTGAGGATATAATCTCCCAGTTAATAGCCTGCCTTATTTAACCAAAAAACGGTCCCTGAATCACAGTTTGCTTTCTTCAAAAATGACTCACAGAATCTGACTCTGAGTTCTTCTTTTGTCTGTTATCTCCGACTCCACTGTCTCCTACCTTTCTCCTCCATGACCCTCCTTTTCCTTCATAGGTTCTTGAGGACCCAGTGGAAATTATTGACAATAATAGGGAACTGAAAGGCTTCGAAAACGTCGAAGAGGACATCAAATTGGTGGGCTACTTTAAGAGTCACAAGTCAGAACGTAAGAATCTGTACTGTGATGGCATGATAACCTGTCGCTTGCTTTTCAGCCATATGTATGTGATAATTGCATTATCAAGCAAGTGCAACAGAGACCAAACTCATATTGCTTGAGTTAACTCTAAGTTGCAGACTGACTTGATTTTGTAAGGTGATTTTCAAATGTATACATTAGAAGCCACATTACTGATGAGAGCAACAAGTCTACATTCTTAGATATTTCATACAGGGGCTGATCTACTGAAACAACTTGATGGGTGCCTATAAAATTTCAGATTTTGAGGCCTTTGCCGATGCAGCTGAAGAGTTCCATCCTCACATCAAGTTCTTTGCCACGTTCAATCCCAAGGTGAGTAATAACATTCATTACCTTATGTGTCATGAGACACACACACTATAATAAGATTGGTTGTAATATAGATTAAAATTTGCTAAAAACATACACAACATAACATAACACAACTGATCATAGCTGCTGAAAATTAGGTTGATAAGAGCATAGTCTGTGATTTATTGTTGATGTAAAAATATTCATTAGTGCAGCTTTAAAATAATAGCAGGTGTTAAACTGTCAACTTAAATATATCATGGGCCAAAAATCGAGCCCTGAAGCACTCCACAAACCCCTAAACAGTTAAAATGATGTGAAAATAATAGTTTACATTTATTCATAACAACTAAACTGATGGAATAGTTTGTGAATGAAACTTGGTGGTGTGTTACAGGTTGCCAAGTCTCTGGAGCTGAAGCTCAATGACGTTGACTTCTATGAACCCTTCATGGATGACCCAGTGCTCATTCCAGGAAAACCTTACTCTGAGGATGAGCTGGTGAAATTCATTGAAGATAATGACAGGTACGTCCCATTAATGCTGTCTTACTAGGCAAAGGCTTAAAAAAGGCATAATAATAATAATAATAATAATAATAATAATAATAATAATAATAACTACATTTAAAATTAAATCTTCCTCTGTGCTTTTCTAGACCAACCCTGAGGAAGCTGCAACCACACAACATGTACGAGATCTGGGTAAGAACTTTCTACACCAGAAAAATTTAGGCTTTGCTCAGGTACCAACTCCAGAACAGAAATTGTGACTTCGACAGTGGGTTCAGTTTATCTTTATTCTTTCCACAGGATGATGATGTTGATGGTGAACATATCATTGCTTTTGCAGAGGAGGCTGACCCAGGTAAAAGAACCTTACCCAGAATCCCACCAGATTATGACAGAATTATAACCAGTCACCAATGACAAATCTAGACAGTGTTAGATGGGGAAGCAAAGGCAAAGGATGACTTTTTCTTGTGGTAATGGTGTGATATTAAGCAGGACTTAATAGAACTTTCCATTGGAGCTATTCAGTAATAAACGGTTCTGCAGATACCCATTAACACCATGGACCATTGATTCTTAGTTTCCCTGCTGTCCTCTCCACTCCTCAGATGGTTTTGAGTTCCTTGAGATCCTGAAGCAAGTGGCAGAGGATAACACAGACAACCCTGACCTCAGCATCGTCTGGATTGACCCTGACGACTTCCCCCTGGTAAGAATGTAACACCTTACAATATGCATACCAGAAACTAAAGAAACTCTTCTGGGTACTGATGGATAACTGAGATTTAAAGATGCTATATAACCTTCACAAACGTCACATTCATTTGATTGACACTGACTGACAACAGCAGGATTGATCAAAATTAATTTTCCCTGCAGCTTCTGCCTCACTGGGAGAAGACTTTCGGAATTGACCTGTCCTCCCCACAGATTGGTGTTGTTGATGCTGATGATGTGAGTAATACTTTTGCTACTTTGTTCATAGATTGCTTGAGCATTGGCACATTTTTCTGAACTCTGTAATACATATATATACAGGGCTTTATGAGGAATTCCAACCAGGCAGAGTGGGCAGCTGCCTTGGGACCCCAATCCTTTTAGGGGCCTCGAAGGCCCCAGGGTATCTCTGCCACAATTACTTTTCTCGTAATTTGACCTACAGAAAACCTGGGGCAGGTAGTATTCCAGTATAGATAGTCTGATTGTTTCTGAGCCTATTTTTGTATATTTTAAATTCCACCTTGTTTACATCCTTGTTTTGATAGCTTGTAATTTTCTTCTTCGCTGTCTTTGTGGTCGAATTACAACTGTTAGTGCATAAAACTGGTGGCCGGAATGTTTATAGTGTTGGTGAACCAGGTGCATGATAAAAACAAAACAGGGGCCCGTTCCTGAAAACACTGCTCCATAGAGCTGCTAGTAGTCAATGACACCACAAGGTACCTTTAAGGCATTTGACTGCTCAGACAGTTTTTGATTTGGTTTTGTTTGTTCTTCCTCACTCCGCAGGCTGACAGCGTGTGGATGGACATGGATGATGGGGAGGATTTGCCATCTGTAGATGAGCTGGAGGATTGGATTGAGGATGCTCTGTCAGGTGAAATCGATCCTGATGATGATGATGACGATGATGATGACGACGACGATGATGATGATGATGATGACGACGACGATGACGACGACGATGACGATGATGACGACGACGATGACGACGATGATGATGACGATGACGACGATGATGATGACGACGATGACGATGATGATGATGACGACGACGATGATGATGATGACGATGATGATGACGATGATGACGACGATGATGATGATGACGATGATGATGATGACGATGATGATGATTATTAAATCATTTAGTCATAATTTACTCTTTAAGTCTGACCAATGCAGTTTCAAGAGTCAACATCTTAACTCTGTCAAATCATCCTCTTTTGTATCTAGTTCTTATTTTGAACTTGTCAGTTCATTTTGATATCACATCTTTTCATCATCCTCTCTTTGCATCTCACCATAACAATATTCCATCACTCATTTATCCCTTTACCCTACATATTCACTAATCGTCCATGTAACAAAGTAATTTCTAATATCCAACAGTGCTTTTATTCCCACATGTAACACTGTCTGGTACAATAAAAAAAGAAATTCTCTCAAAACCTTACCATCTACTGCTATTGATTTTCAGATTATTAAAGTGTTTATTTTCCAAAGTACTGGAGGGGTTGCATTGTTGTATGCATTATGTCTGAGTCCATCTGTGGAGTCTGTTGCAGTTTGAATGTGTTTTATTTGTTCACTTATTTTCTTGTTTGCCCCAGTATCGAAACAACTGAACTCAGATCCGAGGGTGCTAGCAGGCTTTTCTGACGGGTCTTAAGTATCACCAGCCTACTCTGTGAAATCAATGTAACGCTGTACACTGAAAGTGCTGTACATCATATGGATGTTTTCTACGATGATGAAATATGACAGCAGTATTCTATTTTTGTAACAAGAGAAATTTAACTTACTGTAAAGTCTTAAATAAATGACAGCTTGGACAGAAACCCAATTACTGTATAGTTTTTTAAAAGTGTGTGTGTACGTGAGTTTGTGTGTGTGTGGGTCTGTGTATATGTGCAATTGCCATTAACTCTCAGTCCGAAAAAATGTTAGGTCACACTTAAAGCTACTAGGGCACCCGGTCATAGTATCAAGGACAGTAATGCATGTCCTTATTCCACAAGTTTTCATTGGTTGGTCTGAAAAAATGTTATCCAATAAATATAAAAACTAGCGCAGCTTTAAAACAAAGCCTTTAGATTACAAAGTGAATCAGAAATGAAGTGAAGTGTGTTTTCTGGGCCAACCCCTGCCCACTAACCTTTAAATACTGCAGTCATACAGCGTGTGCAGCGTTTGATCTATTTTACCATAGACAACTCCAGTGATACATGGTTGGACTCGACAATCCTAACTGTGGTAGAAATTTATGGATGTGCAGGAATGTCTGATTTATGCTCTGACATGATTGTTGAGAGATCTCAGAGCTCTTCATGTTTGACATGTTTTACGATGGGAGGCCCCTGGGTGTCTGAAAGTCACGATAAGATGTCGACCCTGTTGCTGTTCCCGACCAAGAGTAACACACACACACACATTGTCTCCTCTCTGGTGGCGTGATAATGTGTCTTTCTTTATGACATAAGACATACTGCATAAACCTGAGAGAATGTAATGCTACTTCAAGTTTTTGGTATCTGACCATGTCCATGCTATACCAAGATCTTCTCTGATGTCAGATTTGTGCTGTAGTAAATATATATTCAGCAACAGCTGAAACTGGGGCTGGAGTTTATTCTATTATTATTATTTTATTTCTATTCTATTCTATATATTCTTCTATTTATCAAAGTTAAGTTTGACCAGGACGTACAATGTTTTGGCAGCATCATGCATTTTGCAAAAAGAGCTGGGCCAAAGACTTGGAGTTTCCACAGATGAGAGAATATTTCCCATCAGGCTGTTTATATAAATCCCAACTTTTATGGGGAAGGTGGTGTTTGTGTCTTTCAAGAATCCACACGGAAGGGGTATTAAAGAAGGCTTCCCAAACTGTTCTACAGCAACACAAAGCAAAAAAGAAGGGAGGCAGTTTATGCAAAAAGGTAAGAAATTCAATCTGCTCATTTGGGCACAAATGCAGACACTGAGAGGCAAAAAGAACAAAACTGTGGCAACTACTCAGGTTCAAGTTGCAATGCAGCTTCATACTGTATTTGTGGAAAGTTTCCCACCAAACTGTCCACAAATCCCAACTTTTGCATGGAAAATGGTGAACATATCAGTCAAGCCTATGTTCAGGGCTGTGCGTATGGAACTTCTTGCATCTTAAGCCAGAGGTCTGTTTATGGAGTCCACACCAGCTGGAAGATCTTAGGTCACAGTGGGAGAAAAACACATTCTGCATGTTCGATGTGCAAACAGTTTATTATCAGTGTTCATCACATCACCACATTCAGTTTCACGTCAGGATCTTCTGCCAGCCTTAAAGATGAACTGCTACATGTGCACAGTGTCTTTGGCAGCCAAGATGGGGGAAAAAAAGGCTTTTTATGGACTGTTTGTGTAGTTTATTCTTATACCAACAATACTGCCTGTAACCACTTTGTCCACTTTTAAAGTATATTTTCTACAGACTGCACCACAGACTGTAGGCTACCTGGAACCAGAAAACCATACAAATCACAAGATCATACTAATATCCCACTATACCTAACATAAGTTATAAAGGTTTACATTTTTATTTTTCATGTATAGACCAGACACATAGCATCTTATTATTAAGCTATTAAAGCTTTAGCGCTTTCCATAATGGTAAAAACTTTGCATTCATTTTTTACTTTTATTTTGAGATAAAGGAAAAGAAAAAAGAAGGAAAAGAAGGAAAGTAATGAAGTGAAAACGAAGAAAACTGAGGCTAAAACTGATAGAACATACAGGATTGGTGTTTTTTCTATAAATTAACATAAAAACAATCTATTCTGTGTCTCCTCTGATCACGTGACGTAACCCGCTTTCGCTCTCTGCGATTAGTGCGCATGCGCCAGCCTGAGACACGCCCCTTCTTCTTTCGAGCCATGTGGCTATCGTTGGTAAATAAAGATATCTGCTAATTTTCGGTTTCCATTTTGCTCTGATTTTTCTTTCACTCTGGCGGAGCCCTGCGCGGTGTCGGCGGACAGGATGGCGGCGGGCGTCGTGAACCTGCAGGCGCAGGTGGAGTCGGTGCTGGGAGCACTGGTCAAAGCGGCCACGGTGGAGTTAACCAAACTGTTCGAGAGTAGGTACGGAGCGTCGGCGCTGGACGCGGATGTGGGCCGCACTCAGGGAAAAGGAGCAGACGAGACCTCGGAGAGTCTGGATAGTTTGTCCACCGGGGACACGAAACGCAGCATCGGAGTGCAAGTGGACGAGGACATTTATTCTATACCATTGGAGTTCTGTGGTACGAGCCGTGACTTCCTGTTTACGATCAGGCTGCAGGAATGCATTTCAGCTGCATGATGAAATCAAAAACAAACACCCGATTAACTTAATGCATATGTGCTTTTAGCTCTTGCAGTGGCACTGTGTTAATGTGTCAGTGAACTCCTGCAGGCAGTTCTCCTCTGCAAACCCAGCAAAGGAATGTGTGTCTTAACACCTCCCCCATCTTCTCCACAGGTCCCCCTTTCCTCTCAGATGGTGATTGTTTGAGGGAGTGCACGGAGGAGGAGGGGGGGTTGGAGGGGTGCCTCATTCAGTCAGAAATCCTCCTGCAAGAAGATAATGGACAAGCTCACCCAGGCTGGTCTCCTCTGAAGGAAGAGGTCAGTGTAAATCAGGCGTGGCTGTGGAGGAAAGGCTGAGTGAAACTATGAGCAGCTTTGTGACATAAGATAAGATCATTCTCTATTGATCCCCAATAGGGGGAATTTGGGTGTTGCAGCAGCACAAGCATACATATAGATAAGATAAGATAAGATAATTCTTTATTGATCCCCCATAGGGGAAATTCGGGTGTTGCAGCAGCACAAGCATACAATCAGATAGAAGTATAAAGTATACTAAATAAAAAACTATAAGAAAAACTATATAAAAAAAGTACAAGTGGAACCTAAAGTGGCTTAGTGACGATAAAGTGCCAACATCAAATAACAAAACAGCAGCAAATGAGAATATAAGGTAGATAATGCAGCATAGTTATGTCAGTAAAGCAGCAAATGTAAATATTGCAACCTGAGAGATAAGATAACGGCCTAATGAATATATACATACATACATACATACATATATATATATATATATATATATATATATATATATATATATATATAAGAAGGGGTATGTACAACTATAAGAAGAGGTATGTACAACTGAGTTCAAATGGCAGATCCAAAGTGACTTAGTGAACAGTATTGCAGTATGATAAAGCAGATAAAGTAGTAGCAACATATGTAAATAGGGACTTATACATTAGAACACCATCACAGTTCTGCCTGATGCCATAGAATTGCATCTTGTAATGTTTGTTTTATAATGGTGTGTGTTGATCTAAGGTTGATGTCACATTTGTTGTGTTTATTCTGCAATCAGGTTGTGGCGGACACTGTGGATATGGTGGAGTTGAGGGTTGAAGCAGAGTCTCCAAGTGATAGTGATCCTCAAACAGAAGTTGTTTTGCACGGTAAGGACAAGTGCCGTGCCAGTCCAGATCAGTGCTGCTGAAACACACTGACAAACTATGGAAGCATGAACATGAGGCACATTATGCAAATCAGACTAAGATGGGGTTTTGTTTGTGAAGGATTTGAATTGCTTGGTACACTTTAAACAAGTAATACTGCAACTGGATTACGCTTTGCAAATTTTAAATAAAAAGAGGAAGTTACAAATGAGAATGGGACGTGAGACTTTCATGGGACGAGCGCTTAAATATCAGAAGCAGTTCTGAGTGATACACATTATCTGAATTATGTTTATGTTAAGGGTTTTCCTTGCTGTTCAAGGAAAACTCAGAAACATGAAAATTTAGAAAGCACTTCAGAAAAATTAAGTGCAACCGATTATACACCGAGAACTATTAACACAGATGCTTGGAATTCTGTCCCGTTTAAAGGCCCTATCATAAAAATGTGGCTTTTTACTAACGCCTAGTGGCATTAGTGGGAAACTACAACATGGACAAACTTGCTTCCACAATCCCAGATGTTTTTTAAAGCAAATTCTACTACTCTAATATCAGAGTTAGCACCTGTTAGTCCAGGGATACAGCACTTTAGCAAATAGACCAGTGCATCTACAGAACTTTTCTACATTTTTACGACAGAGCAATTCAGGCGAGGTGAAGCCTCACTGCATGGCCTGGCAGTGTGCAGTTACATATATATAGACGTATTTTATGTTTAAACTGATATTGAGAATGTCAATGTTATGTATTTCACCTCTGAAAGGGGCTTTATTTCACTCAGTCAGATTACAACTAAACAACCTTTTTGGATAAAGGGTGGAAGGATGTTTAAGCTGAATGAGAAAAAAATGGCATACATTATAATTAAAAGCTCATCTTAATCTTTTTCAGTCACTGCAGGGACGTGGATGGACACATTAAAAGATGGATCGACTCAAAGCTCTCCCACTAAGCAGAAACCTCTTGTGATCCAACCAGACACGCAGGATGACATTTCTGGGGACAGGATCAAGTTTGTTTGCCCATTGATCCTCAAACCAGAGTCTCCAACTCCCAAACCTGACTGTTCAGAGAAGCCTGTTCAAGCTGAGCCTCAGCAAGCCTGTGTCAGCACCGCCAAGGGCACCGCCTACAGTCCGTCCCCGTCTGATGGAGCTGCGACTCCTGTTCAGGTCGGGGTTTGGGAGCGGATCCATACGGCAAAGGAGACGAAGAACAATCTCCACATGAAACTGAAACTGACTTGTCTGGACCAAAAGCTGACGCGTCCCTGTGCAGTACAACTGGTGAACGTGCTCAGCGTACCTGAGTCAGAGGTGAAGCTTCAGGATAATGTTGCTCAAGGCCATGATTCTAAGCACAAAACTGGTTGGCCTGTGCCCAAAGACCTCCGCCGCCACCAAGGTCTTCACACAGGCCATCGCCTCTGCTGCTACAGCCCCTGTGGGAACGGTGTCTGGCGGCTTCAGAAGGTGGTCGCCCACTCCCGCAATGGATACGTCTGCAACACATGCGGGAAGACGTTCAAGCGGAGGAAGATCCTCCGACGGCACGAGCGCTTTCACACCGGTGAAAAACCGTACCCATGTTCGGTGTGCTTGAAGACGTTTGCGCTGAGAAAGAGCCTCCGCCGCCACATGAGGTTCCACACGGGAGAGAGGCCGCACATCTGCACGCATTGTGGCAAAAGCTTCCGTCTGCGAGACAACCTGAAGGCGCACCTGAGGTTCCACACCGGGGAGAAGCCTTTCAGCTGCACCACGTGTGGCAAGATGTTCAGGATCATGAGGAATCTGGAGAAACACCAGTGTGCGTTCTTCGTTCCCTCATTCAGGACGATTGCTGGTTTGTAGCTGTGGAAGAAGTGACAGGTTGTGGTGGTTTCTACCTCAGACTGAAAACACTATATCTCATTTGTAGAAGACTGTCGTGCAAGTTGTGATGAATAAAGTTAAAGCTATGAGAGAAACAGAAGCCATGATTCAGATAGATTCCTGACACGCTGTCATTCCAGAAAGGTTATATTTTACTGGCATATAAGAGGGGGTTGTAGTGTGGTGGAGACGTTTTCTAGAAACTTACTACTGATGGTTTTGTCTTATTTTTACTTATTTCTTGTTCCTTGCCATATTTTGGTTTTTTTTGCTTTAAACTCTTGTCTCTTGTCAGACTGTTTTCTTTTGTATCCATTTTATGATCACTGAATGTATGAAGTCCTTTTGTTATCTATATGTCTAAGACTGTCCAAGCTGAGTTTAGAATAGATCTGGTTTCAATGTTACAATACTTTGGAAAGATAACTGTACTATAATAAGCATACATATGTTCAAAGAAAATGTGATCTCATTTTCTCTTTTTATGAGGTCTTTCAAAAGTTTTTGTATTCTTTAATACAGATACTCTACATTGGCAAATGTCTGTATTAATCTTTTTAAACTTCTGATGTTTGATGACACTTTTGTGTTAATAAAAAGAGAAGAAGCTTCTTGAGTTTTGGTAAAGTCTCAGATCTGGCCAGGGATGTATTTATACAGTATGAAATAATATATACATTTCAATGTAAATTTATATTTCTGTGTTACAGACAACAATCAGGATTATGAAGGACTGAGGAAAGATCTCTAATGTGATTTATTGTAGTTTAATGTTGCTTGACACTGGGGAAATGGACAGAATAGAAAAGTAGGGGAGTGAATTATGATGCAAATCTGTCACTTAGCAAAGGGTTCATTATTAAAAAGCAGTTTCAACCTCACAGGATCTTTAATGCAGCAGAGAAGAAAAACAAACATTATTTTAGACCTGGTTCACTCTATGGTTAAAATGCATTGGTTGCATTACATGGCCTTATTCACAGTTCATTAAGCTGTGTGTTTTCAGTTAATTAGCCTGATTAGAAGGCCCTGCAGGAAACCCACTAGTGGAGCCAATAACATTTATGATGGCTCTGTGACTTTTATTTGAGCCATGACAGCTGACATGCACAGACAGCAGGACTGGACTTTGAACGCTTTTATTGAACAGGTCATTATTAACGTTAATAAATTCAACTGTGTTTGATCAGTCCACATGTCCTCTGTGGGTTTTTAACTATTCAAAGAGGTCTAATCAACCCACAGAACATGTTTATTTTTACTCTCTCTGTATGAATAAAAAGTAGCAGTTTTAAAAATGATTATTTTTTTGTAATATCTAAAATTATATCTTGAGTTAATTATTCCTCATTATTCCTTCAGCTCATATATTGATATCTCATATTTAGAGGCCAAGTTGCTCTCGAGCCTCCTCCTCTTAGGCCCCGCCCCACCAGGAAGTGCAAAAATAAAGCCAGCAGTGCTTTCACTTTTAGTAATGTGTGCACGGAAGACAGAAGACGAGCAATGCTGAGGGCTTTACTCTGCCCTAACCTTAAAGGTAGGAATCACTTCACTGATCCTCCTGAAATAGAACGTGTTTACAAAGGCAGCCGGTAAGTGCTGAACAAACTCTGCA
Organism: Centropyge bicolor; assembly: GCA_037975185.1. NCBI lineage: Eukaryota > Metazoa > Chordata > Actinopteri > Pomacanthidae > Centropyge > Centropyge bicolor. The sequence goes on along the minus strand of JBBMOC010000050.1, from coordinate 1,525,052 downwards.
GTTAACTCTGTCCTGTCTGCTCTTTTCATGCTCATTGTCAATCTTTGAAAAGGATCAAGAATGGAGGACAGAAAGAAAACAAAGCTGGAGGAGATGCTGACGTGCCCGGTGTGCCAGGACATCTTGAAGGATCCTCGGCAGCTGCCCTGTGGACACAGCATGTGTATGGGCTGTCTGGAAAAAATGGTAGACCACTCCTCAGACATGCCCTTCCGTTGCCCAGACTGTCGGGAGTATTTTGGACCCATCATTCAGGTGCAGAAGAGCTACACACTGTCCAATGTCACAGAGGACTTCAGGTCGAACAGGAGGAGGAGGGTACGTATAAGCACCAACAATCTCACTTAAAAATGTAGAGAATGTAGTTGTGGGATGTTTAAACAAACTCATTCAAATCTGATTTTTCAAAGGACAAGCAGACAAAAAGCGTGAACTGTGACGTGTGCCTGGGGGAAAAGACTCCGGCCATTAAAACGTGTCTGAAGTGTGAGGTGTCCATGTGCAAAGAGCACGTCAAGGAGCACCTGGAGCTGCCGGTGTTCACGGGACACCCCTTGGTCAAACCTCTGGGTGACCTCCTGGAGAGGAAATGCCCGGAGCACGAGGACGCTGTCCTGAGGTACTACTGCACCTCGTCCAGACGCTACATCTGCAACATGTGCGCCCTGGAGAGCAAGCAGCACAAGCTGGCAGCTGACGCCTCCACCGTCCTGCGGAGACAGCTGACCGTGAGCTCTGAGGAACACTCTTTTACACTATTTTACACAGGGGATATCTTTGCATTATAATGTTGATAACACACCAAGCTGGATTTGCTTAGTAAGGATGTGAAAGTGCCAGTTTCTTGTAAACAGCGTGGGAAATTCCTGCTGCTGCAAAGAAACCGGATTTACCTGACGAGGATTGACCCTCCCTCCCCATGTGCTCACTCATTATCTCTGATCAGTCACTACTGATGACAAAGAAATTATTTTAAATTAAATAGTGGAGATCACATGGTTTCCCAGTATGCCAGACTGAACTTTTTGGAAAATGTGTAAAAAATGATGCACAAAACATAGAATATTTTCATTTGATTGAACCAAGCAGCCATGAAAACATATTGGGTTTAAACAGTGAAAAAAAATCAGACAGCTGACAGAGTACTTTATTAATCCTTTGGGAGGTTCCCTCCGGGAAATTGACATCTCCATCGTTTCTCCTATATTGCACTGTTTAGAATACAAAATATAAAGTAGAATATAAAGTAGAAAAAATAAAAAATCTAAGAATAGACACAATAAATTAGGCAGTAGAGATAACAGAAGTTTGAATGTGTATACCTGAGTGTGTACGAGGTACAATAGCAGCAGTGGTAATGCTAATACTATAGTGCATTATGGTAAATATAATCTAGTAATATGGTACTACAGTACTATAATAATACAATATTAAATAATACAATATAGCACATAGTACAGAAATATATAACCCTGTCAATTAGCGTACAATTTTTTTTTCTCGACTTCAAGCTACTTAAAGGAAATCAAAAGTTGAAACTGGATGTTACTGGGTTTAAAGTATAACACTGTGTGTGTGTGTGTGTGTGTGTGTTGAACAGGAGTACATGGACCAACGCTTCAAAATGGTCAAGGAGACAGTGACAGAATCAAAAGAGTGTGTAAAAAAACTGCGACAAGAAATCCAGCAAGTATGTTCCATTTACTAAATTCTGTGACTTTAAAGGTTTACAGTTAGTTTTGAACACCTTTCAGGTCTAATCTGTATTTTCCTCCCGACAGAAACAGAAAGTGAACTTTGCTGACTCACTCAACAGTGTCACAGTGGTGCTGCTCTGCCTGTGGTTTATTGTTCTGTACTATGGTAAGAGAATGCCAAGCCTTAGCGTTGTGCTTGTCATGTATGTGTGAACGTGCTTTCACAGATGTTTGTTTCCACCACAGCCTACAGCTACTCTGTAGAAAACCAGACCCTGACAGAAGCGCTGGACAAGCAGCAGAAACGTGTGCATCACATTTATTCCACCATTGCAGGTAAGAGGGCAGGTTTCAGATCCACTCTGCCGCCTGTTTACACGACAAAAAAAAACGGGGAATTCAGCAACATGTGATTTAATGATAACCCATGATAACACGTCTGACTCACAGTCTGTTACAGGGATGCTCAACTTGCTCGCTTGCATTTTTGCAAAATGACAAGAACCCAGGGGCCAGTTAATGAATTAATACAATTTTGTAGAATTAAAAAGCCCTTAACTCGTCTTTCTTCACTATTCTTTATTTTCAAATGGACTTAAGCTATAAACTAAAAGATAAATCAGATATTTTATTGTCTTTTAAAAGGTGAAGCTGTATTTCAGTTGTAAAATGCTTTGGTTCCATTTCAAAGAGTTCATAAGATAAGATAAGATATTCCTTTATTTGCCCCACAGCAGGGAAATGGTGATACAAGTGTTACAGCAGCACAGATAGATAAAAAGTGGGTCAATTTACAAGAGAAAATTTACAAGGAAAAAAGTGTTATCAACTCAACAGTATCAAGTATCAACAGTTTAACTGGAGCAGAAGTATTAAGACGTAACTATAATAAACGTAATTACAAATTAACTATAGAAATATACAAGTATACAAGATTAACATAGTTGGAGTCTCTTCCATCATAAATTCACTCAAATGTTAGAATGAGCCATAAAGATAGACCATAAACACAACCTGCTCCGACTGGACACACACAAGAGCATATTCAGGCTCTTTCGGTGTGAAAGGCACATTTATGTGTAACCAAGTGGTAATAGGTACCTGGGGCCCAGAATGAACTGGAAACATAGACTGCTATCAAAACAAAATATAAACTTTATTCATGTATGGCAACAAGATGTTTGTGAACTTAAACCAGTACAAATCAGAACAACAATAGCAACAATAACCAAATGAAAATTAACAAGGTGGGGCTAAACTGTACATTTGGGGGGGAACTCAGACACACAGCATGTCAATTATAAACCAAATCAACCCAAATCAAAAACTATTTTACTACACTAAAAGAAATATTTAACACAATCCAAAGTGACTCAAATAACACAGAAGGTACAGATGTAAAATGGCTGCCTCCCCACTCTGTTCTCCCCCGAGGCAGCAGTGAGCCCTCAAAGAAAAAATACAACAAAAGCTGGCTTGTATACTAGTTAGTTATACTAGTTGTATACTACAAGAAAACCAAGTGTGGGAAAAAACATTGGCTGGCTTGTGTCACGTCACGAATAAACACATTGTTTAAATATACAAAAAAGAAAAAGACACTTACAAACAAATTACAAAACATAGGCAATGTAAAAATAAACAATGTACCTCATGAGACTTGAACACAGCCCCCCCCCTCCCTTCCCCAGTCAGAGTCACAGGTAGCTGGAATCTATATTTATAAAAAACATTTTAATATTAGATGACATTAAAAAGAATAAAACATTTAAAAACATTTAATGCTACCCTTTCAGTGTTAAAATCATGCTTTCCATTTCCTACAAGTAAAACCTACCTAATCAAGCTGCAAATAAAGGCATGCTCTCAGCTGCTCTCTCTCAGGTGTGTGTGTGTGTGTGTGTGTGTGTCAGTTCAGGAAGAAAGGCCCAGGTGAGCTTCCTGTCCCCTTTTATAGCCTCTGCCTCCTGACTTCCTGCTACACACCCTTCCACATATGGGATCAGAGTTATCATTTGTGTGTAGCTTTTTCTCCTCTTCGCTGAGTCTGATCCTAAAAGTCAGTCTCATTTATCTCATACAAACATTTTTATTCGTATCAAGTGAGAGTTGCGAGCTCTAAATTTTGTTAATTTTCCAATATAATCAAGGGAAAAAATCAAAAATACTTAGAGGACAACCTCCTCAGGAACTCAGCCAAAGTGTATGATCTTTCTATGTCTCTCTCCTATGAAAATTCTACACAGAACTGATGGTTGATCATCCAATGAGGAGCCACAAACATCCAGCGACAGAACACACAGGTACTAAATGATCTGTTGAAACAAGGCATTGGACTGGAAATGTTAACATAAAGCAAAGAGAGAACACTCTATGTGTTCGAGTACACAACTTAAGATTTTAAATAACTGGAGAGAAACCATGTTTATATGCACATTAGTATCCTGGTCATATTGGGGATAGGATGTTAACAGGGAACATAGAGAGACCTGGTTATTCATATTCCTGTTATCATTATTCTACTGTTATCCAGGTTTCTGATTATCTGCACTGTTTCTGACAGTAAATAGTTGAGGATGAACTCAGTTTAGTTTCTGGCTGCTTCATCCAATCGTCAGTAATGGAAGATGAAACCAATAATAAAATTATCATTTGCATCACTACTGCCCGATTTTCACTTTAATTTTAGCCTGTACAACATCATTGCTATTACATAAGTTGATGTGAGGATGCACCTGCAAGCGTGGCGAGGAATGATCAGCAGGCTGTTAGTACTAAAGCTTACATAACCAGATCTGCAAAAACTGGGATAAGGGCTCATCCAGGTCTGTGAAAAAAGAAGACAGTGTTTACACATAATCCAGATGCTCTAAAGACCCGATCATAACAGGAATGCTCATGTGCATTTAAATACACTGATAGTCTAACTTCTATGGTTGTGCATGATAAATTGGGGTAGCATCAGAGTTGTGTATGTAAATCCACATGCTCTATCTGTCTGTCTCTCAGGAATTCTCATGTTGGATCTGGACACAGCCAGTCCTTTCCTTGGAGTCTCCGCTGACCTCCAAACAGTAGAGAGAGTGAAAACCAAGATCGTCTATCCCAGCAGTAAGAGCCGCTTTGATGAAGCCCCGCAGGTGCTCTCCGCCCGGTGCTTCATCACTGGTACCCACATCTGGGAGGTGGAGGCTGAGGGATACTGGGACATCGCCGTGGCCTACAAGAGCATCCAACGCAAGAGCAAGTCCAACAGCGCCTTCGGAAACAACGCGCTGTCCTGGAGCCTCACGCACAACGGCAAAGGCCAGCTGGCCGCCTACCACAATAAAGAAAAAACTGCTGTCTCTAGAACTTTGCAGAGCAGCCGAATAGCAGTGATGGTGGATTTTGAGAGAGGCAACATCACATTCAGTTCTGTGGAGTCCACGGTCACACCGCTGCACGAGTTCAGGGCTGAACTGACTCAGCCAGTGTGCCTGGGTTTTGGGCTTTACCGCGTGGATCCACCCAGCAGAGCCTCTATTGTGAAAGCTTCATGAAGAATCCTGCCAAAATAGTCAGTCAGCACTGGATCCAGACTGCCTTAAATCAGCTGTAATCAAGGAGAACTCAGGTTGACTTGCACTAAAGGTGGAGTGGTCTGATAGTGACGACCTAATTCAAAGCCAAAGAAATTTGCCTCAGGAATATATTTTTATGTTGTAAGGTGTTTTAAAGTATGTACAGTATGTGTGATTAATAGATTTTTCATTTTTATTGTGGATCTTCATCGCAGTATAAGTGCAACTGTAATAATGTATTTTATAGTGTTTTCAGGATAAGCTGCTGTGCTTTCTGATTGGCTTTTTAAAAAGAATATGACAGAGCTATGATATAATGGAAGACTGGGAAAAGGGCTTCATTACATGTTTCTCAATGTTCAGGTTGTTTTAACACATGAAAATCAGTCTTACCACTCGCACACCAAAGAGGAAGGTATCAACTAAACTTTCAACTCAGCATTTCAGGTAAAACTATGTCCCTGAAATATAGCTCAAAAGAACAAAGATACAAGTGTTGTAGCAAACTGCAGCAGGGGAGATGGAATGAATGAACTCAAAATATTCACCACTCAAATTCAACGCTTTTTACCACTGTCTCATTTTTATGTAATCAGAACAACTTGTAACAAATTCCACACTTAGGTGTCAGAAGTCTTAATTTGGCAAAAGGTTATTTTTTTTGTTTTTTTTTAGCTTATTAGATTATAAAATACCAGCCTTTCTGGTCTAGGTTAAGAACGAAACATAGGAACTGAGTACAGGAACTGAAAACAGCATGAATCTATGTAACCTTTGTTGAGCACCAGCCATTTTGGCCACACTTGACAAGTGCAGGAAAATGGAAAATGCCAAAATGTAGCATTACAAGTTAGAGAACTAGAAAGAGTCAGAAAGTTGAGAACTGACTCAGTAACATTAATATATATGTAAACGTTGCTAACGTAAGCCACAATAAGCTACTGGTCATATCAGAACAAGTCAGACACATTCAATTTACAAAAGCTACATAGTCTTGCTTTAAGAGACAGAGCGAAAAGAGAAAAGCACTGATTGAGTCATTTTACTTATTTATTAAGAAAACATTAAATTCGACCATTTCTTAACAACTGACAATGATCTGAAGAATGTTTTACCAAAAATGAAGGCAATATTAAATCTAGAAGGCCACTGTAGTGCCACAGTACAAAAACAAGGTATGCAGTGATACAAACTGTTCCACTCAAACTAATGCATATTTCAGCTTAGTAAAGAAAAAGCTGGAATCGCTTCTCTTGTTTAATACAAGATACATGACATCCAACAATTCAGAGCATGTATGTTCAATCAGACAGTGAGCTCTGTACATTCATGTCTCAAACTGCTGTAAAAATGTTCAAATGTTGATCCTCGTTGTCAGAGCGTTCTGAGAAACACTTTTTCAAACAATGTACAGTTAACAAGTATGAACTGACCTGTGAGGGCTTTAGTAAAAAAAAAAAATCTAGCAATACTATTATCTTGGCCTCATTGAATACTTCATTGTGCTGATCTTGTCTCTAGCTGCCTTAAAGTCCCTTGATGCCTGACTAAGAACTGTATACATAATCAAACATAACACTATAAGAACTGTCTGTGTACCAAAGTCCTACTTTAGTCCTAAGTTTCCATTTAGCATTGCTGTTATTATTGTCCTGAACATTAAGTGTCAAACCTACAGGCCATGTACAAAACAATGACAACTATAACACTGCAGTGAAATACATTTTTTGTCGTTTCTGTACTGCACCAGTTCTGCATCCGTCTTCAACTTTGTACACTCGCTGTGTGCTGCTGATGTGATTGGTAGTGGCTGCTCTTTATTTCACCGTTCCCATGGTCTGATTCCTGATCGAGCACCACGCCCTGAAGATATCTCTGAAAAAGAGAAAATATCAAGTTCAGGAAAAGTTGTCTGCTGGAAACTTATACAAGTGCATGGTTCAAACCTCTACACACCTGCAGTGAGTGGCCACACATTCGTTGCTGCAGTATTCTTTGTCCCAGTCTTGGCTTTCCACAGCCGGGTTGTTGCAGCCTGCCCTCACACACACACTCCTCATAGCTGTAGCATCACTGGACCCATTCACCTCCATCTCATCCTGGAAAAAGGAGCAAAGATTTGGAAGAGTGTCATTAACATCGGTAGCCAGCATTTTCTATACACTGAAGATTATATCACACTGTGAAAACAAAATTAAAAACAAAAATAAATACAAAGATTTGCTGTAAGCCTCTTGATGTCTCACTCAGCAGAGCTTGTCTCACACAAACAGACTGATGTACAGACAGCTGTGGAACAGAGTATTCTTTCCATGTTCTAATGAATGACCTGACTCTACTCAGAGATATTCAGAGCCAACTTGTCACAAATTTCTTACGTTTGTTGCTTTGTCATCATGGTGTTCTTCCTGACTGGAAATTAACTGACCACATGTTGAAACTTTCAGATTCAAGTATCTGAACTGAAAATCCCTAGTGGTTTCCTTGAAACCTCTAAAAACATTTGACTGGGTCACTCCTGATTCTATTATGATTAAATTTGGTATTTGATTTGCATCTGTAATACATGTAGTTCAATTTGTGGAATCATTTTCGCAAAGGTTTTTCTAGATTAGTGATAAAATATTTAATTACATCCACTCTGATTCAATGCTGTAAAACAAGCAAAAACAAAGCATAAGGTTACATAGGGTCCAAGATTTATAGGCACTGTTGCATCTCTAAGTAGGAGGGATAAAATGTATCATCTTCTGACTTGTAGACATGAAATGACAAAGATTATGCAATTAAGTAAAAACTTTGACCCAGTTAAATCTGAGGATAGTCTGCACTTCTATAAAGTGAAAATCTGTTGGGATCAAATCTGAGGATAAATCATAGGTCACCTTCAAACAACTGAAACATCCAAAATTAAGTCAGGCCAATGAAATAAAGTTAACAACTTATTTGTAAGACAAACCAGGTCCCTGCCTCACACAAAACAAACCAACACCAATAATAAGAATGAATTAATAAGAACATTCACCTCTTCTGAAGGCAACACTTCTGTGATGTCATCATCATCTGTATTGCCTGGCGCGTCAGCAGAGTTCACCACCTGCACAGACACAACAGGTGCAGACTGGGCAGATGGAGTCGCAGTGGAAGACACAGCTGTATTAGGGACAATAATTGGCAGGGCGTCTTTGCCCTGCAAGGAGGCAGGGACTATTTTTATCTGGAGTGGAGGCGGAGGTGTAGCCGTGACAGACACAGGGAGACCCGGCGCAGTGCTTCCCTCGCGGGGCTTGGCCTGTAAGGGTGGAGGCGCTGGCGCCATTTGCTGGAGTCGTGGTGGAGGCGGTGCGTTCTGCATCTGCTGCAGCGGAGGTGGCTGACGAGAGGCACCTGACACTACCAGCGTAGGCTGCAAAGCACGGACCCCTCCAGGCAACACAGTTACCACCTGGCCCCCTGCCTGCAGCACGTGCTTTGGGATTATGATCTTGGTGATGGTCTGGGCCGGGGGTACTGCAGCTGCTGGAGCAGTGGCTTTGTTTGCCCCTGTGCGGGAACGCGTGGTCATTTCAGGCACGTCCAGAATGATGTTGGAGGTACAAATATTGGTGATGGTGTTCTCTTCCAGGTTGTTGCTAGGAAGGCGGATGGCCTGGTGACCAGCAGAGACAAGGGCTGCAGGTGTCATGTTGACCACTGGTGGAGGCGGTGAGGGGGTGATCTCCATCTCTTTGGTGGCAGGCTGTGGTGAAGAGTCATATGAATGAAAATCTCATACTGGTACTCAACTGGTTTTCCTTTACAGAACAATATAATCTTACCTGTGAGAGCTGGTTGGCTTTATAAGCTGCCAGTGCTTTCAAATAATCCTTTTTGGCTGCTTCTGTCTTTCTCTTATACACCTAGTAGAGAAAAAAAACAAGTACCACTGTTACAAATAAATGCACATTTGTCTGTACATTGACACCAGTAATCATTTATTACCCCCAAAACTGACACAAGATATTAATATACTGTATATAAGCATGTATTCTTTTACCTGTTTCTGTTCCTCAGCCAGGCTGTCCCACATGGAGGCCACAATCTTTGACACCTCCCCAAAAGAAGCGTTGGGGTTCTGGCCCTTAATGGCTGCCTGGGTGTCTCTGAAGAACAAGGCGTATGCTGAAACAGGCTTCTGTGGTTCATTTGGGTCTTTCTTCTTCCTTTCTTTCTTATTGCCCACCACCCCAGTCACTGAGGCCAGGTTGGCCGGCTTGCCCCCACCCCTCCTGGCCGTAGCCAGAATGATAGAAGACGTGGGAACTGGGTGGGAGGACATGTGGGAGAGGGCAGACGAAGAGGAGAGAGAGAGCACACTTCTCTGTGTCGGGAGAGGAAAGTTGGGAAAGAAGGGAGAGGACACATTAGCTGTGGGATCAAGCTTGGAATCCAATACACATTCAGAAATAAGTGCAAGAAAGCAATCAAGTAAACAGTGATGCAGGTCACCTCTGCAGGTGTAAGCCCCCACCTTAAAGTCATCCATGTCCTCATCCTGCAGGGAGCCAGCTGGTGATGGTGTTGCTGACAGCGGCTGCTCAGGCGTTTCCGAATGGTGTCTAATGTTTTCGCCCCCAAGACCCATTGCCAGCTCAGACTGGTTAATGGTGGACAAGTGACTGCTTCCCAAAAGACCATGACCAATGTCACCAAGTTGGACATCAATGGTCATGGGCGATGAACTGCTGAAATGTGAACCACTGGAATTCCCCAGTTCCTGAAGAGGGATTACAACAACAAAACATTTCAAACAACTCTTAACTGCAGCTAATATTCAAACACATCGAACAGCATTCTGCATGAGGGTCCTCACCAAAGCAGAGGAACTCAGCAGGGCTCCCCCTCCAGCCTGGCCCATTGTCCCAAGGTTCAGTTGCTCCAGGCCTTGAGACCCAGAGTTCACAAAGGTGGAAGCAAAGGAAGGGTCGTTGGCCTCGACCACCAGGTTGCTGACAAGGCTACGGGAGCCTGAAGGTCCCCCGGTGCCATCTGAGCCATCGGTCAACTCAAAGTGGGACACTGCATCACTGATGCTCAGAGTCGGGTCTGGATCAAGAGAGATGGGGGGAATCTCAAAAACCTCATCTCCGAGACTGGGAGTGTGGAATGTCTGCTGTATGTGGAGAAAGAGACAGAACAATGGGTCAGTCCATGATGAGCTGAAGCACACGTTTAAAGAACAATACAACTAAGACGCATTCACTGCCCTGCCATGTTGTTGGCAGTAACTAACTCACCTCAGCGGACAAGAAAGGGTGGCCCGCTCCACTGATGCTCAGATAACTCTCGCTGCCTTCCGGAAACTGAAACAAACCGATAACATTAAACTAACTAATGTCCAACTCCCGTCAGTCACAGCTGAGCTTCCCAATGAATTACTGGTTAATATTACATTACCTTATTTTCCTCAGGGTATCCACCATAAGCTTGGCTGTCCAAAAACTCCGAGTCAACATTTTGAGCACAACCATCCGACAAGTCAGAGTAAAAATTAAGGTCCATTTTGAAATAACTTCCTAAAAGTAAACTATCACACAAGTTGTATATCTTGTTGAAAATGCGACTCTTGTTTTCCTACCCATTTAGGTTAACTATTCCAACATTGACGAAAGCTGCTAGATGCTAGCTAGCTAGCGAGCTGGCTAATCACTGCCGGTTAGCATAACGCTAAGGTCGAGGAGATGATGCTAAGCTAGCTTAGCTTTGAAGCCCAGGGGAAAACTGGGACAAGTGATCGATTTGATGTTAGTAACAGCCAAAAAAGTCACAATATTGCCAAAATACAACGTGTTAGCTCCCCGAGGCACAAAGCTGAGCGGAGGCCCAACACAAACCCATTCAAATGCTAGTGTGCTGCCTCCTCCATGTCCCGTAATAGCTAATGTTGGATTCACGGGCTGTCAGAAAATTGTGCTTATTACTTAAAACACCTAGCGGTAATTGTTTATTTGTTAACTTTATCTCAGCTAGGTGTCATTTAAGGAACAAGTAGCATAGTAACTTTCTTAGCCAACGAAAGCAAACGTGGTATTAACAATTTTTTTGTTTACTCAACGTTTTGTTAGGCTAACTGAAGAAGCCAGTTAAATGTCAGATGCACCTGCGCCCGAAAAGTTTGATATGCTTTCCCATGTCCGAGCAAACAGAGCGCCCTGAAGGTAGCAGTACCCCCCACTGTAAGCAGAAGGTAAAATAATTCATTTCTCTGTCCTCGCTCTCCTGAACTGGCTTTTATGTCAGTGAAAAAAATCAGACCTTAATTATATTACTAAACAATTGCTTAAAGACACCTTTGGTTTAATGTTTAATTTTATAGTATTTTTCTTGTGTAACTCCAGGGACTGAAAGCAAAAGAAACATGGGTTTTATGTAACCTAAATATCTAATAAACTTCCAAACAGCCAAATTTAATAAGAATGTGTTATATTATCACACATTTATTTTTATATGTATTCCTATTTTTAAATGACATTGAAAGACCTTTAAGTCGAACAAGATTTGCATTTTGATCTTATTTAAGGTTAGACCTGTTATTAAAGTTGGGAGTACTTGCTAGTTTTAGGTGTAGAGTTCATATGTCTTGACCTCATTAATAAAAACGTTGTCACTTGTTTTTACTTTTGTTGTGCTTTTTTTATGCTTTATATGAATATAAGAAAGTGATCAACTTACCTGAAAGACTGATGGGTGAGATTAATGGCTCATTCATGCATCAGCATTGTTCATACTGCCTCATAGTATTTAACACTCCTCTGTCTCCTGTGCTTTTTTTATTGTTTTGCATCATGTATCTGGACAACCACCATGAATTAGCACTTAATTCATCTCAACTACAACCTGTCACAGCTGATACTGATCACACATTGGACCTAACCAAACTTAATGATTTTTCCAAGTCACTTATACTGTAATTCTATTATGTACCAGAATATACAGTATATAAGAAATACAAATTGAATTAATATAATAGGCACATACTAAAATTTAGATAAGAATGTGTGTCCCTAATAACTAAAATCATTTTAGAGAGATCAAGTTTTTGTCCCATTCAGGGCGAATCTGGAAATTCAATTAAAGAATATATGTATGGAGTCAGATCAGTTTCAACATTAATGAATCCACCTACAATGATTCATCAATTGATTTATATATAAATCGCTGTCTCAACTTAAAGATTTTTCTATGCATATGAAAATAGTTGTATTGTATATAAATGAGAAGCAAATTCATATATAAAAAGGTAACAAATGTATCTGCAAGTTTTGGCAAAATTTCATCAAAAACATATTTGAATGCTGTTAGACCTTTATACAAACTGATGAACCTGCATTTACAAACCACTTTATATTTGTCAGTTTCACAGGAATTATTTTCAGTGGGTAAATTATCTGTAGCCTGTCAGATAGCCTCCTCTGTTTCAGCCAATCACAGTCACAAAAAAACACAAACAGCAACAAACTTCACAAATGAAAAGCAGTTTGTAAATGCAGGCTCAGTCATATTTTGTCCATATATGTAACATCCAAATATGCTTTCAATTAAAATTGCAATTTTTAAAAACACATTTGTGGAATTCTACTGGATTTATTTAAAACAATATTTTTGTGTACATAAGAAATGCATTTGTGATACTTATTTCTGTTTTTTAATGAGTATTTTTGTGTGGTTTGAAAGGTTATGTGGAGTCATTTATATATGAATCCCATAATACATTTGCAAATCCTTCTGTGGGCATTCCTTAATATTGAGACCGATCTGACTCCATACAGCTGAGTTCTTGGACTTTCTTTCTGTATAATTTGATCTAATATTGTTCCATTCTAGTACTTCATAGGTCTCAAGAATGTTGTATAAGTGGACATTTCTTCCATTACCAATAATTCAAGCTCTTACGCATTATCATCTGTTGTAATCAGGACACAATTATTAAACACTTTACAGTAATGGACATGACCAATTGGTGTACAACCAATAAACCTGATGAATCCTCCTTCAGCTTGAAAGCCACAATAATACACACAAACCTGCTTTCACTGTAGATTGCTGTTATTCATTTCACAGATACACTCAGATCATAAAACAAGAATAGTAACTCATTGCCGTCATCTTTGCACCATAGTACACAATTGACCAGCTCTACATTGTACAATACACCCATCCTCCTAGTACTGCTTCAGTAACTAATACGCCACTTTCCCTCTCCCTCCCTCTTAACCCCTACCCCTCCCATAGAGTGAAAACAATAACAGTACATCTGCACACTGGATCCCCTTTTAGTTCACAGACTCGTCAGGACATAGAAGGTATGACCAAACGAAATCGGGGGAATTGTGGAATCTGGATCCAGGCTCTGCTCAGTACACATGTCCAGTTTCATGTAGCGCTAGAGGACCAGCATTGAGGTTCTTAGATAAGAAAAGGATATCTGTACAGCAGGGGTCCCCTTTTGGTCATGGCTGGGAATGTGATGGGAAAGAACAGGTTTGGAGGAAGAGGAGGAGAATGACGAGTTGTGTAGTAAGAAAGCTCAGCTTTTTGCCATTTTGTCGGAGGTCAGAGAGAAGGATCAAGGAGACAAAGATGAAACACAATTGCGATGATGAAAAAGAAAACAGATGGGTGCAAACCTGCTCCTTTCATGGAAAAAATCCCTATATAAAATAAATGAATAAAAGTAGCAACAAAAAGACAAACTCATCCATAATTTGATACATAATATGGTAAAAATAAATGATGAATAACATGATTCATGGTTGAGAAGGGGACTAAGTCAGATGTGTTCGGAGAGAGGGGTTCAGTCAATCCTCTGAGCTTGATGAAGAGTCAGAGTCCTTCTGTGCTATGATGACATCGTCCAATAGCGCCTCTTGATCCGAGCTGTCATAGTCACCTTGGGAAAGGCTGTCGCCGCCTTCCATTTTAACGTCAAAGTCCGGACTGGTGAGGAAGTGATGGGAGGTCTCCAGCTCCTCTTCGTCCATCATGTATGCTCCATCTGAGACCAGAGTCTCCTCTTCAACTCCATCCAGGTTGGGGTCCTCAGGGGTGGGATCTGGAGCGTGGTGATGGTGGTGGTGGTGGTGATGGCGGCGCCGGCTTTTCTTCGGGATCTCTGAGTGCTCGGTCAGCAGTCGGTGGAAGAAGGTCTCGGGCAGGAAGCCCTGTGAGAAGGACATATTATTAGAAACATTGAAGGTCTATCACAAAAAACAGAAGAGGGCAGAGAGGTCTTTTCACAGAGTTCTCTGCTCTGATGTCGTGGTAACCACAGTTCTGTTGTCTTAAAAGATCCACAATTACCAAGGGAAAAAAAACATTTTTCTGCACCTAAATGTGATCAATTCTCTTCGGGAAAACCATTAAACCCTTTGTTTTAAATAAATTTCAAATAAACTTTAAGTGTTTTAACAGTCAGACCTAAACATTATCTGTGGAAAGTGACAGCTAGATGCAGAATCTAATACAGGCAGCATCTTTTCTACTAAACAGGGGACCAGAGGGAGAGCAATCAAAATGTAAACTCACATTTCTAAACAACACTGCAGAGCAAAGTCTTGAAATAATAATACAATATCTTGAGTACGTACAGAGTTCCGAACAGTGTCAGACCAGTCGGGTGCTACAGCGTTATCAGGATTCTCCTCCAGATATTCCCTCAGGTCTTGCAGCATCGGACAGAAAGCAGCTCCCACCTGTGGAGGAGAAACATTTGGATGTTGGTCTGTTAGCAAGCGATAATACACGGTCAACAAATCAAGTGTGAGACACCATTTTACTACATGTCCCACCTTCTTCCCTGTCCTCATGTTAATGACTTTGACCTTCTCACTGCCTGTCAGGGCTTTATCAGCCCTCCTCCTCCTCTTCCTCTTGCTCCTGTTCACAAGAAGCTGAGGAAACAAGACAAGTCATGTGATAAAGCCAAAACATAGTTCAGATATTTTGTTCTCTTCTTAACCTGAAACCAGAGTCTTATTATAAGCAGGAAAACATGAATTGATACGTCCCATTCCATAACTGATAAGCATCATTATTTATACCTCCAGCATGTCTCCCTCCACCTCATAATCTGGGTTCTCCTTCAACCAGGTGGGAGGGTCCCTGCGCCGAGGAGTGCGCTCCAGTGGATCGTGGAGTCCATCTGGGTCAGATAACTAAACCGAGACAAAAAACAAGTCATCAACCTAAATCCCTATAGCACTGTTGTTTTTACATTTAACTCTTCTGGCACTATAGAGGAACACAAAAACCTGATACACTTACGTCTTGGTCTTTGCGCTTCTTGCGGCTGCTGCTTTCTCCCGCAGACCCATTTGGCATCAGGGCCTGCTTAGAGAAGGTCAGCTTCAGCCCCTCCTCCTGTCAGGGTGAGAGACAAGATAGTCATTTAGCTGTGAATCACGCACCACAAATACACCTTGAGCGTCATTCATACTGACAAAATTATTTTATTAGCAAATGAAAACAACCAAAGAAAGCTTTTGCATATTTTTCAAACCTTACTTATGACAAATACTATCATTTCACCCTCCACTGTATTCTCACCTTGAGGAGCTTGACAGTGAACTCTCCATCATCTCCATCCGCCCCAGGGCCCCCAGACGTGCCGCCGGGTTTACGGATCACTCTTGTGTAGGCCATCTCGTCTCCCGCCAGCTCAGAGTTCGAGTTGAGCTGAGCCTCAGAAACGTAGCGCCGCCCTGAGGGCCACTGACCGGTCAGCACCAGTGTACACAAACTGTCCAGCCGGTTGATCAGCACGCGGTCCTGACACAGAGAGGAAGCCCCATGCATCAGTCATTCACATCAAAAAAATAAATACGTGGTTTATTCCTTGAAGAGAAATATATTTAGTAAACTGTAGATTTATTACCTTTGGCCAATCCACTCTGAGTGGATCAGGAGGAGGAATGCCATCTTGAGATGGAGTCATAGAGAGTAAACTACTATCTTCATCCACGTCACACAGCTTCATGCCAGCTATGAAAAAAAAAGAAAAAATAACATAATGTTTTGCGTTTGTGTATATTCTTGTAGGATTCAACAATTTTCTTTTTAACTACCAACATACCTCCTTCCACCTCTTCCTCACTCTCTCCACTGTCATCACTGCTGCCTGATCGCTCAGAGGACGATGAGCCTGAATCAGAATCTGAATCAGAATCCGACCCTCCCTCTCCCTTCCTCCCTCCTCCTGATTTCCCGCTCCCCCCTTTGCTCCTCTTTAAGCTCCAGCCCTGCTGTCCTGCCTTGCCATCGTGATGACTCAAGGGCGTATTCTGCAGGTCAGCACCGAGTTGACCTCCAAGCAGCCGGCCGTCCTCTTCGGCTCCCTCCTCCTTCATGCCGCTCAAATCCTCCTCCGTCTTTGGTTGGCTGAGGGGCATGATGGGCGGTGCCTGTGGTGGCGGAGGAGGGGGTGGGGCCTGCTGGTTCAGGATGAACTCTTCCCGAGCCTGACTGAAAGTGAACTGTGGGTCTGAGTAGATGGAAAGCTCTGTGCGGCTGACACCATGCAGTGAGGCGCCCAGCATCAGCTGACGATCATGGTCCGGTATGTTCCACCATGCTGGCAGCTCGGAGCTGGACGGAGCCAGCGGCAGGCGCTCCTCCAGGGAGGGGTGTGGCAGGACTCGCTCACGGAGGCGACGCAGGAGGCTAATGCGGTATAGGGTACGGGAAGCACGCTCCTCAGTGATGGGGGCTACAGTCTGGGAAAGCTCTGATGGATCTGAGCAGGATGAGAGAAGACACACAAGAGTATAAAAATCTGGATTCATTAAAAATGACCAAGCCCACTAATAAGATGTTGATGACACATTAAGCATCCAGGACTTAAACTGCTACACATGCAGCCAAGTTGAGTCTATTTTGACAGCATGTGGAGCAGTAGTTACCTTCACCACGGCCTGGGCGCAGGTGGCAAACTCTCCGGCACATGGCAACAAAAGAGCGGAAGTATCGACTGAGGCTCTCATCGGTTTTTTTATCCAGACGAGCAAAGGTTCGGAAGCGGTTCCAGTCAAAGTCGGGGTCTCCGGCCTCGGGAAGACCTGGCTCCTTTTTAATCTTTTCCACACCAAAAGTGGATACCACGCGGTAGAAGTCGCATTCTTCCCTCCGTGTCCACCTGGGAGCAAGACAGAACGCAATCATTTTAAAGTGATTATTGAGAAGAAAAATGGTGAATATTTGTGTCCACTTTAAACATATTTTATTATTATAGAGACGAGTCTATGTAACTTTTTATAAGTCTTCATTGATACTATGGTGGCAGGCTAAGTTACTTTACTTTCTGTTTTTGTTTTCTGTTGTTGTCGTGAAACTATGCACATTCCTGGCAATGGTTTCACACTAT
Organism: Centropyge bicolor; assembly: GCA_037975185.1. NCBI lineage: Eukaryota > Metazoa > Chordata > Actinopteri > Pomacanthidae > Centropyge > Centropyge bicolor. The sequence goes on along the minus strand of JBBMOC010000050.1, from coordinate 1,507,395 downwards.
TCTACTGATCCACAGGTGGCTGGAATGTGACAAGATGAGCACAGCAATGTGCCAACAAAGGCAAAGACTTTAGAGGACGGTAATGAATTCATTTCATTTACATTTAAGTTTTTTCACAGCTCCAACAATAAGTCCATTAATTGATTAGTTAACTCTTCTAATAATCATTTAATCATTTTGAACAAATAATCAATAATCAATTGAACAAATTTTTAGAATAGAAAAAGAAAATAGGAATTGATTGATTGCAGAACTGATAACATGAATTGACAAATTACAATGAATGCTGCACACTTCTATAGTAGTTGAAGCCTTGAATTGAAACAATAATAAGCCTGTGGAAAAGTATACACTGAAGTGATCATAATTTTTCCTGAGCCACTGGAGACAGAAAATAGCGTAACACCAATGTACCTCTGCTGGCGCTCCTGCCGTGCAATCTCCTTCAGCTTGCTGGCCTGTTCACACCGCCTGCGCCTGCGGTCACCCTTTGCCTCTGCTTCAATCTTCAGCTGCTCCTGCCTGTAGCTACGTTGGTAAGCTGTGATCAGCCGCCGCAACCGTGCTGTGAGTGATGAGCTGGAGGGCCAGTCGCACCCAACGCTCTGACTGGATAAGATTTCTGTGATCACTGGCCCTGCTTTGTCTTCCACAGAAATCTCATCGTCCACGTTCATGGAGTCAGGCTGGAGGACAAGGTGAAACAGAGGCTCCGTAAATGGTTTAACACTATTGCTTAGTTCCAAAATATTAAACCACTTGTGATTCGTACCTCCTCGAAAAGATCTTTGGCATGTCTTGATGCAGGCTTGAACTCTGGATCTTCTGAATACTTATCATAGTCAGCGCTGTACAACACAAACAATAAAGCACCATTTAGCAGGAAAGGGGTGGCACATATGTTCAGTAAAGGATCTCATGTTTCCAATATGTTTTATGTTCTCAATTTTAAGATTTTATTCGGCCTAGTTAGCCAGGATCACTCACTCGTCTCCCAGCTCGGCGTCACCAGTGTGCTGCTCAGCATCAATAGCCTTGTCATCAGGCCGACCAGCTCTCTCCAGGAAACAGAGGCAGGGATCAGCACGCATAGTGGTGTACATCTCATAACCTAGTAACATAGATAGAGTGAAGGCTGTTAAAAATAAATGGTCGACAGATTGTGCAATAACAAGTTCCAGATCTGAGCCATCTGGATCTGACACATGTTACAATAATGAGAAACATGATCGCCACTGTGCTAGTAACAATATTGTTTTTTAAGCCATAACAAATCCTCACACCTGTTCTTATGAATGTTAGAAGCTTATATTTAGAGAACACCTACCATGTTTGAATACACCAGCAAGCAGCGAGCGGTCTGCCTCAGCATCCCACCACCCTGCAGGTACCTCCTGCTGCTCCATCTCAGGCATCCAGATATCAACATCCCTGGGGGAAAAAAAAGAATAAATACATGGCAAACTGCGTTCAAGTTTATCGCAGTTCAAATTCAGCTACTGAGTCAGTGTGTCTGCATTTGACTTATTGTGCAAAGGAAAGTATAAAGTACCTGATGTCAGCCCCTTTCAGGACAGAGTCGGCATGTTCGCCAATCACCTCCTGCTTCAGGTAGTACAGCATACGCACTCTCAGCAACACCCTGAAGTGGGAGAAGAAAGATTTAAGTGTTTGAACATGGATGGCAATGCTTTCACATATAGGCACATTCAGCAAAACAAAGCTGATAGAGCTTCACTGACTTGTTGCACTGGTGCTTGAGGTGTTTGCGGTAGCTGTCGTCCAGAAGCAGGGTGTCAGGGTTGTACTTGCGGATCCACTCCACCTTCTGAACATCAAATGTGCTCTGGGCCTTTACTCTCTTACCCTTCCTGCCTCTGGGAACAGGGATAGACAGGCCTAGGCGGAGAAAAAATATGTACAGTTAATAAATACTTTAATGATAAATAACAGATAGACAACATAACAACAACAAGGAAAGGTGTTAGAGCAGGCAGCAGCACCAACTGTGTGAAAAGGGTTATGATTTGATGATGAAGTAGAAATGCATTTTGCCCTTTAAACAAACTGATGTAGCCACTGTGCAGCTCCTACCAGAGTGGTTAAGTAGTGTTTGGGGTTCGCGCCCATTCTCTGGTGGTGTGATGAGCTCCCAGATGAAACTCTTGATGTTCTCATCTCCTCGGTAGTGTAGCAGACAAAAGACCAGGATGACGCGGCAGATTGTCTCCACGTCGCGTTCACTAAGACGACGCTTACACCTGGCGTGGGACAAGATGTCTCTCCAGCGACCCCAACTGGAGAAGAAGAAGAAAAAAGGGTAGAGTGAGAACAGGAAATTAAAGGAAAGGAAAAAAACATATCCATCAAATAAAATTTCATGATTATGAACAAGGTCTACATACCCATAGACAAGCAGGTGTTTCTCAACCCGGAAACAGTCGGTGCGGCCATAACCTCCTCCACTGTGACGGTCGGAGCGCCGGGAGGAGCGCGATTGTCTGGCATTGGCAGGTGGATACTCGTCGTCACTGTCCAGATCAGACAGGTCTCCACCTTCTCCTCGTAAACTGGAGTACTGACGGGTCTGCTTGCGGACTCTGGGAGTGTCGATCACCAGGGTGTTCTGTGGGGGGGGAGAATGTGCGTGATTTCCAACAACTTGAAATGTGGACTCGGCGGCGTTTCTGGATGTTGTTGAATATTTTATTTGCTTTGTATGGTGAGTCTTAACTTGCACTTGTATATGCAGCGACATACTGCCTTTACAATGGTTACTGAAGTGTTTCTGAGCCCATGTAGTAATATGCTTTATTTACTGACATTATGGATTGTAGATGGTGAAATCAATAAATTCCTTGCAAATGTGCATTGAGAAATGTTCTTAAAACCAGTTTTGCCCACATAGTTGGTCACAAAATGGTGAACCTCGCCCCTTCTTGTGAATAACTAACCCTTTCAACCCTTCCTTTACCAATTAATTTGTCTACCTCTGGAATGTTCCAAAGTTTGTTTGTTTTTTATCATTCCACAACTTTCCCAGTCTTTTACTGTCCCGATCCCAACTTGTTTGAAATCTGTTGCTGGGATCAAATTCAGAATCAACATACTCAATATTTACAAAAAAAAAAACAATATAAAAGAGTACAGCAGATATAGCATGTGTAACATTTTACCAGCTGGTGTGGATGAAGATAATAGTTTACCCTCTGACTCCATCTCCCAACACCTTGCACTTACCTTTCTGTTGATGGAGTCCATGTCTATGTCAGCTTTCTTGGCCCATTTCTGCCAGAATTCAGGGTCATCGAGAGCGATGTCATTGCGGTTCTCCGAGGCCACAAAGCTGGCCTTGGAGAACGTGGAGCCCTTGCCCTCGCTCTCGATGGTGATGGTGGTGGCTCTTCGCTGGAGGATCTGATCGATGTCCTCCTCGCAGAAGCGACTGCCTTCATCATTCTCATCCATGATGGCAGCGTACGCTCCCTTCCTCAGCAGGTCCTCAATCTCCTTCTTGGAGAACTGCTGGATCTGTTGAAGGTAATGCAAAAAGCAATTTACACAAGCCGCCCAAACTGGATTAAGCAAACTCATTTTTTAAAATAAATGAGAAGTAATAAAACTGACCAGCCGAACAATGACCTGGCAGTGTGAGTTGATGACTGTTAGGTTTCTTACCCCGTTGACATTGCTGTCTTTGTTGCCACTCATGCTCTGCAGGACGGCACGATCCAGGCCGAGTTTCAGACTTGCTTTATCCAGCATCTCTCTCTCATATGAGTTCCTAGTGATCAGACGGTAGACCTTGACAGCCTTGGACTGGCCGATACGATGACAACGTGCTTGGGCCTGACAGAAGAACAAAAAAAAGGTGAAAAAGAGCATCATACACAGCCACTCAGATAAAAAGATGAAAATGGTTCAAAATTTTGGGCGTGAATTGTAAAAACACAGATGCAAAAGTAAACAAAGAAATACATATAAAAATGCTTTGTGGTTCTTGCTGTCTCACTGAACTAACTTTATACCAGAAAGTATAGCACGATCTTGTACCTGCAGGTCATTTTGAGGGTTCCAGTCAGAGTCAAATATAACACAGGTGTCAGCAGCAGTGAGGTTAATACCCAGGCCGCCAGCACGGGTACACAGCAGGAAGACGAAGCGGTCTGAGTCAGGCTTGCTGAAGCGATCGATGGCAGCCTGACGCAAGTTCCCACGCACTCTGCCATCAATTCGCTCATAAAGGTATCTGTTAAAAATAAGTTAACATAACCTACATTAACACATAACAAAAGTACCCATGATACTTTGAACTGTTATGGCAACACGTTTTTTTTTTTTTATAAATCATCTATTGCATTGAAATACACTTTGACCTCCTACCTCTTGTTGATGAGGTAGTCCTCCAGAATGTCCAAGCAGCGCACCATCTGGGAGAAGATGAGCACTTTGTGGCCACCAGCCTTGAGGCGAGGCAGCAGCTTGTCCAGTAGCACCAACTTGCCGGCCGACCGAATCAGGGCCTGCAAATGGAAGTCGGGAGCCAGGGGGTTGTACACCTCCCGCAACTCCGCTACGATCTTCTCCTCCGCGCCTGGACAAGAAGAGAGACGGGGATCAAATTCTATGATGCTATCCAATGATGATAGCTTTTTACAAGTGGAATGGCACTGATCTACTGTGCAGTCTTGAATTGTTTTCCCAGCTGAATGAGTTGGAGCTGTGGAACAGCTGAATGAGTAACAGCTGTTCCACAAAGACAGATTTTCTACTGGCTTTTCAAAGTGTAATATTACAGCTGTGAGGGTTAATAATGAAGGACGCCTTTTAAGTTTCCAAAGATTAATTAATCAGTTTTGAAAATAAGTGCTAATTGCATTTTTCATCAATTTTACGTGCAGTTCTTGTTTACACAGCATATATTATGCAATGCCCTTTGAAGCTGATTTCTCAGCACTGTCCAAACCTGCTGCAAGTGCAGCTCAGCCTGCTTATCATGTGCAGCCAGCTTTAGAGGAACATTCCACCTCTGATTTAACATAAGCTCACTCTGCAAAATGGCACCAAATGAATACAAACTACAACACCTAGTGGCACCACCTGAAATACTGTTTCGTTTTTCAACCTAGTCAACTCTTGAAATTTCCTTTCAAATGATTATATGGATAGTATGGCAGAATTCAGGTCAGTTACTATTGGAACAACATATAAAACATAAAGACCACAAGATGCCCAGCACCAAGAGCTTAACAACCTGCTGTTGTCAATCACATCCAATGTCAGCAGACAGAATACATTTAAACTTATCAACATTGCCTGCAGAAGACTGTGAGTTAATCTAGTGATCCAATACCATTGATGAGGTAGGGGTGGTTGCAGCACTTGCGTAGCTCCATCATAGTGTTGAGCAGGTTGGGGACGTTGCTATTACTGTTTGCCCCTAAACTGAGGAAGCTGAAGTTCCTCTCCAGGATGGCCCGGTAATACTTCTTCTGGACATCCGTCAACTCAACCTGAGATGAAGAACAGTCCAAGAGTCAAATGGTTGCCTTATTGGTGTCATTCAGATCTGCAAACACAACACAGAGTTTACATTGAATGTGCTCTATTTATACTTACCTCAATGATGGTCTCCTGTTTGGGTGCCAAGTTCTTTTCAACATCCTCTTTGAGCCTTCGTAACATCATGGGTTTCAAAATGGCCTGTAGCTTCTGAACCTGTGGATCAGAAAAGAGAAAGAGTTGTTCACTGAAAACTACACAACACCAGTCACATGTTGAGATATGCAGGACACTGACTTGTGTGCGAATATGAGTGTGTCAGAGCCAACATGTGTACATTTCACACCTGTTCTTCAGTTTTGAGGTCTCCAAAGTCTCTAAGGAATTCCGTCTCAGAAGGGAACTGAGTAGGCTCCAGGAAATGAAGCAGACTGAAGAGTTCCTCCACAGTGTTCTGGAGAGGAGTGCCAGTCAACAACACCTTGTGTTCCTGGGAAAGACCACAGAACACAAATAGAACATGGTGGAAGAGGATAGAGGCAGAAAAGGAGGTGGAGGAAGATGGGAAAGGTAGGACCAATTATTCATCATGGAGAGAGGGAAGGAAACAAGAAGAATGAGAATGATAAAGAGGGAACAGGAAGAAGAACCAAGAATTAAAAAGGGAGAGGAAAAAGAAGATAACAGGTGAAGAAAATGTGGAATCCAAGTCTTTAAATCCTTGAAAAGCCGTTCAAATTAAGTCTCAATGTCAAACTGTGTCTGGTTTCTCTTTAACTTTGAAAAGAGAAACCAGTGCATTAAGGAAAAGCAACATTTCTAATTTAATTCAAACTGCATGTATCTTGTAAAAGCAACATTTAACCACGAGACTCCTATTCTCTGCCCATTTGATGACGATGGTTTTGCTCTGAAATCCACATTCAGCTGTGGTCCACTCACCAGATCCAGCATCTTCAAGCTGTCCAACAGCTTGCAGTTGCGATTCTTGAGGCGGTGAGCCTCATCAATGATCACACAACGCCAGGAGATCTCCCTCAGCTCTGGGCAGTCAGACAGCACCATCTCAAAGGTTGTGATGAGGGCGTCAAACTTGTAAGCACCTGGGATCAAGTGCTCCTGTACACACAATTGCAATTTTCATTAGACAGATTTAACATTAGTAAATTAATCACTAACAATTGTAATCAATAACCCCACCTTATCATCCTTGCAGTACATCTCATACTGCTGGATCATCTGTCTGCTGGCCAGGCTGCCGTGGTAGACAATGGCATTCATGTTGGTCCATGTGGAGAACTCCCTCTCCCAGTTGGTGATGGTGGACAGGGGAGCAATGACCAGGAAAGGGCCTTGGATGCCAGCAGCGTACACCTCAGACAGCAGTGTGATAGACTGGATGGTCTTCCCCAGACCCATCTCATCTGCCAGAATACAGTTCTGCCTGAGAGACAAGAAAAAACGGGTCATTAGTGAAGCCTTGAGAGAAGCAATCAAAAAGTATCATTCCAAAGGGACTCACTTTTTCTACAATACAAATGACACAATGCTTACCTCATGCTAATGCTACAGCTTTCATTAAAGCACCTTACCTAGTAAAACTAATCCAGTGTGACTAAAACTGCACTTTGCTACAGGTGACCATGGAGTGCAGTATGTGACCTGTGTGTGATAAATACCTGTTGTACCAGTTGAAGAGCAGCCAGTTGACTCCTTCAAGCTGGTATTCTCTGAGGGTGTTGCCATTGTTGTACTCTCTGGACTCCTCCAACTTCTTCCATGAACTGGCAGACGGCCGTGCCTGAGGAGAGAGAAAGTTTACTTTTTGGTCTTGGACACCAATGCCCTACCTTCAATAGAAACAAAAGGAGGTACTGTAACATCATTTTTACATTCTAAACATCTTTTCCACCGATATTCATTGCATTTCTCTCTATTAAAGTATAAAGTTTTCCACTTTAGATGAAGTGTAAAGTTCTATGCATTTTTTTCCAGAACAAGTTTATGAGCAAATTCAGATTATGCATAAAAATCTGATTAGAAATAAACCAGTTAAAAACTCTTCCACTTGCTCACCGTTCTCTTCAGACGAGGTTGTCGGTTTTGGATTTTCTCAAACTCTTCAACCTTGCCCTCATCCACATCCTCCTTCAGTTCCCAAGTGGCATCTTCATAAGGCAGAGAGCACCACTTCACCAAGTAGTAGATAACAGGCTAGAGGGGAAAAATTAAAGCAAATATTTAACTATTACAAACATGCCGCTTGAAAAAAAGAGAAAGGTTAATATTTCAGATACTCATTGGGAAAATGTACAAACTGGCATACAATCCCGGGTCACATGGCTCTGCAGTAGTCACAGGTTTTTATTGGTTCCAGCTACAATTGCCAGGGATGGAAACATGACACCTGGGCTGACGAGCTAATTTTCATCTCTTTTCCAGTGCACTACTATGACGTGCATTGAAAATGATTTATTGTTTTTACAGTCTGGCAAAAATGTGCAACTGTACATCATTCAGTTGGCGCTGAGTTTGAAGGAGAGACTGAAGTAATAGATGTACACTGTAAGCAACATAGCATTCACTGGCCTCCACACTGCTTTCTACTGTTCCCTATTTCCAGCATGTTACTAACATCAAAAGTGACATAAAAGGAAAAAAAGACCCCACAAAATTGTCTACTGGCAATGGGAAAGGAGTCTACTTGAGATGGTTTACCTGCACATATACATGTAAGAAAAAAAACTGCAGAAGAGTGTAGACCACACAGCCACAAGAGGAGCAGCCAATTTCTTTTGTCCAGCTCTTAAAGCTTTTTCTTGATAAGGTCTGGTCTCTCACCTCGCCATTGTCCTTGTCCACACTGTGGGAGACGTCCAGGATTCTGTCCACCTCTACATAGTCCGGGTTAAAAGACTCCTCATCCTGCAGAGAACCACAGGGTCAGAGACAGCAGAAATAAGCAGAAAGTAATAGTTCAAGCAGTTAAACTACATCTGAAAAGAGGGTTCCATTAAGATTTTCCCACAGGTGATTCCCTCTCACCTCATGGAAGAGGTGTCTCATCTGTGCGTGTTTGGTCTTGAACCTCTTGATCTTTTGATGGATCCTCTTATCCTTTTCCAGCTGCTCCAAACTGGCCCACTCACAGTGTAAGTATGAACTAAGAACAAGAGAGTCAAGTTATACTCATCTGGATGTTTACTCAAAAAATAAAAATTGTCAAAGCCAAATGTTATCAAGATCCCAAAACGTACTAGTTCTTGTACTTTACAAAGAATTCCTCAACATTGGTATACTGGCCCGGGGACACCTGGAAGACAAGGGGTTTCAGGTTTTTATGATTCTCAAAATTAGATTAAATTAAATGAATTAAAGAATTGTATTAGGACAAATGAAAAATGGAATAAACATACTTCCTTCTTGGTTAACCTCATAGATAGAACTTTGTCTACAATGGCAGCATCTTCCTCACTTGGGTTTTCCTGCAAAAATAAATATCACACATATATAAGTACTACACTAAATTCTGTTGACCTACACACCTTCAATCCTCTTAATATTTGAATCCAACATTGCAAATACACAGCACATATAAACTAACAAATTCAACCTATTTCAATCAATGTCAATCTATTTATGAGATCCTTTCAGTCTCACCAGAGAAGAAATAACTTTGTTACAATAGTTTTACACTCACCACAAAGAACTGCATGCTAGGCTGTCCGTCACCATCCAGCTCCAGTTCCTGTTTAAGCTGTGCTGCCGTCCCGCCGCTGATGGAGGCCACCGCTGCTGCGGTCGTAGTAACGTCTACGTCTTCCTGCTCATCCTCATCATCTGTTATCTTGATATCCAGGTCCTCTGTGTACTTCTTCCTCTTCACAACACGATTGGAGCGCCTCTTCTGGCCAGAAGACAGAGGTGTAAGGTGCGTGTTTTTAAAAAAGGTCAAGCAAAAAATAGACAAAGCAGAAATCCACATGGGCACACACTAGAGTGTAAAAATGTATGGATAATGAAAACAGATGTGATTAAAGGTTCCACCTCTGTGTGTAGAATTTGTTCCACTTCAGTTCAGACAAAAACCAGAAGCATGCTTTGTAAACTGTACAGATAGTCTGGCTGTAGCTAAAACGGGTTTCACTACAAATCAGTATAGTCACTTGAGACAATATCAGCCTTTAGAGAACACAGAACATAAACAATTACAGGTTGATTTCTGGCAGTCTCTCTGTGGCCAGCTGCCATGAGACAGAGTCACATCAGAGGCCAGTTCGCTTCAGCTGACCATTAATCTGCATTTTAAAATTGGCATGTGTGACATTTTGGCTTGTTCAACTGTATTATCAAACACCACTTCTAACAAATTAGCATGTGCCAAAAATTAAATGGGCATGTGCCAACCCTCTGACAGGCAGCAAACAGCCAAGTTGGTCTGTGCAGGATGGGGTAAAACTGGAAAACTAGTCCGTACAACCTTCTTGCTCCATTTTTTCTGTTGACCTGACGTCTCAAATGTCCAATTTCACATGCATGTAATTACTACAACTAAAAATAAAGCACTGCTGTTCAAAAACATATAAGTTTGTTAAAGGGAAAGCTTAGTGACACTTGACTTCCTGGAGTTCACAGCTTTTACACTGTAGCCATAACAAATCTCTATGCTCTGCTATTGGTTATGTTGACTATTTATAAGAGTTGGAGGCAGTTTACAAATGTTTGCTGATCGTATTTATGTGACCATGTGTGTGTTTGTACCGTAATCAAGTCATCCTCCAGTGCAGCAGGTGAGGCAGGACTCAACTCCCCATCAGAGTGGTCTGAGGACACATTTCGCTTTCTTTTCTTTGCTCCCACTAGAGTAATAGTGCTGTAGGAAGGCAGGGGGAGAGAGGAAAAACAAAAAGAGAGAATTAACAGCAAAAAGGACAGCAAGAAATAAGCATATATAAGGCAACATTTCCAAACACAGGAATAACAGAAACACAGTACAAAGTACATTCAAATGGCTCCCTCTTCACATAAATATATGACTTACTTTGGCTTGGTCTTGCTTTTGCTCTTGTTCCCAGACCCAGGTATTACTGTGCATCCAGCCACTCCAGTTGTTCCTCCTGGTGTCTTCACTTTGCTCTTCTTGTCGGCCCCTCCTGCTGTTTTGGGCGTCGTTCCCCCAGCTATGGGACTTTTCTTCTTGCTTCCTCCTCCGCTGGTCTTTTTCTTAGCAGCAGACACCACGGTCACAGTGCCCCCCGCTTCTGGGGAGGTCTGTGAGGTTGGAAGCTCATCCTGGTTTAGGACTCTGGGCAGGTTCTTCTCACCCCGTGCTTTGGCACGGGCTATAGCCTCGGCCACAATACGGTTTGCTTTCTCTTGCTTGCACAGGATCTCCACTCGTCGCACAGAGGCAGGCTCACCTGGCGCCTTGGTGATGCGGATAGCCTGGGACGGAGTGGTGGTTGTAGTGGATGGGCCTGCGGTTGACGTGTTGATGACCTTCACCACGGAGACTGTGCCACCAGCCGAGGATGCTGAGCTTGTCTGTTTGAAGTAGAATGTTTAAGAGTGAGGAACATCTTTGCATTTTCTGCCACGTTTTATAAGCAACCCATGAGCACCCCTCTAATGTAGATAAAATTAATAAATGACTGTGCACATCTGGAGGTCTACCTGTGGCTGCAGAAGCATTTTGAGTGGCACGGCAACTCTCTGTCCTCCTTGGCCCTGTGAGATCTGCAACACCTGAGGGCTGCCAGTATTGCCAGCTCCTGAGACTAGCTGGTACTGTGAGAGTGAAAGAAGAGACAGGTCAAGTCACAGCCTCCTTTGAAAGTAACCAAAGAGGGAGGTTACAAAACCCAAAAAGCCAATGTCAGGTTAGATGTAACACAGTATAGTGGTTACAGAATATGATTGGAAAATTTGGCAGGATTTTAAAGAACACTGCGACATTTTGTGAAATCAGCTTGTTTGGCATCTTATCAACAGTCAGATAAGAGCAGTAACAATTTCATCTTTGTACTCCAATATAAATATCAGTCCGTGGTGTTGACAGAGCTGCGCTATCTGTTTCCTTGTGCTTCCAAACACTGTGCTAAGCTGGGCGACACATCCCATCCTAAGTCTAATATAAAATTACTATTTTTTTCTTTATCTCCAGATGCAGAACTTGCCTGCTCCACTGCATCAGTTATCCATTGGCTACAGTGTGGTGATACAGAGTGTCATTCAAAACAACACATATCCTAATATGGCTAATGAAAAGGAGGTAATGTTAAAATTACTGGAGCAGTTTAAACAAATCTCAATATTGAGTGTATTGGGAAAAATGTGTGCTTATATTAATATGAGTAACATTCAAGACGCCCCCTTTCCATTGCATCAATAGAGAATAGCTCTCAGCACTTTATCACAAAACGGAACATCAGAGCTCAGAGTGATTTGTTCAAACAAGAGAGGAGGAAAAACAGGAGAGAAAAGGAATCATATATTGCAAGAAAAAAATTAATATGATTGAACAAACAGCTTCTTCCAACCTCTAAAACGGTATTTTCCCACCTTAACTCCTCCTTGTTGGTTGGGTTGCTGCTGCACCTGCAGCTGAATTGTGAGGACTTTGGGCTGTCCTCCAGCCTGGCCTGCAGCACGAGCCTGGGTCAGGGCTGCTAGCTGACTTCCCTGGAGCACCAGTTTACCTCCAGGGAGCTGACCCAGCACTAGTCTAGCTGGGGCCTGGGGTTGCTGCTGTTGCCCCCCTTGGGCTGTCTGAACCTGCTGGATTTGTGTGACCTGCTGCTGGCCTGTAACAGCTTGACCTGCAGGCGCAGCAGAGCCCCCCTGTGAGGGCTGCTGAAGAACCAGGGTGATCCGCTTTGCTTCACCACCCTAGAATCAGATACACAGAATGAGCCTCATTATGACAATTAGAACCAATCTAACCTAAATGTAAAGCTTGTGAAACCCATGCAACAATGTACAAACAATTAAACCACTCCAAGTGTCACCTGCTGTGCTGCAGCTGTCACAGTGACACCTTGCGGTTTGTCTGTTCTGGCAGAAGATTTGGTGCTTACCTGTGTTTGGGTCTGCATGGCTGGCTGGAGCTGCACCTGGCCCTGGGCCTGGACCTGGATCTGAGCTGCCTGGCCCTGTGGCTGTACCTGGATCTGGGCAGTCTGGGGCTGGACTTGGACTTGAGTCTGGCCTTGCGCAATCTGAGCTTGGGCTGGGATCTGCACCTGGACCGTCTGGCCTTGTGTCTGCTGGGGCACGGAGGTCAGAAGCATCTGTTTCACCGGTCCATTGGGAGACTGCAGCAGCCTCTGCACCCCTGCAGCACCCACCTTGACTTGAGCCTGTCCTGGGCTCGCCTGATTCAAAACTGTCCCTCCTTGCAGTATGGACATGCCAGGTTTAAGTGGAGTGCCAGACAACACACGGATGACCTTTCCACTGGTCTGGCCTGTAGCTCCTGATACAGTCTGCAGCACCTGGGCTTGACCCTGGGGACCTTTCAGAATGACTATTTTACCACCAGCCTGCTGTGTGATGGCAGCCAACTGCTGTGGAGTGAGCTGGTGAGTTATCTGTGTGAGCTGTGTGGTGGCAGTGGTGGTGGCCGGAGAGCTGGAAACAGTCAGAGGTGAGCTCAGCAGGACAGTGCTACTGGTGGCCACGCTGGTGTTGCTGACAATAGGTATGGTTGTCTGGGCCTGGATCTGAGGTACACTATCGACAGGGGCAGGGGCGGGGACTACAGTGGGAGCTGCAGCTATGGAAACAGTCTGAGCAGTTACCACTGGCACCTGCTGCTGTGTGGGGACTTGAACGGGGGCAGGGTCCAGGATGGTGGGAGCTGCTACAGGAACATTAAGGCCTGCGTTGACTGTGAGCTCAGGCTCAGTTGGTGGGTCCACTTGGCCCAAGGCCAGCTTAAGGGCCTCCTCCACGGGGTCTGAAGAACCCTGAGAGAAGGAATCGTCCGGTAGGGCATCCAGGTTAAACAGGGGTGTGTCCTCAAAGAGGTCCATGATGGGGTCTGCCATCTCGCCCACTCCACACAGGGAGACGGGCACAGCGTTAAAAAGACTCCGAGACGGAAGCTAGATAGCTGATGTCCAGTTCTTCTCAATTTTTAAGTGAACAGCTGGTGAAAGAGGACAGACACTGATGTCAATAAAGCACAAGTCAGTGACATAGACATTATTTAATCAAATGGTACTGCATGCTAATGTCCTGCTTATTATATCACTCAAACCTGTTTCACACCTGAATATTACAGCTTGGTGTCCCTCAATCAATGGTTAGTAAGTGTGTTTAAGTGTACAAACATAGCAAGGAGCAGACAGAAGCTTGGCAAATGTGGTCCTATATGTCAAAAGGCCATCATATAACTTCTAGTCCTTGTTACCCTCTCAGGTCCAACTACTCAACATCACATCATCATTCATTCAAGTTTGATTTGACAAGGAAATAACTGTGTAGGTTACTAAATCACAGAAAACTTTCATCTACCCACACTTCGATGTATCTTCTGCGAGCTCTGACTGAAATGATCAAGTTTACTCTTACGTTACTGTTTTGAACACAACATGAACTCGTTTAACCAAGATTAAGTAAAAATAAATAAAGTTTACACAATATTTAACGCCCAGTAAACTGATCATCGATTGATCATACAAGAATATTAGTTTTAATATAACATCGAACTCATGGCCACCTTGTCCAGAAAACGGTGCCAATGTGACATTAAAGGTTTAGAAAAAAACTACTACGGTTTCAACAGTAAGTTAATAAACGAAGCCTACACGAAGACTACCCAGGAAGGATTCTGTGAATGAAAATAGTTGGTAGTGAAGTCAGATGAGGAGGGTACTGATGCTGGAGAGGTAGGATGCTTTCCTCTCTGGTCGTATTGCAGTCTTTCTCACAAAACCGTCGGCTAGCATTAGCTTGTACCGCGACCAAGATGTGCCTATTACAAAAGCGTGTGTGGCACCGAAAACATATTCAGGCTTAAAAACACGGTGTGTTGGATGTTTGGAACCGTTGCCTCGCTTCTCTGTCATTTACTACCAACCATTCAGTCCACCGGACTCCTTCAATCTCATCAACAAACCGGACCAAACCAAAGCAACGTGCCACAATAACCATTGCCCGTCAACGTTCAGACACGGGTTAGGCCGCAATACTGTTTCGGTTGCTCTGCGTCTAATTTTCGGCCAAAATACCGGAAGATAACCATCATATCCACTGCCCTAACTCTCACTGTAATAATTTCGGGGTGCTAAATTTACCTTTGCATCGACACACATGGCTTTCTCCGTCTCACAACACTGTACGATTACAGGAAACGGCCAGGGAAGAGCAGGAACTAACTTTCTCGCCAGAGAACGCGTAGAGAGCGTGCCCCTCGGATGTGATCAAACACTGATTGGTCCGTTTTCTCCCAAGCCGGCAGCATACGGCTATCTCATTGGCTGTAGGTGCTATCCGTCACATACTCGGCCGCTTCTGGGCGGGATGAGAGCCGTAGTTCGGTAGAGAAAACAATAAATGCGGCCTAGCTGGGACCATTTGACTGTGTGATCTTCAACATTACTGTTTTACTACCATGGATGCTCATATTAGAGAGCACAGGCCCCTTAGAGCTGACTGGAGAAAAATAGACGGCGATTTAATCATCTCAAACGGTTAATGGAGTCCACGCTGAATTACACTGTCCGTTTATTCAGGGTTTTATTACATTTGCTACAGCTCAGGAATCATCTTCATCTTGAGATATTACTGTATTACTTTCTAAAAAAAAATATACATACAGACTCCGTGGGTAAATTGACGGATTTTTGTCGACCATTTTTATTTATTATTACATTTTGATAGATCAAATTCAGCTTTGTTCAAGGCACCGACGTGATGACTACTGTGCTTCCATGGGTGATTCAGTTCTATGTCATTTGGCGTTTTGGCGCCCTCTAGTGCCCACAGACTGAAATTGAATTATTACAGTTTTGGCTCTTTTTATTATTTATACGCTCAGTTTTTATTTAGGACGAGATTATCCTGCAAGGGGTCACCTGGGCAGAAATGAGCCCCTACAAATCCCCTGTTCCTTCTACATTGTGTGCATTGTGTGTGGTCCCAGTTGGTTGATTAAATTAATTGATCAGTAAAAAGCACAGAATAAGATAAAATAATAAAAGTCTCACAGCTAGATTCTCTTAATCACATGGCCTTAAGATCATGGAGTAAAGCCCATGTGACGGCCTTTATCATGTCAGATGATATTGTATTTTAGTAGAGCAAATTCTAAGTTGTAATTAACAATATTACCATTAAATGATTGCAGCTTTTGCAGGTCCCTTGAGGTTTGGGGCCCAAGAGCAAATTGTTTGTTTTGCTTGGTCAGTAATCCAGTATTTATTTTAATATCATATTTACTATTCACCCCAGTAAAATGTCACAAAGAGCTATGATATGACATATTTAAAAATGTAGAAAGATTAGGAGATTTTCTGCAGAGGAGCTAAGGTCACCGTGCTCAGAAGAACGTACAATATGTCCACAGAGTTCCCCATCTATTACCATTAAAGCTTCATCAGTCAGTGCATTAATGTGACACCATGAATGAGCGTCTTGGTTCTCCGTCTCCAGGAATTCTTATTGGCCTGGCCTTAATGCATGAAAGTCTGATTCTGATATAAGACAGACGGATAAGACAGAGAGAGGGACAGAGAAAGAGAGAGGTATTGTGGTCATGAACCGGGGAAGCGTAAGTGACTAAATGTGACAGCACACCACACTTTATCCACGAGCCTGCCTGCTCGCCAAAGCCTCCATCTGTCTGTGGCCCTGCGAGGAGTATCCGCTATTCGCCACACTTGCACTCTGCCTCATGCTGGTCTGCTTGGTCCACGCCAACACCAACTCTGCTGGTGAGAGCTATTTTTACAAACAGCTGCCGTGGCAATGGGTAGAGTACCATGAGAGGAGAGAAATATACTGTTTTGCATGAACAGATTTAACTGCCACATCACATAATGTGGCATCAACGTAATTATTTCTGTCCGTTGGTCTAGCAGTGTTTTATAAAATATTGTCTCTCTTCAAATCTCGAATATTTGACAATACATGCAAAAGCAACATACTCAGGCAGCTTTATATGATTTTATTTTAGTGTTTTCTCCTCATAGAAATTTTTCTGTAAATAAACATCTGTTACAGGAGACGAACAGGCATATATAGGAATATCGGTCATACCACACAGCAGAGTAAAGGGCAAGTTTGGCAAATTAGCTAGAAAGGATGCCATGTGAAGAACAGCAGTGTTTCAACCATTTTGAGTAAAAAAAAAAAATCTTAGCACAGAAGCCCACATTGCACATGGCTGCTTTATAATTTTGTCACAATTGAAATGTCTCTTATACAAACCCAACGAATATTTATACACACAGCAATTAAAATCCACAGATAAATGTTCACTGAATGTTTTCGACCTCTCCCCCCTCCTTTTCTTTTTTAGTCTCAAGGGAGAATTAATTTGCACAATCTTCATCTCATTTTTGCATAAAACACATCCTTTCATGCACTGTATAAAGAGTTACAGATTGAAGCCTTCCTCTTTTTACTCCCCCTCATTCTCACTACTGCTTTATCTATTTCTCCTCCTATCACCCTTACAACACTTCAACCTGATACCCCTCCACCTTCCTCACAAGGGGAAGACCAGGAACCCAGAGAAGGTGGAGTACTTCCAGCCTCCCATCAGGTTGCCTCTCTCCAGTCTGAGGTAGGCCTTGTCCCCCTTCTCCATAATCACCAGGCCGGCGTTGGTGGCAGCTTCTCTGGTCACGTCCTGATCCCCAGCGAAAGCTGAAATCATTGGCCAACCGTTCAGCATCAGGCTGACCTAAGAGAGAGCGCATAAAGAGATTAGAGAGTGCATGTTGATCCACTGCAATCAAAACTATGTGTCATATTTGAGGTACCTGAATAGTTTGTCTATTGTAGGCCTTTACAACATGGAAGTTGAAGCTGTACACGCCTCTTCTTGGTGCCAGAAAGACACTGCTTTCTTGGTCAAAATGAGTTCCCACATTCACCAAAATCTGATGCAATAGAGAGGGAGGGAGAAAAGGGAGGAAGATTTGTGATTTACACATGAAAATATAAAGTTATGGCAGTGAACAGTGGGGCTGTTGTCAAACGATTTCTCCCCCGAAAGCCCTGAATGTCCATGAAAATTCAGCCCATGCAGCACAACTGCACTGTGAGTCTGAAAGTTCACTGTTTACCTCATTAGCATTTTCCCTCACTGTCAGAACTCTAATCATATGTGCATCTTATTGGCAGAAGACTTCTGAATGCAAAATGCTCCCTGAAGCTGTGTGTGGAAAACTGATCAACTTTTTTTTTTTACTAAGGCAGTGTAAAAAAAAAAAAAAAAAGAAAAAGAAAAAAGAAATGAAAGACAATTCTGTGAAATAAAGAGAAGTCTAAGATTAAACTTCAGTGGAGAATTTTGTTCAAACACAATGTCAATTTTTCAAAGTAATTTGTCCTCTCATGCCAAGAATGGGCTTTAGTTGAACTTCAAAATGGCTTGCTGTAAGTTAAAGACACATGAGCACTCACATACTCACATTATCAAAGTAGATGATCATGGTGCGGTTGCTCATGTCCGTGGGCTCGTGGTTGGTCTGGCGGCTGGCGGAGAAGGCCACCCGACCAGAGCCGGAGCGGACCGACATGCCCAGGGCGTTACCGGCGGGCTCGGATGAAGGAGTGGAGTCACATACGACCAAGCATTTTCCCTCAAGGATGATGGGCTCTGTGTCATTCTGACCCCTAGACTTCATAGGTCCCCACAACAGGAGTACAACCAAGAGTATGGGGAGGTCAAAGGTGATTAACCTGGGATGCATGACTGAACCTGGGATGTTAAGTTTAATATGTCTGATTGAGTCTGCTGGAGAGAAGTGTCACTTTGGACAACGTGACATGAAAATGAACATGCTATGGTGAAGCAAAATTTCCAAACCTTAACCTCTATGTGTTTCTGTCTGGTTCCAGCTAAAGTATATTAATATGCATTGAGGCAACAGTAGAACCAGCAGATGGGTGTCAGAACCGAATGATATTCAGAAAACACTCAGAATTGTTCATTGGCCATAGCTGTCACTCATCCGCTTTCTGTCTTTCTGGGTCGTTTTCCTGTTTGCCCCATCAAATCCCAAATCTCCTCAGTGTCCTACGTGCTGTGTCAGCAGGGGCCGGAGTGACAATCAAAACTAATCTCTTGGTATTTTCAAGTTGATTTCTTCAGCAGAAAACCTGACAAGAAGAAGCAGAAGAGACGGGAAAGGGAAGAAAGGGTTTGAAAAGACAAAGTGCAGCAAAGTGAAGCGAAGACCCGAGCTCAGACTTTAACTGATGGAGAGAAGAATGAGACGATAAAAGACGCCGGGGAGAGGTGAGAGGAAAAAAAAACAGATGAGGTAAGATTCTGGAGAGGTGACAGGGAAAAGATGTAGGGCCCAGAAGGGAGTGAGAAAGAGAGAGGGAGTGGGGGAACAACTCCACTGAGTGACCATCTGTCTTTTACACAAACCCCCCCCCTCCCTCCCAATGCTGCTCAACACGCATTCCCTCACATAACACACACATGCTCTCCCTCTCACTTGTGCTTTTGTTTCACACTTATGGACACACATTTAGTAACTATATATATATATATATATATATATATATATATATATATATATATATATATATATAAAATATCACTTTTTGCATTTTTCTTCTTTCGTTTTGCCTCAAGAGACTTTCTGTTGTTTGCCTCATGGAAATGGAACATTAAATCAGAGATCAGAGATATTTTTGACTTCAGGTGATGCCATCAAGTTTCCAATACGTTATGAAACACCATTCATTTATATTTGATCGAGATGAGCGACAGCATGTGTGAAAACATCTCTTTCTTAGCTTTAATGAAACTTATCACACACAAACACATCTGATTTTTGGTTGGAGAAGGAAGCATATTATTGCAAATCGATCAGTTATTCACCTGGCAACAAGTGTTCTAAAATGACCGGACTAGTTTTAGTACAATCCTAGTATTTGAAGTGAATGAAAATAGATGATCACCTGTTTCCCTCTGAACAATCTTGTATTCCATAGCAGGCAAAAACAGTTCTTTCTTCCCGGCTGGAGCTCCGTAGTATGGTCAAAAATCCCTCTTCTCTTTTTCCTCTATCACATTGTTTCACAAGGCAGCAGTCAGTCTGATCGTAACCAAACCAGAATATGCTCTGATCTCTCTCTTTTTCCTTCTCTCTATCTCTCTCTCTCTCCCTCTCTCTCTGTCTCTCTCTCAGCCACCCCCTTTTCCGTCTGCTTCTTTCTCACCCTCTATGTTACATCCGCCCACTCACCTTTACAGTGAGATAAAGAAAATGGGAGGATAATTGGCCATCTGAGCTGCTTCAAAGAGCAAAGCTAGTGGCATTTGTTTTCTTTATTTCTTTTAATATCCAATCAAATCGGTGATTCTTCCTTCTGTTTATTCAGATTGAGTTAAAGAGGATCAGATGCTCCCTCTTGTTGCTTGTGCGCCTTCATGGGAAAACATTTCCACTTCTTTGCGTAGTTTGATATCAGATATCAGAATGGATATATGCGTCAGTTTCAAAAGATATTAGTAGGTTTTTTCAGCATGAGAACATATAAACCATCCTCACATAGAAACACTTAGTGCCTAAATATATTATTCACAAAATACAGCTTTCAGTCAAACTGAGGGAGACCATCAAAGATACTGAAGAAAGTGTTTTCAAAAACATCCGACAAAATAATTTCTGACATCAAAAGTTACATTTACATCCTTCTTTTACATAATTGCATTACCTTTAAACCACCAGTCATCTGCATTTTTAAACACAGTGGAATGAAAAGCACATAACAATTGAGCACTTGTGTTATGAAACCAATTTCTGCCCTTTATCAAAGGAGCCTCTTCATTTGCCGTCCCGCTGTGATCCACTCATACTCACTTATCAAATGCTCCATTCTCACTTTTCTCTGCTGAAAATAATTTATGTGTCAATATCACCTGACCACAGCTTTAGGAGATGTTCTGGTTTTGTCTCTTTGTTGAGGAAGAGCTCAGCCTGAGATGTGAGGGGAGAGAAACATCAGAGGGGCTCAAGGCAAAAGTTCCAGAAGTGAGGAAACAAATCAACACCACTTAGTCTTGGCATGGCTTTGTCTGAGCGAAACCAGCCCTGTGCCCATCAGTGCTCTTTCCTCCACCTTTTCCTTCTCTCCACCTCAGATTTTGACAGAGATGGAGATGCAGCTGTTGAGCTCAGCTTTGTAGAGTCCGAAGCCCAAGCACACAGGCTGAGTGAAGGTGGTGGAGAAAGTGTGGAGGTGGGTCAGATTGCTGGATGGTCCCACCTCAGAGAAGGTGATGGTGCCGGCTCCGTAGTCCACAGCCACAGCTACTCGGTTGCCAGTCATTTGGTACGTGAGGCGAGTCTTCCTGCGGTTGTGCCAGGCAGCCAGTTTCCTGTCATGCTGCTGTGTCAAGCTCCATGATACCTGGAAATTTAGGTGATAAAGATATACTAGTTTCATTTTTGGTTGAAACAGTTAGTTGATTAACTGATTAGCCGACTGGCAGAAAAGTAATTAGCAGCAATCTCAATAATCAGTCAGTCATTTTAAGACAAATGATCCAAAAGCAACACTTTTATCTGTTATTTGAATGAATCAAGATGTTTATGGTGAATGTGACTTAAATGTCCACTGAAGAAATGCAAAGATATCTGTATAGAACGATGAGGAGACTGATCTTCAAAATAATATATGAAAAAAACATAACTGTCATATTTGTATCATGGTTTAGCACCATTTTTCACCATTTTGAGGTTTGACTGCTGCTCTTTTAATTACAGCATCTTGTCACACCCTCTTCATCTGCAATGGTTTAATAAACCTGACTGAATTAGAATTAATTATTTAGAATTAGAATTAGAATTAGAATTAGCGCCACCAGCTGTTTATTGGGATGAACCAACTCCTAATAATCACATAACAGCAATGAATGAAATCTCACAATAATTCGCATTTCCATTGCCAGTTAAAATTTGTGCTACATTTGGATGGAAACCTTGCTCATGCTGTAAAAATGCTGAGTTGCTGTAGGGCACAGATGTTTTACAGCACAACACAGAAAGAGGGTTCTGCTGTTGAGTTTCTTCTTTGACAGAGGACTAAATGAGTAAGAGTTCAATGGAAAAAACAGACATTCATCTTCACTGAGGCCAGACTCAGAGTATGTTCATGGGAAAAGTGGTGAAAATATAGCACTACAAATACCACTGGTGTGGACAGAGGCTCCCACTAATTCAATGTGATTTCATAACAAATTAATACTAGAAATGTAACATATATCAACTTTAAGTGGCTAGGGGCTATCAACTAAGTCAACTGCTGTAGGTGGCACATCTACCTTGTTGTTCCCAAAGGCGTTGCCCTCTTTCCCCTTCCGTCCAATACTCCTATAGCAGACGCCGATATCCCAGAATCCCTCAGCCTCCAGCTCCCAGTAGTGAGTCCCAGAGGAGAAAGTCTGGACGGTGAGGACCTGAGGCCAGTGGTCGAAGCGCTCAGAGTGAGAAGCACAGGGCAGACGGTTTTTAACCCGCGTCACCGAGCGAAGATCATCAGAGATGCTCAACAGAGGATGAGCTGAGTTAGTGTCCAGAGTCAAGGGACTGGTTACTGTATGAGAGGGAAATAAAACAATAAAATAAATTAGGCTGACTGTGGTGTTACCTACAACGACAAAGTTTTCTTTCCTTTTAATGAACTGAGAAATGTTTCCAGTTCCCAACACCCACACATGGTTGAAATGCAACACAGTCTCATTTACCACACAGGGACCATTTAATACATTTACTTATAAAATCAGAAGAGTCTACAAAGTCCTACATTACATAAAATACTAAATCAAGGTTTGAAAGATGATGCTATCTTCCATGACAGGTTCATATTTAATGGACAAATAAGATAGTCTTCTCATCTAACTCTAAGCAAGAAAGCGTATAAGCGTATTTCCCAAAATGCCAAACCATTCCTTCGAGAAAGTTAAATAAATGGGGTGAGCCTGCGTCACCCATCTGCCACTCACAGAGCTCCCTCTTGAGTTCACTGAGGCAGCGGAGGGTGGCAGTGATGAAGTCTCGATACTTGCTCTCTATGTCCTCCAAGATGTGCTTCCTGTCTAGACTGACGGTATCAGGGATGAACAGCGGGTTGTTCAGGTCAGCTAGTAGCCTAGAATACAAGAGCACAACACATATCTCATTTTAAGGCATTTAAAGGCTTCTGTGATGAAACAATCGGTTAATTTCTCCCTCCCTATATGTCTCACTGTCTTTTCTATCTCTAACAGACATACAAAGACTGCCTACCCCCACACACATCAACACACCTGAGGACCTGGCCTCAGGATCTAACGTCACACAGTGTCATTGGCTTGCTCTGGACTTACTTTGTGTCATCTGATTGAAAGGCCTGAGGAAAGAAGAGTGAAGGACAGCTGAGAAAAACATGACAATGGGACGATTCTTTCATGGAAAGAATTATAGAAGTCTCAGTGAATCTGCTCAGCTGGATAAGAAAGTAAACAAACACAAGGCTGAATCCCCATTCAAACACATTATGTGTACCATCTTTTATTCCACTATATATGAGCATATACAACAATAACAATAGGACTTGTACAAGACACACTTATGGCCCTGCTGCTTATCTTGGACTCACCGTGAAGTGCAGCTGCATTGTGTACCGCAGTACACAGAATGTTAAACATTCATTTGTTACACCACCTCAGCCGTGACCAAACAACATACATAAAAAATCTGAACTGGCTGTAATCAAACAGCTGTTTACAAAGACTATATAGTACAAATCAATGGAGAGCTTAAATAACATCCACATCACTGAAAGGTAAACTATAAATTCCCATGTGATGACACGAAAGTGTAAAAATGTAAAATGCATGAAAAACATCATCAGAGCCTCTTTTTCAGACCATAAACTGACTTTTTGTGCAACAATGGACGGTTTAAAGGTCCTTTTTTCTACATGAGCATTTTGAAACCTGCAATAGGTTCCTACATTAACACTAAATGTTTTGCAAATATAGGAAGAAGTTTTGGTCATTTCTCAGAAGAGATTATGATCTGTGTGTTTTGTCTGTTCTCGTCTCACTGGTTTGGACTCACACATCAGAGACACATCAGGCACTCATCATGATTTGGCAACATTTGATTCAGGATTTCATCACAGTGAGTTGTTTGGTTATGGTTGTGTGCAAATGTCGATTAAATATGGTCAAACCATGCCCAAACAGTCCAGATGACGGAGATAAGAGCAAGATATGAGGTGAGATACGTCACATAGGAAAAGGTGTCTATTTACCCAGACGCAGGCGAGAAACCCAACCTTTCACAAACAAGAATCCACAGCCAGGCTAGTGACTCTGTACTGAGGCACAGAAGTGCTTTGAGATAAATGCTGACATGGCAAAAAGCTCATAATAACAATTTTAACATACTGATATTTAGCATGTTCAGTTTCGTGTGTTAGCATGCAAACATTTGTTAATAAGCACTAAGTACTGCTGAGGCTGATGGGAATGTCAGTTTTGCAGGTATTTGCTCTTAAACCAAAATACTGGACAAAATGAAAGTTTGACCTAATGATGACGCCAGAGGAAAAGTTGGGATCACCAAAAATAATTACAATTCATCCTGAGGGTAACATCAATGTCTGTAAATTTCATGGCAGTCTATTCAATAGACACATTTCACTCGCACAAAAACACAAATGTCAACCTCATGGTGGCGTTAGACGAAAGTCAGTAGATCACCATATTTAGTAGAATTCATCCTCTGAAGACCATGAATGTTTGCTTCACTGCAATCCACTGAAATTTTTTTGATATATTTTAGTTTCAACCAAAGTGATGGAACAACCAACAGACTGACACTGTCATCCTTCAAGCCATGTCAGTAGCCTTGTCAGCAGCATGACTAAAAAAGAGGACTGATTCAGTTGAGATATTCTGCTTTCCTGCAAACCACTAAATTGTATCAATGGTCCATTTCCACAACTGAGAACACTGAATCATCATTATTCACAGCAGCTACCCTACTAATGCTATAATACAGTTCCAATTATGAACAGAATTACATGCATTTTTATGACCTAGTTCCCACTAAAATCTGGCCATGACTGAGTCTCACCCAGATGAGTAGGAAGGGGTCGGTCTCTGCCAGCAGCGAGGCCAGATAGTGCTGGATGCTCAGGGTCTGGCTCATGTCCTCTCTGACCTTGGAGCAGTCTTCGTGCACACGCTCTATGACCTGCTGTCTCTCCCTCTTGGTGATCTCCCTCAGAGCAACCACCAGCTTCCTCACCTGGACCTGCAGGTCTGAGCTCAGCCGCTCCACCTGTGTGTCATCCTGTTTCAGAGAGTCCTGCAACCAGGCATGAGAGATGGGTGGTTGGATATAATCAAAAAACCTGATCTTAAAAATTCATCAGTGGAGCAAGACCAGTCTGAGGGTTATACATGGAAATGATTTAAATATGGGATTCCTTGGGTGTTATAACATGCAGTTTAAACAGTGTTACTCACAGCCATGGTGGAATCAATATTGTCATGCTCTTTGAGGATCCGCTCTCCATCTTTCAGCTTCTCCTCTGCTTTAAGGAGGAGGGTTTGCAGAATAACCTGTGGAATCACACAGAGCGTCACATAAAACTCATGCACCAACATGTATTAAAACACACATATTGTATAGTCTTCAAGCTGACCTTCAGATCCTCCTCCACCTGTCTCAGCGCCTTCACTTTGTGCTGAGCATGGCCTCCCTCCAGCAGACAGTCACCACACACGTACACCCTCTCATCGGCGCAGTAGTAGCGCAGTATCTCTGTGTGCGTCGGGCACCTTCGCTGGGAGAGGTCCCCCAGCGGATCCACCAACAGGTGGTTGCTGAACGCCGGCCTCTCCAGATGGGGTTGGAGGTGCTCGGGACACAATGACACTTCACACCTCAGGCAGGTCTTGACGGCCAGCGATGGCTGCCCTTCTGCTGCCTCGGGAGGGCAGCTGTCGCACAGCACCTCACCGTGCTCCTCCTGACACTGGGGGCAGGTAAAGCGACTTTTGCCCTCCCCCTGGTCTCTCCAGGCCTCGCGGATGCAGGCGGGGCAGAAGCTGTGACCACAGGGGAGGGGGTGAGCTTGGCTGAAGGTGTCTCGGCACACGGAGCAGGTCAGCTCTTCCTCCAGGGACGCCATAGTGAGAGGATGAAGGGTCACGCAAGGCTACTCACTAAACAAGAGAGGAATAAAAAAACACTCTGATTAAATTACACATAAATGACTTTATAATAAACAGATTATTTGGATTACAGTCAGTGTCATGGAAAATGAACATGAAATGAAAGACAACATTTACAAGTCATATGCTATTACATGTTAGAAGTACTAAAGTGGCTAATAAGACACAGCTAGTATTGAGCTGGTGACAAGTGGGAAGTCCTTATTTCACTCCAACTGTGTGCTCAGACCAGTAATCCTGTCGACTGGGCTTTTGCCTACTCTGCTCTATGAATAGAATACTTAACTATGTATACTCTATTACTGGGAAAATGTACGGTGTGTGGATGAAAGTACCAGAAACACCTCCAAGCCTAATGTAAGGTAATACAAGGTCACTGCCAACAATGACCAACAGTTACCATAAAGCTGAGTGGAGACCTCTTTGAACACATAAACTGAACTTAACTAGTCGATTTCAAAATAACATTAATAACAATGACAACAATAATTTACATACATTTATAGTAGATGGTCAATATTTAAGGAAGTATGTGATTTGCTGGTTATGACAGTAAAAGTAAAGGTTTGTAACACTGACCCTAAGTGAGCTCTAGTTCAAACCCAAGCACAGGGGATCAGGAGATCATCCCTGACAGCTTGTTGGCCTGATTTACTCAGCATGTGCTCTGCCTTTACACGTTCAACCACCAACTCATACATGTTTTTCTCATATACATTTAATAACAATTATAAGTAAATGTCCAGAACAAAAGTGGGGTTTCCTACCTGTTGGTGTCCTGGTGTTTGCCGGTCATCAGTGAGCGTGTGCGCTGTGTGCGGTCAGTGTGTTGACTGTGGAGGCTAATCCCAACAGATTGACCTCCCCCCCACTGTCTGTTTCAACCATGGCACCAGACTCAGAGAGGTCACATGATCCTGAGGTGGGAGGGCGGACGTGGAGAAAATTATTAGGTAACTTTGAAGAAAACTGTTTACCATTAAGGTCACAGTGCAATAATTAGCCTCTGCTCTCAGAAGACTTGTCTTATTTATTTCTTGTGAATACTGTTTGTACACCCTGTGACATTATGACACATTTGTTTTCATACTATCATGTGAAACCTGTTCTTTTGACTTCTACTTTTGGAACTGAAGCGTGAATGGAAAAAAATCATTTCCTGCTGTTTGTTGTACATGTCACATGATCTCCATGTGTGCACCTGCAGCTATACATGCACATGTTTCTGGCCTCTGCACACTTGAGCATTGGCTTATTTGCACTTATTAAGGATTGTAAATTTCCAAGAGAGATCAGTACTTTTCCATCGCTGACCTAAGGCTGATTCCATCTCTATGAATAATCAAATGTGTAGAAAGCAAGAAGGAAGCTCAGGAGATCCGCTGCATGTAGAGAAGGAAATAAAGTTTATTCTGTTTTGTGAATACACTGTACATCTAATATTTGCAAGTCAGCAGGAGTCTATTTTAAGAGCCTTTTTTCTTTCAATATGGCATGTGCCTACCTGAGAGAGGAGCTTGTATTTTTCCTCTGACACTTGCTCGTCAGACCTTTTTACAAATCAAAAACACAAGCTCAATAATCTCCAGTATAAGCAGTCGGACTCCCACATCTAGAACCAGGCCCACAAAGCATCAAGGTTAATCAGCATCACAGTAATGCCAACAACTAATAATGGCTTCTTCTTTTTAATAAAAAACACAAGCCGTGTTGAATCACATAATCTAAGTTCTGCCAAGGTAACATTTCTGCTCTTGCTTTTTGGGCAACTCCCAATAGAAAATGAAAAGCGAAAGAACTGAAGAAGAAAGAGGTGAGTTGTCTCAGCTGCACAGCATTTGATCATTTAAGGGATTTGATAAACTGTTCTGTTGGCAATAAATAAATTCAGTTGCCAGATTTTAAGTAAGCCCAGATAAAACTAATGCAGTGTAATACAACAGCCCTGCAATAAGCTCTACCTTTATGAGGATTATAATGTTCTGCTTTGTTGAAACTGTTTTAGAGAGGTGTTGATTCAACTGTATGATCATTCTGGAGACTGTAATTTGTGGTGCTGTTGTATTGTGCTATGCTGTATGTGGAGCAACAGAGCTGTAAAGTTGTATCAAAACCCCTATAAAAAGTTTATAGCACATTATAACCCTCATGAAGGTAAGATTTATTGTACCCCTGCTCTGCTAGGCTGCATTAGCTGTAGCTAGGTGTACCTAATAAACTGGCAACTGGGTGCCCTCTGTGCCAGTGATTACCACTATAGTCTGGAATGCAATTCACCCTGTTCAGTCTGTGATTAATCATAGTTTCGCTGTGATTAAAAAAATCAGATGGAAAAATGTCAGTCGATTGCAACACTGTGTGAAATGAAGGCCTTCATTATGCAACTTCCATTGTTCACTTCTACTTCCATATATTAGTTACTGTGTGGAAGTATGGAGAAATTCATACAAAATGGATATAGATCCAATTTGTAGACATTTTTAATTTTAATCTACTTCCAAACAGTGCTATAAGAGTTGTAAACAAAGTCATTTTGCTCAAATTCAGACATGGCAGATTCTTCAAACAGTAGAATTCATGAATGAATAAATGACTTACGGTCAAAAACAAACTTCTCTCTTCTATTCTTCCGTTGATTCAACTTGCACTTGAATTCTATCTGAAAGGACATAAGACAAATCTAACTTCAGAGAAATATGCATGAGACTTTTGTTGAGATGTTTGAGAATCTTTGCAAGGAGAGAGAAGATCTTGTGATGAGTATTATGAAGATAGTAGTCAGCAGCATATCTGAACCCACATGTAAAAAATTTTACTTTCTTCAGAACTATTCTTCAAACATTTTGGTTTGTTTCTCACTTTAGGAGCTTGTTGCTTTGATGTTTTTAGCCATGCAAGCGACATGACTTTAGGGATGGTAATGTCACTCTGTGGGCTGGTCCACCACTTGAGCCCAGACTGAAATATCTAAACAACTCCTGGATGGACACTCATGGTGCCCAGAGGATGAATCCTGATGGGTTTTTGGTAATCTCCTGGTCCTCTAGTGCCACCTGCTGGCCAAAGTTTTATATAAATACCTCAGCTGTCTAATTTTGTAACAAACAAAGAAATGTAAAACTTAAGGTGGGGAACAAACAATATACCTGCTTAGCATTACTATGTTGAAGTTGTCGCAGAGAGAATGTTTGCACGGTGACACTAACCTGGCTGAAGACTCTTAGTCCTATTGTACTACACCTAACAGACATCACTTGTCAATCAGCACAGTATACTTCAATGTCTTTAGCTCTGAGCACCAAGAAGGCCTCTTTATGAAGACACATAACAAATGACAAGTCTGGAGAATACGCTGAACCCAAATGCAAGACTCGGAGAGAGACTTCTTCAAAATAAGAGTGTTTATTAAAAGTATCAACTGAAAATCACTCACGACGAGGAAACAAAAGGAGTCAAAACGTGGAAAAAGACAAGAACTCAAAATCACTCTGACGAGGAATAAAACAGCAAAAAGGTAAGGCAAAGTATCAACAGAAAACTCAACAATGACAAAGACAAGACGTGGCATGAAAGACGGCTGGAGAGACTTACTCAAAACGAGACAAGACAATCTGGCACGAGACAAGGGGAGACACAGACTTAAATACACAAGGAAGGGGATCAGGTGGAAACAATCAGGGCGGGGCAGACAATCACAACGGCGGGAAACACAAGAGGAAGGGCAAACAACCTGAAACGAGAGGAGAAGTTAGTTATCACAATAAAACAGGAAATCACAAGACAACATGAAACACAGGACAAGACAGTAAAATAATTAAATTATTTTTCTAGATATAACAACAAAATAGAGATTTGACTGTCCGAGACAGATACTCCAGGTTTGACTACATAACTAAAGCATATTTTTATGGATATAACAACTATAAAATGTTGTCAGTGTGCTTGACATTTTGATTTTTTTTTTTTTTTTGGCTTGTTTTTGTGTCAGGAGATTCATAGGAAGTAACAAACAAATGATAATAACAAAAGAGCACAACTCTATCAGGCTCTCCACTGAGGCCTGACATGCTCTCTTACCAAAAATGAACACCGATAAATGCGAAACTGCAAAAAATAGAACAAAACTGCAGGGCTGAAAACAAGGTCAACACTCTGCAAATGTGCAACAGCTCAATGACAGGGATACATGAAAACACTTAACATTCCAGAGCTCATTCAGATCGGGATCACAGTTGTCTTTACCGCGAGTAGGTTTTTTTGATGCCATGAAAAATTGCAACTCAGAGGGACTTTTTCATGTCACCCCTTGTATTGTGGCTTCGATTGAATCATCTGTTTCTCACATGTTACTTTTAACAGCTCTGAATTATTTCACAAACCAGAGGTGTCGATTCTTAAATCAGGGCCTATCTCATAAAATAGGAAGAATGAAGTCAGCTGGAAAATATCCTAAATAAAACCCAAACCACTACACAGTAATAATGCTGCACAAGTTTCAAAGGGGCACCAAACCCTTCACCATCTATTCCAATGTAATAGAGTTGACTAATAAGTGCATAGAATAATGAATGTCCCTCTCAGCTCTATGAAGGGGTTTATAGTATTTTAGCTCATTGTTTTGGTTTTACTGCATGCAACCTTACTGTATTGGTTTCCCCTAAGCACTCTCATTAGAGTTGTTTCTAGAAGCAGCTGGCAACTGTTTTCAGCAACAACCTCTGATAACCCAATGTATGATACAGGCCCAGCACCACATTTTTTTTAAAAAAAAGTAAGGAACTAGTTGGTGAGTGTATTGAAGCATTTAGCAGCCAGAGAGCCAGATATCTTTCTCAGGAGTTGGTGGATGGCCAACAGAGCTAAAAGAAGTGTGAAAATTGGACTTATTTTTGGACTTATTTAACAGGTGACCTGAAAAAAAAATCACCAAATGAATGTTAATATTGCACCATGTCTGCTGAATGTGTAAATAGGCAACTGTTGGCTAGTTCAGTTAAGATGCCCATTTAAAAAAAAACATGTTTTAAAATGGAAAGCTGGAATGTGAACTTCAGAAAGAGGAGTTTCAGGTTGTATGTGATGCCTGTGTGTGACATTATTGCACACTCACCAACAAACATTTTGTCTGAACAGCTGAAAATGCCTCTGAATACATTCTCCTTATAAAGGGACATTTTTTGTCAATTACAATAAGATAAGATATTCCTTTATTTGTCCCACAATGGGGAAATTTCCAGTGTACAGCAGCAAAGGGGATAGAGTAGATAAATAGTAAATAGGCAATATAAATACATACAAATAAATACAATTTTACTAAAAGAAATATAAAAGTATTAAACATTTAAACAGACTAAAAAGTATTAACACATTTACAAGAGAAAAATATGTAATATGAATGTTATTTCTTATTACGTGTTTTTACTGCTTTCTTTCTGTAATACATTGATTGTTTTGTTTTTTTAAAGTGTGCATTATCTCTATGTTTTTATCAAAATGATCAGGTAGAACTTATCAGCATTTAAATATAAGCTGCAATTGCAACATGCCTCTATTTTTTTTTGTCTTTGAGAGACACCTAGTGGCTCTACTGATGTAAGACACACAGTTGTAAACCGAAATATGTCAGCCACAGTGTGCTAGGACACAATGTTGTGAGTTAAACAGACAGCACATCCAATTAAGATAATTATAATGAATAACGTTTGGGAACTGCCCATGCAACAAGGTTTTCACTAACTAGGCTGCCTGTTCTGCCACAGCACCATCATTAGCTGACAAATTCAATACTGTGCTGCTCCTGTTATACTGCAAACTGCTGTCTTCTGCTCAGCACAACATACTGTGACACTTTAAAACAGATGCATATTTTAGCAGCCTCTTACACAGGTCAGCAGCACTGCAGGGGAGGATGGCTACATCCACACTAATACATTCACATTTGAAATCGCAGGCCAAATGAATGATTGAATGAGTGAGAACGAATGAATGATTACTGAAAAAAAAAATTCTTGAAATAAGTCAGAATGTCCAGTAACCAGAGGTCTTACAGCAAGATCAAATTACAATGCAATATTAGTGCTAGTCTTGTTTCTAGATAATCTACCTCATACTGGCACTGCCTGGCCCAACCAGGGTTTGAACCTGCGACCTTAAAGTTGGGAGTGATGTGTACTGACTTTTCCTCTAGCACCACCATGAGGTTGACCTTTCTGGTTCGGAGTAAACTGACTTGAGTGATCCTAGACAATTAACTTCTCTTATCTAGTGAAATATCTCAACTTCTACTGGATGTACTGGGACAAATTTGGTACAGATATTCATGCTCCCTAGACTCTAGGGAGCATGAATATCTGTCACTATCTGTCTATCTATCACACTCATATCTATTACTCTAGGGCCTAGAGGATAGATCTTTGCTGATCCCCTTACTTTTCATATAGAGCCATCATCAGGTCAAAATTTGTCTAATACTTTGTTTTATGACTAAATATCTGTTAAAAAAAATAGTGATATTACCATGAGTTGTCATTGTACTTTGTGTTAGGTAAAATACAATCTTTTTGCATGTTAGGCATGCTAAAATGCCATCTGGAATTGACAACTATTGTTATTGAACACCACAGTTTAAAAAAATGAACTCATGTGAACAAAATCTAAACCTTAAAATGAAATATTTGGCCTAAGAACAAGTTGAGAACATATCATCATACATGCCAAAAAAACTAAAATTTGATGTTATTGTCATGAAACTTGAAAGCTTAAAATGAACGTTACAGCATACATCTCTAACAGATATAACATAATAATCAAATAAAATAGCTATTTCAGACAAGTGTTTGAATTAAGTCAAACAGCTTGCATCCTCAACAACAAACAACAGTCCATACTAAAAAGTTAAAAGTCTCAAAAAGTCAAACAAGCTTTTAAAAGAATAATGTGATATAACTGTTGATATTAAGAACCTACTTGAACCATTATAGTTTATCAACATAATAAACCTACTACAACTATTACTAGCTTTATTAATTTCTATATATTTCAAGTGTGCTGACCCCTAATGACCATATGATGGTGAAGAGGCCCAAGCACCTGCCTTTGTCTGTGGAAATGGTTGCATTGAGTGACAATCAATACTGAATAGCTTTCAGATGATGTGTGTTTGCCACAGTATGAGTCAAAGACCTAAAACAGCCTGCAGCGATAACAAGTTCAGTGTCAACACAAATTCTGTTATCACCTTCACCATTACACATGTAACCATGCCTAAATGTGCAAACGTTAAATCTGACTGATCCAGCCTTCATCAGAGGTGAGTGTGTGTCCGGGCCTGCATTCCTATGTGAGATGCACACTGAGAGCCAATGTGGAGGTAACCGTGGTCACTGTTTCCCAGAGGACCGTCTGGCGGCGAGGGCCATTAATTATAAGAGACAGGGAGACAGACAGCTAAGCAGACAGACAGACAGACAGTACCGCAGAGAGCGCAGACAGACAGGCCTGACAGGAGCAGGCCCCGACAAATACAAAGAGAGGAGGAAGAGGAGAGAGCAGCGACACAAATAATCCTCCCCCTGTAGAGAGTCCTGCTATCTGCCGCCGCCGCCGCCGCCGCTGCTGCCCGGCGGACTATGAGTATATACATTCAGCCATAATCACCCTTTGTCATAAGAGACAGAAAGGCGATTTGCGACGGAGATAAATAATTGAAAAAAATGCGGCTGTCCGACTGCGCATCCCTGGGAGTGAATAGGGAAATGCTGCGCCAGTGTCCCGGCTGAGAGACGGACTCCACGTTAGCTCCCGAGCTCCTCACTCCCCCCTTTTCATTACACAACCAAAAAATCATCCTTTCAAACATGGTAAGTTGTTTCTCTTATATTTAAAGCGAGAGGGGGGGCGGTTGTGTTGGCGACGAACGGCCTGTGGGGGGAAAACGCACATCCGGGACTGTGCGTGTTTTTTTCAGGAGTCATATTATTTTATGAATCATAACTTGTTATGATGTGGGAGCGCGCGTGGCGTGCAACAGGTCGCCGTACAGTAGCGGGGACGCGCATCTCAGCGCCGTATTTTGCGCTCGTTTCCAAACATCGGTGTTTTAAAAAGGGGGGAAAAAAGCGTCCGATCGTCGCGAACATATTGACAAGATGGCACGAAAAATGCGTTGTTGGCACGATCCGGCTATAAAAGCGACGATATTCTCTGTTTTGATTGTCTGGTAACTATTAGAGTTATTTCTTATTGATGACATGTGATCGATTATGCGACGACGCGGATGTTTATTGGCTGACTATTTTATTTTTGATTATTTCATATTTTTGGGAAATTATTTCTTGGCATGCGTTAAAAAGTGCCTATAGCTCCACTTTAGGGATTATATAAAGGCTGGTGTTTAACTGCCCGGTGTTTTAAATGTATTGGACTTCCAGTGTGCAACAAAGGAAGGGCAGGCTTTTAATAATTCAGACACAAATCATGACCTGATTTCACAGCCACATTCTGACTTTATATCAAACATCTGATGCATTTTTATTATTCCAGCCAAGACTCAGAGAGACAGAAAGGAGGTGGAGAGGTGGAGGAGGGTGGAGGGGGTGTCACAGGGCCTGGGTGAAAAATGATTTTTCCTCCTCATTCTGCCTGTGTCTTTTCTTTCATTGCCTCTTCTCCACGTGGTGAGCAGTCGGGATGCGGGTGAAAAGGGAGCATTGTGCCTCCAGTCAGTGGCCTCATGTGCTGGAGAGGCTCTGAGAGGCTGATGTTCACTCAGCTGTGCTCCCTCAACGCCATTGTTGCGAATTCCACCTCATTTCTGTTTACTGAGCTCGCACAGGAGCCACACACACACACACACACAGTATGAATAGACTTGAATAGGTGTGTGTGTGTGCGTGTGTGACAAGGTGGCCTGTGACACAATATGTGGTTTAATGTCAAAAAACAGATTGAATCTATAGCTGGGTTTTCTGCGCGCACCTGTAAGCACAGTTTTCCTCCTGTTGTGCACAAGGTGGGTTTGATTTTTAAAGGCTCACGTCAGCGATCGAAAGCGCAGGCAAAGGCCATTTATGTGATGAACTTGAGCGTTAGTGCATGAGGGTTTACTGAAGAGAGGCAGTGGACTCTTGGCTCAAAAGAAGGGGTGTTCACTCGCCATTTGAATGCAAAGTAGTGGATGAACAAGTGAGCTGTGTGTGTGTGTGTGTGTGTGTGTGTGCGTGCAGAGAGAGAGAGGAGGGCCAACGGTGAGTTTGGAGAAAAGGAAGACTTGTGGAGAGAAACTGTCACATGGCACTTTAGTTCTGTTTGTCTTTCTCTGCACCAAAATGCCACCAACGTAGACACGCTTCATTGAGACCAATCAACCCGGAGCATTCACTGTCACATCTTTTTTTGGAGATGATACTTTTTCTTTTTTTATAGTTTTTATTCATTTTTTTCCTTTGAGTAATTTAGATACCTACTTTTTCCAGTGTGCAGGGAGACAGAGTAAAAGTTGTGTGTTGGCCAATGCGCCCCTGCCTCGGTCCCATCCTGCAGAAGCATGTCCCGTCGGAAACAGAAACGACCCCAGCAGCTTATGAGCCTGACCCTCGGTGCCTGTGGGATACTTGAGCATGGTGAGAAATGGAGTATACTTCCAAAAATACTGGTTGTTCAGCAGGAGTGGAATCAAATTGACTACGAAGCTTTGACCTACAATAAGTCTTTTTTTTTTTTTTACTAAATATTCAAAGATGCTGCCAATTAATGCTTCATTATGTTAGTTCACTATCTGATGGTGTATTTACTGTATCATTCTAGCAGGACTTCAATTGATGCTTTAACCTTTCACACCGTATTGTAACTTGTGACCTAGGATGATTCTGAGTTTTGGAATTTGAACAAAAAATTGCATAATGGACTTGTTCTTAATTTTGTTGGTCTCAACCATCACATATAAACGGGTTCTTTCCAGAATTTTTGAGACAGTTCAATGTTTAATTTACATTGAAAATAAGACTACATGTAGATGCATGTTATACACACTAAGAAAAAAAGAAGGCTTGTTGAGAAAAAGAAGGCTTGTTGGGATTACTGGCGGAGTCTTTAAGAGAGTCTTTAATTCATTCTCATGGTCGCAGCCATTAGCTGCTTTCTTTGCCCTAATGTCTTCACTCCTCATCACTGCCAGGTTCAAAGACACAGACCACCCAGAATAGGGGGATATACAGTAAATCCCAAAGAGAAACTGGCAAAAAAAGAACTTAAAGTGAATTTGAAAATGCACAAAAAAGATGCAGGTTTGGTAGAAGAGATGAGCATGAGAAGGTCAAGGAAAAGGAAACTTTGTGAGGCACTGTATAAGGTGTTCTAACTGCAATAGCATTAGACCCCATTGTCCCCTTTCAGCTTTGTTGCTGGGCACTGAAGCATGAACATACCCACGAAGAAGTGTGTACGTATGTGACAGAGTGTGTGTGTGTGTGTGTTTGTGTGTGTGTGCGCGCACACAAGTGTGTGTATTTGTCTGTCTGTCCACTCCAGTTACAGGAATAGTGCCCACATTGTGTCATAAAATTGTAGCTTTCAAGCAAACAGCAGTAAGTTCTGAATGTGTTTGCGTGTGCATGGGCAACCTCGTGCATACAAAGTGTTCGCTTTTTGTGTTGCTGTTTGTGCATTGACAGGTACTTTGCTTTGTGTTTGTGCTTTCACCTCTGTCCCTCTATGCTTTTCTGGGATAAGTTAGGTTGTTGATGGTATGTGAGTCATCGTGTCTGTCTGTGGGGCTGTTTGTTTTCTTTACACACCACCTCTCTTCCTGTGCCTGGTCCTAAACCATATCAGGAATTTGACCTCTGAGTGTTTAAGGTCAAGTCTGCCCGCCAATCAGGCACCCAGTACAGTGTCCAGTACCCAACCAGGACCTAACCCTAGCACCCCATTGGGCGACTGGGGGAAGGGTTCTTAAGGAGATGAAAGAAAGACGGAGTGAATGGAGGAAGAGAGAAAGAGAGCGGGGCAGGGTAGAAGAGTGTCTCAGTGTGTCGATGTGGCTTCTTTTTATGGGGGGGGGTTGAGGTAGAGCCCATTGTCTTGTGCGTGTTGCCCTGGAAACAAGGTAGTCTCCTCTATGGGTGAGCAGTGTATTCTTGCAGATCAGTGGAATTTGTGTGTGTGTGTGTGTGTGTTAGCATGTGGGCCTGCATGCATGATGCGCGTGTGTGTTTGTGTGTAGCGTCACTGTGGTTGATGAGGATAGACAGAACAAAGAGGAAAAGAAAGCATTGGATGATAAGGTGGTGGAAATGAACCCCAGAGGTTAAAAGTCACTTCTTAAGACAACTGACAATCTTCCATTTCATTGACATCAAGTAGACAGCTAAAACCTTACTTGTAACTGTGCTCTAAGATGTGGATTTTTTCTTTTTCTTTTCAAATTTGTTTTAAAAAACTGCATTCTGAATTGTGATTGATTGTAGGTCATTATGTAAAACAAGACTTTGTTACCATTAACAATAATAACATTACATATAGATTTTCTTCTTTCAATTTCCCCAGATGACAGCTTGGCAGTGAAGTCACAATCGCTTCCACTTATCTTGGATTCTCCCTTGTGCTCTCCATCCTCCTCTCTTCAAAGCCCCCAGCTGCCCCTCACACTCCGTTCATCGCTCAAGGGCTCTCAGACCCCCTCGCTACCCACTGAGGGTCCACCACTATCCTGTTCACCAAGCCAGCCCTCTCAACATCCCCTCAAAGACCCACAGCCCTCCCTCTCTCCTGACTTTCCCCACTCTTCTCTCTCTCCGCAAACTCAACATCCCCCTACCCTTCGACTGTCTGGTTGCAATCCTACATCTTCTACAAGTGCCCTCATCCACCCTTCCCAAAGCACACACATGGCCTCTCCCAAGTTGGGGCTGTCAGCCACCACCACCTCTTCTTCTTCCTCGTCATCCTCTGCCTCCCTATGTCCTCCACCACACCCTGGAAGCCCGAGCCGTGTGCCAGAGGGTCCCCCAAGTCCTGTTACTCCCACTCCCAGCCCAGGAGTGACATCTGCCGCGGCTGCACCCTCTCGGGCCCAGTTGAGTATTGCCCTGATCCTGGAAGAGCTGCGTGTGCTGCAGCAAAGGCAGATCCACCAGATGCAGATAACAGAGGAGATCTGTAGACAGGTACTACGTCTTGGTGGAGCCTCCTATAGCATAGATACACCTTCCCAGCAACTCCTCCCTCCTCTGCCTCAGCTCTGCCTGGAAGGCAGCAAAAGGGCAGCCAGCCCAACTACGCAGCCAACTGCACCTCAGCCTTCCACCTCTGTGGCTCCTCTCCTGGCATGTTTCTCCTCCCTACTCCCTTCCCAAGCACCCAACAAACCCACAAAGCCAAGCAGTTCCTTGTCTCAAATCCTGCAGCCCCACAAGTCCCAGATTGAAGGGACAGGAGGGACAGCAGCTCATGGTTATCTGAGAGTGAGTTCTCGATCTTCAGCACCCTCCACCTCTTCCTCTGCTACCATCTCCATGGCTTCCTCTACCTACCCTCTTGCCCTGTCTTTAGCTCTGCCCAACCGCTATCTTCATGAGAAATCTCCAAACACCACTTCAGTGAGTGGGCATGGTGGTCGGACCTTCCTAAACTCCTCCCTCCAATCATCAGTATCTATGGTCCCAAACTCCCAACATGGTTTGCAAACTGTCCCTGGCGGAGGAGACTCTTCCTCTGCATCAAGTTCCACTACTACTGGCCGCCTCCAACATGCCTGCCGCTTTTGTGGAAAAATGTTTAGCAGTGACTCTTCCCTGCAGATACATCTGCGCTCACACACAGGGGAAAGACCCTACCAGTGTCCAGTGTGCCTCAGCCGCTTCACCACACGAGGCAATCTCAAGGTGCACTTCCTACGGCATCGTGAGCAAAACCCAGAGCTCTCACTGTCACTCCTGCCACCTTCTTTGTTTGGGGTAGCACTAGGGGCAACTGGCGGGTCGGATATGGGACAGAACATGAGCAGTGGTAGCAATACGAGTGGCATGAATATGATGCAGAAGAAGTTAAAAAGCAGGCCTGAGGATGAGACATGTGGAGATCATTCGGAGGTTGGTGGTACCAGCACTGGCTTTTCTCTGGGGGCGTCTGGAGGATCTACCCCTTCTACCCTTCCCCTGGCCCCTAGTGTGGATCTGGCTTTGATTTCACACTCTCTCCTGCAGCTCAATAGGGCTGCTGCTGTGGCTGCTGCAGCCTCTATCACCTCTGGCTCATCCCACTCGTCTTCCTCCTCTTCAGCCTCCACCTCTTCACTGGCTACCTCCCTCCTCTCCAACCCTTCCATGTCTTCATCTTCCACGATCACAGAGTTATTCAAAGGTGCCCAGCCGCAGCACTTTGATGAGAACACTCCTCCCCATGCCCCAATGCTATCTCCTGCAGCCTACTCCCAGCTAGCCCACCTGCCTAAGCTCCTTTTCCCATCTGTCTCAACTTCTTCCTCTGCCCCAGCTGCACACTCATCCCTCTACAACCATCCAGCCCTGAGCTTGCTACGCACCCCACTACCCTCTACTCCAGGCTCCCACCAACTTGCTTCCTCCAGCCATTCTCAGCTTTCTTTCCCTTTCTCTTCCTTTCCTAAAGTTCAAGGTCAACCCACAACCACTCCATCCTCCCTGCCTTCCGCAATGGCTACCTCCACTCCTACATCTGAAACCTCCAAACTGCAGAGACTGGTGGAGAAACTAGAAAAGGCGCCTGCCCGCTCCTCTTCTCCATGGACCTCTTCCTCCACTTCCTCCTCCATGCTGGAGATGTTATCTAGCAGTACCACTACCTCTTCAGCAAGTCCAGCCAACAGTCGTTTCACAAATGCCAGCACTTCTACCACATATGTCATGGCCTCCCCACCATCTTCAACTCTAGTGTCCACTTCTGTTTCAAACTTCACCCATGAGATGGTTGCTGCCCTAGGCATAAGTGCCAATGGAGTGAGGGCCATGGCAGGGGGCTTGCTACCCTCCTTAAGCATCACAGGTCCAGCTGGCAACCTGGCAACCAATCAGTGTGGGGTGTGTCTGCGTGTGCTGAGCTGTCCCAGAGCACTACGTCTGCACCAGGCTACACACCTTGGAGAACGCCCTTTTCCATGTAAGATATGTGGCAGATCCTTCTCAACCAAAGGCAGCCTGCGGTCACATCTGGCCACCCATCATGCTCGACCACCCAATGCACGTGTCCAAAACTCTTGCCCACTGTGCCAGCGTAAGTTTACTAATGCCCTTGTGCTCCAACACCACATCCGTATGCATCTTGGTGGACAGTTGCCCACAGGTGGCACAGATGATTCTGCACATGAGATGCCAGCTGAATCTAATGCCAAACCATCATCACAATCTCAGCCCCAGTCCACTGACCCAAACACTGCCTCTAGTAAAACACCTCCGCTACCAGGCCACTCTAAGAGCCCAGCACCAAGCTCACAATTTCAAACCGCAGCTGTTGGCTCAACCCCTGCCTCTAGCAGTATGAAAGTTGAGTTCACCAAAAATTCCAACAAGTCTGGGTGCTCCAGTCCAGACCTCATCCCTCCCTCTGACCTTAGCCCTGACCCCTTCATGAATCCCACCACACAAACTCCACCACCTGGGAGTGTAGACCCCCCTGTCCTTTGTGTCAGTGCCCCCTTGCCAGCCTCCCAGCAGACAGACCAAGCTTCCCCAGTTGGCAAGGACAACCAAGTTGAACAACAAGCTTCTGTTGATGTCCATGTTGCAAAATCGACCCCCTCACCAGTTTCCTCCACTGTTACCAAAACAACAGTGTCATCTAATGCTATGGGAGTGGACTGTGGAGAGGATGAAGCATCTACCTCCTCTGATGCCTTCCTTGGCTCCAGATCAAATCTGGAGGACTTACAAAGCACACCTGCCCTTGGTAGCCCCTTTGCTTACACTTGTCCCAGTACCTCCTCTAACCCCATTCTAAGTGAAGATGTTCTTAATGTTAATGCAAATCCAACCTTGGAATCAAACCCAGTCTCCCCAAGGCCCCAATCACCAGAACCCATGGAAGAAGACAAAGCTCAGTCTCCTCCACCAGCAACACCAAAGCAAGACCAAGCAACTGTGCCTGAAGAGGACTCCAAACTGACTTCCACTTTGGATACCGCTGACACTGTTGGTGCTGAAGTAAGGGGTGCATCCCAGCGAGCTGCCACGTTTGTACGGGAGACACGTCAGAGCTTTCATTTTGGTTCGTATGGGAGGGAAGACCGGGTGGAAGGTGTTAAGTTGAGTGAATTGGCTCCAAGTGAAGAACTGGATGCTCCTGTCCCCATCAGCCTTGCCCCAACCCTCCCATCTCCGATGTCTCGTCCAGAGAAGAAGACTTATTGCTGTGCTGAGTGTGGAAAAGAGTATGCCAGTCGCAGTGGACTGAAGGTGAGGAAGAAAATTGTTTGATTTGAAAATTTCTTCTATTGATAATTTGTATGAATGTGTTGGCAGAGTAATCATTGCAGCACAAAGTGTTTCCCAGGAGGTTTTAACAATATTTTGCAGCATTAGTCCAGAACTATTATATATCTCACAAGGGACAAATATTTCAGTACAATAAGCATTTTCATCTTGGCACCTGAAGAAGACTCACACTGTTTTGACTTATTAGTCCATAGAAAAGTATCCATTAAGAGAAAGGCCACATGCTGAAGCCATAATTTGGACTAAACTACCTGTGTATTTTACTCCACACTGCATTATGTTGGGTATGCTTTATAATCACACCTAGCCTAAACCTAACCCTATTTGTTCGCAGGGGCACATGAAGCACCATGGTGTGGTAACCAAAACAACACGTCCACCAGCCCGTAGCAGTCGTTCCTCTACTGATCAACTTCCCTCTTCTACATCTATGACTTCCTTGAACATTCCTGCCACCAGGAGCTCAGCAGGCTTCTGGAACCAGTACCAAGCCTTCCTCAACACCAGTAACGAGCCAATTGATGATCCAGCAGCTGGCAGCCAAGGAGAGAATGAGTCGGCACGGTCTGCAAAATTACCTGTTCGATCTCAGATGGATCCAAGAGCCCCTGATGAAGCTGGGGAAGAGTCTAGCGAAGGGTCATAACTTGAGTGAGCATGATTGGCTGGATAATGTTCTGGTGTTTCCAATCAATGTTTACTTTTTTGGTGGAACTGTATGGGCATTTGCATAGTACTGCTTCCTTAACACATTTCAAGTAGCCTGTCAGTTCGATAGTCAGAGTAATATGTTTGTATGTGAAAGTCGTGAGTCTACCAGCTTGGTCTTGTGTTAAAAAAAGAGACAGCTATTGTACAAATAAAGGTGAAAATAATCGAGAAGTAACAAAGAGAGTCCAGTTCTTCTGGATTTGATAAAAAAAAAAGTGACACTACCTTTGTCTGGCTGAAGTTGTTAATAGTGTGATGCACATTCTAACAAAAAAGTATCCCTATTGTATCAATGTTTCATATCAGACCTGGGTCAAATAATTTGTTTGCAGATAGTAAGGTTTATCACATTTGAACCAATTTCATACCTTCAGATCATGGTTGAGTCACAGAGAATGACACAAAAATAATAGCTTCAAAATTTTTTCTGTCTGTATGTAAACATTTTTGAACTCATCATGTTGTGCCATGTAGTGTAAATCTGATCCAACTGGCACCAAAGGAGGCCTATGATAACCAAAAGATTTTTTTTTGCAAACGCTGCCCACCTAGGTCTGTTTCTTATCCAAAAGACTCTTTCCTTCAGTTACAGAGGGAACTGATATAATTGAGGAAATTAGTGAGTTGTTCTACTTATCTAATTGATCAAACTTTGTTTTGCAAGAGCAAACAGGGCCAACAAACTGAATGTTTTTCTGTGGGGAATATGAAGTCTTTTGTCCCTCATCTTGTGGTTCAGATAAACTACTCACTCATGTCATTGTGGTTTACTTTTCACTATATTGTCCTGTCAAACCAGAAGCACAGCTGCAGTGTTTGTGAACCCAGTGAGGACATGGTCGTGTGTGTGACCTTTGACCTTCTGCTTTGTGAATATTATGATTGTTGTTTGGTCCAAAAGTAATATCTGTAACACTTTTTCATTTACTAAAACTCTAAGTTACTATATATATATCAGAAATCTATGTCTGTTTGTTGTAAGCTGTACTTTGAGTATCTCCATATTAAAAAACATTTGGAAAAACAAATTCTTGCTCAGTCTGGTTAAAGGGAATTTTACACAACAAAATATGTAATAACTGGTATATTGACTTATTATTACCTATTAACACAGCATGTATGCATGTCCACGATTCCTCACAGTCACATGCCATGGATCTCTACTCTGCCAAGACAATCAAAGCTGCCCTCTCTTGTGTCACATAAACCAGGAGGACAAAGGCAGGAGAGGAAGCCAGCTGTCTTTTCTCAGCCATGGCCAGCACAGCAGCTGAGCTACAGTATGCATGCAACAAGATTGGTTACAGGAAATGTGTATGTCTGAAGTCTTTTCTTCTCCATGAGTGTATGCAATTATACATTTGTCTCTGTATGCGCACACACAGCTACTAATACGCATCATGCCCACAGCCGCCAACCTAAGGGACGTGAAATCTATAGCTGCCATTACCACAAACAAATGAGTGCAGCCACATGCATGTCAATGAGCACACTAGGCCAGTTAACAAAGTGTTCATGTGGTAGATTGTAACCAAGAACAATTACACTAGTACTGTACGGTACTATTTTTGAAGTACTTGTTGTGGGGCATTTTATCTTCATGCTAATTTATATTTCTGCTCCACTAAAATTCAGAGTAAAATACTATATTACAAAGCAAACAATCAATCAATTAATCAAAAAAAAAAAAAATCAAAAGATACAAAATACAACCCTGATTCCAAAAAAGATGGGAGGTTGTGTAAAACATTATAAAACAGAATGTGATAATTTGCTAACCCTTTTATGATTTAGACTATACGTATATATAATAGTACAACAGTCAGTACAACAGTTTTTCTGCATTCAGTACTAACTCTTTCTCA
Source organism: Centropyge bicolor (assembly GCA_037975185.1). Taxonomy (NCBI): domain Eukaryota; kingdom Metazoa; phylum Chordata; class Actinopteri; family Pomacanthidae; genus Centropyge; species Centropyge bicolor. The sequence goes on along the minus strand of JBBMOC010000050.1, from coordinate 1,463,425 downwards.
AAAGTTAATAGGGACATTCAGTTCTAACACACTAATTACATTTTCCTGATTATACTTACATACTTTTGCTATAGTAAAATTTTCAATGCATTTACTGGTATTGAGTATTTTTATAGTGAGGCTGATATGATATGATATGGAAACCAATCTGTCTTTACAAAGGTACAGAACAAAGACTTGCCCCTTAAAGGAAGCAGAAACCAGCATGCAAGACAAAAAGGTCAGTGTAAGGCATGGATGTACATTTGGAGGTTATGTACCTCATCTGATATTATTGTTTGAATGCATATGCAACATGTGCATTAGAGGGCGCAATTTTCCCTGTTAAAGACAGTTTGATGGTGCATATTGTGTACAGTATGTTTGGGCATATTTGTCCAGCTCTCATTAAGAAACAGTGTGAGGAGTATTAATCTGCTCAATGTGAAATGCAGTACAGTTAGAAGATCCAGTAATAAACTGATAATGAGTTCCACATGTTTAAATTCTTGACAGTATAACACTTACAGTTTATCAATGTTTGGCTGTTGTTTGACTGTTGTTCTTGAAAAGAAGGGTGTGCATTAAACCAGGTTTTAAGGTGGCAGAAATGTCTTAACAAATAGCTGAGTCGTGTGATAATGTGAAGACATATTTCTCTTCATGAAGGGAAATTACTGTCATGACAAATCACACTAACAAATCCTTAAAACAATTCCCAAGTTTGAGAAGTGAGTTAATTGTGTTCTAAATGGTTTCTATCTGCATAACTTGTTGACACATTTATGGTTGAGCTCACTGTTTGTGCTGTCTTCTCTCTAAATAATAGCAGTTGCATTTCCAGCAGCATTAAGGCGTTTAATCCCAGTGAGGCTGGAGGAGAGCAAACCGGGCCAAGTCTAACGTGAAGGTCACCAAGTTGATTCCAGCCCTCCATGTCAGAGGGGCGGGCTCAGTCAGAGGGAGGGGGGGCTTTACAAGCCTCTACTTTCCAGCTGAAGGTCTCCGGGGAGAATCAAACTACCACGTCTGCAGCGGGGAGAGAGGGGAAGAGGAGAGGGGGTCAAAATAAGCCGAGTGAGAGACAGGGGAGAGAGGACAGCTAGAGGAAAACAAAGCCGGCTGCAGCATCCGGAGCCCAGCTGAATGTGGACGTAAAACCCGCAGAGCCCGCGGCTCCAGCTCCCCTCAGACCTCCAGCAAACACCGAGCAGCTGCTTCAAACTCAGCAACGCGCCAGAAGAATGCACAGACTGGACAAACACCTCTCGTGGTTAAACTAACTCCAGTATAAGTTTCTGGAAACTCTTGGTGTTTTGCGCCAAGTTGATCTCGGTTGCGCCCGGAAATTCGTTCATGGGAGACGCATTTTCACAGATAATGTTCTGACGAATAGCCAAGTGAAGTTTGCGCGAACTGTTACAGGAAGATCTGTGCATTTTTTTGTTGTTTATTTGGAGAGTCGAGTGATGGCACCAGAGTTCAAACCGGTGGTCCGACTGCTGCTGCTGGCGGTGGTGTGGGAGCTGAGCGCCCAGGGGGCGACACACAGACAGATCAACCCAGAGGTGAGCAATCAGTCCAGGGGTGAGGGAGAAATCCAGACATGAGAGATAGAGCCAGAGGTGAGGGGTAAAGCCAGGGGTGATGAATTAATCCAGAGGTGTGGAATCAAGTCAGATGTGAGGTGTGTATAGCCACTTAGAATAAAGGAATAGAGCCAAATAAATGAATCCAAGATTGAGCAATAAAGTTTGATAAATACATCCAGAACTGTGGAATAAATCCAGATAAACAAATCCAGAATATGGACAGAAAAGCAGATAAATAAGTGTAGAATAGAGAAGGAAAAATAGATACATGAATGCAGACCAGGAGAATAAGCCAGATGAATAGACCCAAAATTGATCGTTAAGACTCCATAAATAAAATATGGAGTTGAAGAATAAAGCCAAACAAATGATAATGTGGGAAAGCTAGGACAAGGAAATACATTTGTGTAGGAATTAAACAGCGGTTTAAATTATGAGTGACTGAAAACTATACTGTATCCTCATATATAAGAGTGAAGAATCTTTCCTGCTGCTCATCACCGATTTACTGATTTGCTAAAATAAATAAATAAGATAATCAGATTGTTAAACTTTGCAACATGATGGATAATAGTTTCAACAGTTCAACGGGAATAATGGGGAAGGGCTTTGACCCTGGGTTAGAGGAAGCAGCCCATAATGATGATAGCGCTCGTGAAAACACTGAGAAATGCTGAGGGGGCAAAAGCAGGAGAGCAAGAGAAAAAAGCAAATGAGGAGAAATGCATGAGCTTGTATTGTGGTCGGGGCAGAGACAGAGGCAATTTTTGTGGGAATGGAGGGGGGGGGGATTGATCGCTGTGGGTAAGCCTACGGTTATATTCAGAGGGATGGGCAGATGTAATTGTTGACATCTGTCCTGAGTTATGGCTCAGCGGACTGGGGGGAGGTGGGTTTTACAATCTGAGAGCTCCTGCAGCATCTCAGCCACGGTCAGTTGTGGAAAAACACTCGCCACAGTTTGAATTCTAGTTTTGAACATTAAAGACTTCCAATAACCCACTGAGCTGAGGTACCAGGTCTAAGTGGTGTTGTAGACCCGGGAAGAGATCTCTGATCTGTTCTGATGTGTTCAGTCTGCAGCATTAGCAATCCTCCAAAACCAGAACTGCAACATTTGTGATACTCTTGTAGGAATTGACACTATTATGATATAATTTCAACCCTGCATCCTTCAGTATCATCAGTAAACACTGTAAGTGTGTGTGTGTGTGTTTGTGTACATTCATGCACGCGTAATAGCAGAGAGGCCCAAATGATTTTGGTAGGTCACAGAGTGGCGCCAAGTGTCTCTCTAATCAGTGTATCATGCCTGTGGCCTATGGAATAATAATTCCAGCTGTGCTAGTGGAAGAAAACGGAGTTAACTCCCTTGACCTACATAAGACTGTCAACTTAAAGGCACAATCTGTCACTCAAGCATAAACTGAAGAGCTGGCCTGCCACAATTCAGAACCCAGGATAGGAACCTGCAGCCACTTTTAAATTTGACTGTTTAAATACTTGACAACAGTTAAATATAAGTTATATTTTCTGATGTTGTTAAAGGATTGTTTCCATCAGTAATATTTACAAACACAAGGGTAATGAAGGCTTATATCTTCCAAATAATAACAATTACACACAAAAAAACTAAAAATTAAAATCTTAAATGACACATGTTAAAATCATTTATATTATTTGACAAATGGTTCAAAAATATTTATTGCAGCAAGTAATGCTCAACAACTTCCAGGCTTTCATGACGGACAGATGTTAGATGAGACTGAACATGTTGGGTAGATCCAGCACTTAAAACAACGTCTAAGCCTTTTTTCTTGTATCAGCAAAAAGAGCTGCTGGAAAAGTCTGAGAATGAAGAAGGTAGTCACACAAGTTAGATCTGTAATTGTAATTTGGGTGGAAGACAGCAAAAGTGTTAATAGTTGTGAACCATGAATTGAATGGAGAAATTCAATCATAGAATTGAGTTGCAGGGTAATTGTTACTTTGGAAATAGGTCAAGTCGTATAAAGAGTCCTTTCAGTTTGAGTTGATCTTTGAATGTCATCACCGTCAAAAAGAACCTCAACATTCAACGATGGAACTTTAAGCTACAACATAGGTTATTTAAATGGTCAAAAAGTACTGGTTGATCTTTAAGTAGAAAGACCATTGAGGTTGTGTGGAAATGTGGACCAAAGGGCAGGGACAGGCTTGTGTGTGTTGGTTCAATAAGTTCATATTCATTTCGTGATTCACCTCTTCTGTTTTTCTAACCTTTTTTATAAAACCACTGCTTCCTGCTGTGTCTCCTACTTAACTTCATTCAAATAAAAGAAGTGATCTCATATGTTGCCTCCACAAACCCGCAAGTCACCAGTATCAGAGCACAGTTCCGCTATGGAGGAGGATGTTTGTGTTTTAATTAGCAATAAGTATAATTAAGTGAGTGGTTGTCTGTTGGGGTTTTAAGGATGCAGATGCAGAAGTCATGTCCTGTGGTCTGGCGGAGACAGGAAGAGGGCAGCTGGAGTTTTTTTGCTGTGAAAAACACCTTGGTGTGTCAGCAACCACCTGCTGGTGACACACACACACACACAGACAGACACATATTTTCTCATATGGGCACAGATCTGTTCAGATCCACACGCACAGAGAAATTGCTACAAGCTGAGGTCATTCATTACAAAGGAAGATAAATGGACACAAGATGAGATGATGAAAGCAAAGCAGGGAAGACAGTGAGGAGGCTCTCGCTGACTAGAAAGAAGGGCATTGTGGTGATGGGAGTGATGCAATCTGGGAAAAGCACAGTTGGAAAATGAAGCAATTATCCAGTTGAATAGGACACAATGTCAACCATAGTTGTCACGCACACATCCTGTATGAGTATGTGTCCCTTTTCTTCGGCTGCTAACAAGAATAAGTTGAGATTAAGGAAAATTCAGATTGGTTAAACTGGTGACTTTAAACCAGTCGCCAAGTGATGTCTTACTGGTCTAGAGGGAGGAAGGAAGGAAGGAAGGAAGGAAGGGTGCATAGTTTTCAGACAGCCACATCCCAAAGATCATGACTGGGTGGCCTGAGGGCAGCCTCCCTGAGGAAAGATAGGAGGTGTTACAGGAAATAAGGTATTCGCAAAGTCATTACCTCATTTCCTGTTCATAAAGGAAGCGAGCAATGAGCCAAATTTCGGGGAAGTTTTTTTTTTTCTTTTTTTACCCGGAGACAAAGGTCTTCCATTGAGATTTGCTTGGGATTGTGCTTATTACTCAAATGACATTGGCAGAGATGTGTGTTTTTTCACTCTTTTGTCATTGAGTCTTATTGTTGTTGGCTGGAGAATGGTTGTTTTGGTGAATGGTTTAAGACAGCATTAAAAAGACATTTCTACATGTGTGTTTGAGGAGCTCCCGGCCAGAGGGGTTGGACGTATGTTGTAAACGTCTTCCTGAAGGAACGGCATTAGCCTCGGGCAAACATTCATACAGCAAGAATTTAAATTGTTTGATTTTAACATGTTGCGCTAAATATGCTCCCTCACACACTAACTGCCAGTAACGAGCTGTTGCAAGTGAAGTGGGAGCAATAATTTCATACGTTTATGACATCTGACATAATACTGCAGCTCTCTGGGCAGAGTGAGTGGATGTGTAATGAGGAGCTGTGTGTGTGTGTGTGTGTGTGCTGTATACCCAGTATGCTTCAGTTGGACTCCCATCGCTGTTGACCTGAGTTTCTTTCCATTGGCCCTCACCAAACGGAACAACTGACTCTCTTTCTTCTCTGAAATGCGAACCCTCCTTCTCCCTCTCTCATCCTATGCAAAAAGAGCGCTCTTCTTCCTGACACCCATAGCAACTGTCATTCTATTCTTGTAGATCTTCCATTAAACAATAAACTTAAAATCACCGCACACATATGAGCGAGCTGCGCCCTTTACCTCAAAATCCTGGATTTGGCCTCCTAAAAGTATGTTTGCACTTTGTTTCTTTTTGCGTCACCAAAAATCAAAGGATCTAGAGTGACTTTAATACTAAAATACAGTATTTCCATACAGCAGTTTTAAGTATTTTTCATCACTCATTCATACACTGGGGGGACTTCAGCAATTGCAGGTATGTGGTAAGATAGTATCCCAACTAATTGAAAAGAATAAAAATTATGATTTGAATGACGAAAACAAATTCTTATTTTAAACCAACTTAAATGCCCTAACATCATGAAGAGTGCTGGAAAAGTAGTTAGCTCACAAGCAGAGCATTTTAAATAACCGTTAAAAGTAATGGATAGACAGTTAAATTAATCAGCATAAAGTAATGGATGAACAGCTAAAATAATTAGAGTAAAGTAATGGAAACATAATTGAAATTATGGGTATTTGAGTTCAGCGGACAGGGCTGTGGGATACAACTGACCAAAAAGGTTGGGAACCACTGCTCTACATCAAAAGACTGTATTAGCTTGGGCTGTCATCTCCTATGCCACTGTAAATACTGACCATTTCCTCTTCCTGCTACTGCCTTAGTTACTCAGCCCATTAGCGTGGTCAAAAATAGCCAAGTGCGACGGTGAATAAGACTTTGTCAAGTCACCTGAGGGACCCATGAGGGAGGTGTGGGAGGCTTCAAGCTAAAACAAATGTTCAGTGTCACTCAACAGCCGTCTTTTGACTGAGCTCAGGGCAAAATTTCGTAGAAAAGAAAACACGGTGATTGAAGTGAATGAGAGAAGAATACGGTTTCAAGCACGGTCATATATCCCCTTAAACACCATTTCTCTCGTATTCACAGTGAAATTCATTCAATCCCGAGATGCTAAAGTTCGAGTCTGACTTTCCCGCCCCATGTGGATGTGCCGTAACAGTGGCAAACAGTGAGTCTTTATGTGTCCACTGGAACTCCAAGGGTGAGTCAGAACCAGAAAGGGCTCATTCAGGGGTGAAGTCTAAACACTGAGACCTCCATGTCTCTCTAGGACAGACAGAGAGGGAGAGATTAGACCTTCCAGGGCCTCCGAAATGCCAGTCTGCCGTTCACTCCTGCCCAGACTCATACAAGTTTAGTCATGCATAGATACAAACCTACACTCCTGAGCACATATACAGAAAATCCATGTCAGCACTGCTTGCACAGATTTGCTTTGTGCTGTACATTATTAGTGAAAAACTGCTGAAACAAGGCAATTAAACATGTTTTGCCCTCATTGTACCTAGCAACCTTTAACGGCAGATAGGCTATACAGCAATAATTGAGTGGCTCTGGGTGTGGTTGTTCATAAGTATTTACCCTCAAGTCTCTGGGTTTTCCATAAGAGAGGGATAAGGGAGAAGAGAGGAGAAGGGGTGGAGTGACGAGGCGAAGACAGAGACATGGACGTGGGGGGAAGAGTTTGACTTTGAGGTTTGGATGCGAGGAGGAAGAAATTCCCAGTTAAATTACTGGCTGACGCTGCTGCTCGACTGGAGACATCGGCTGAGGTTGCCCAAGGCCAGAGTCTCACCCTGGGACACTCCCTATCTTTCTCTCTTCTCTCTCTCTCTAGCCTCTTCTCCGCACAAACACCCACTCTACCTATGGTTTTTAATCAGGAATATCCACATCAAAAAACAGATCGCATTAGGTTACGTCATGTCGAGCCCATGTCATTCAGAGCCCATGCAATATGCACACAATAAAACACATCCTAAAAGTGCATTACGAGCACACAAAGTGACTTTATTCAGCAGAATATCAAAGTGGTCTCGGTTTTCACTGCGCTCACAATAGTCTCAGTGTTATTTTTCAGCTCGAACTTGAGAGGGAAAGAGTGTAGGAGTGTGGGAGAGGTGCAGAGTGAAGCCGCTGGCACAGGTCCAGATGTCAAACCAGCACCGCAGCAAAATGGGTTTCCAGGGGAAAGTAAGGTCAAGCTAATCTGAGACATAAGGGATCTGGAGTCTTGAGGAACTCAGTGACCATCATAAGATGTGCTTCAAGGTTTTCAAACTAGTTCATGTGAAAGCTCATGAGCACATGACTTCAGTTAGAGCTGTCGCAATCTGCAATGAACACAAACAAGTAGCTACAGAATAACTTCCATGTAGACACTGAAGTTAATCTTTAACTCTTTGAGGGGGATTTCCTTTTTTAGTTTCTGTCTTGTTTTTTTTTGTTGTTGTTGTTTTTGTTGAAGCCCGACCCTCTTTGTTAAACTGTTTTTTGAGTTTGGCCTTCTTTCATGCTGACCTTAGTTTCAGTCATCTAAGGTCGTGACTGGAGGGCTGAATCTTGATGGTTGAATAACTTTTGAGTTTAGTCATTAAATGGAGACATGCCAGTGCTTGAAATGATGCTGTGCTGGCTGTCCAAATATCCAGATACCAAAACATAGAAAGACGTTACTCAAGACCTTAATTTTTGCTGTCAGTGAGGAATGTGTTTTTGCTGCACTTGTATAAAAACATCTTTGTTGTTGCTGTAACTCATAGTCAACATCATACCAAATAATTTCTTAACCCTGGTTCTGGCTGTGACAAACAACAGAAATCAGGTGACATATCATGTGTTTATGTGTTTCTAATTTAATCCTTTTTTCTTTCTCTGTACTGAGACTGGAGTTTCCTAGAGTTTATTTTGCAATATTTCTCATGAGTCACACTGTTGTCTCCTTTTTGTTTTGCTTTTAAAGTCATGGCTGCAGCAGTATGGTTATCTGCCACCGGGGGACATGAGGACACATTCCCTCCGCTCCCCTCACTCCATCCCCTCGGCCATCGCTGCCATGCAGAGGTTCTATGGCCTCACCGTCACCGGCACCTTTGACGCCAACACCATTGCGTGAGCACCTTAAACCGCTTTATTCTACACATAGTAAAAGTAGTCTCCAAACACGGTCATATTCAAATAAAAGTAGTATTTCTTACCTTGTTCTGAGTGGATTATATCTTGTCTTTGCCAGGGCCATGGAGCGAGCCCGCTGTGGCGTGCCAGATAAGTTTGGTGCCGAGCTGAAGACCAACCTGAGGAGGAAGCGATACGCCATCCAGGGCCTGAAATGGAACAAGAAAGACATAACTTTCTCGTAAGTCAGCAAAACTCCAATTGAGTCATGATGGAACAGTACCTCAAGTTATTGTACCCTCAGGTTTTTTTTGCTCAATTTTATGTTTGCACCAAGCAGCAACCTCCGGCGCTAAAAAATGAAGCCAATGCAGAAGTGCAAAAAAGCTGCAGTTCCTCGAATAACCGCTAGAGCAGGCTGCAGAAGGGAGTCAATTACATTTTGTTAAAATGTCCGATTTTACGACAGAAAAAAACATATTTACAGCCTGGTTCAAAACATGGCTCTAGTCTCATAAGCTGTTTTTCTACTCCATGACAACTCTGGGGGGGGGGCAAATTTTTTTATAAGGCGTTCGTTTCAAATATACAGCATACATCATTATGCACAATTCATAGCTGTCAATCTAAGTGGCGCCACTTTGATTGACAACTAGCCACTGACGGTCTAAAGGGCGTCACCCTGGCTAATTCTAGTCACTGAGTTTGGAAAAGAGATCGTTGTGGGGTTAGCCAGCTAGCAACGATATTTAGCATTTAACCTAGCTGGTTAGCCGTAGCTAGTTTGATTATTTCGAATAAAGCGGCTTTTTTCAGCCAATAGCGTTCATTCGACCCGCCTCAGCTCCGCCCTCGCTCCACCTCTTTGTCCATATTTGGAGTAACCGGAGGTAGGCTACCAAGATAGCTACGCACTACGATTTGCTTCATTTTTGCTCTTCAGACACCTATGGGTGACGTTACGGACACTACGTCCATATTTTATACAGTCTATGGTTTGCACCGACACTGGTGAAGTTGCTATTCAACTACTGAAATGGTTTTCCTATAAAGTTTCCTCTTGTAACTCTTTACTTTGTCTTTCCTTTCCTCCCCTCTTCCTCGCACACCCACACACACAATTACACACTCTGCAGCATACAAAACTACACCCCGAAGGTGGGTGAGTACGAGACCCACGAGGCCATCAGGAGGGCCTTCAAGGTGTGGGAGAGCGTGACTCCGCTCCGTTTCCGGGAAATCCCCTACAGCTACATACGGGACAAGGTGGAGGAGTTTGCAGACATTATGCTCTTCTTTGCCGAGGGTTTCCATGGGGACAGCAGCCCGTTCGATGGCGAGGGGGGCTTCCTGGCACACGCCTATTTCCCTGGGAATGGCATTGGTGGGGACACCCACTTTGACGCAGCTGAGCCATGGACAATTGGAAACAAAGATCTGTTAGGTGAGGCTCTGTTCAATCTATGTTGACATTTTGGTAAATTAGGGGATTTTTTTCTCTTTAGTTAAAAAGACTGATGACACAAATGATGGGAGGTACTTTGTATGTTGTTAGTCAGGACTCATAATTATGCTGTTTTGAGAAAAACACGTGCAGCAACAGGTCCAGTCTTGTGTCAGTACATTTGAGGGAGTGAATGCTCTGGGCTTTGTTAACAGTGCAGAAATGGAGAAGTGTTTATTTCTGGTACAGTAGACACAGGATTGCAACATCAGCTGTTTCAGTCTGACACATCTTCACATGAATTATAGACCTTTTTATTTTTGATTTAAGGATGTGTTGCGTGTTTGTGTGCATTTGAGTCACTTAAAATGAGGAAACAGCAACATTTGCTCCTTCTCTTTTAACACACACTGTCTCATCAACATAAGATCAAACTTCCCCTATTTCATATATCAACTGTTTTTTCTGTTAAAAAAAAACAAACATTAAATTGTGTTTTTCTGTTGACATGGTTTCAGGTAATGATATTTTCTTGGTTGCGGTGCATGAACTGGGCCACGCTCTGGGTCTCGAGCACTCCAATGACCCTTCAGCCATCATGGCCCCCTTCTACCAGTGGATGGACACAGAGAACTTCCAGCTTCCCGATGACGATCGCAGAGGCATAGAGCAGCTTTATGGTGCGTTATCGACAGCTTACTTATGAGAATCACTGTCAAAAAGGAGCTCTAGCTTTACTTGCCAGTTGCAATTTTCACTGTCAAGTGTCTGAAGCACAAAGAACTTAAGTGACATGCAGAGAAATTTGTAGATTTGAAAGGTACTTGTTAAAAGATGAATCTTCCCAACAATGTGTACAACGTAATTTTCTCCAACCCTTGTGTTACTTGCTCCAAACCATGTCTTTTTTTTCTTTTTTTGTATGTGTAATCCATGTCTTTGTTTTCTCTCTTGTCTGCTGAGTCATAACCTATAATCCACATGGGGGATCATTATGTTTCATTTGATCTAACAGGACCAGAAATAGATAATGTGTACCGGTTAAGCTTGGGTCTCTGAAAATCATTTTCATATGTCCTTGTTTACATAGGATCTGGATCAGGCCCTCAGCCCCCTCCTGTAACACCCCGTACACCAAACCACGACCCCCAGCCAACATACTCACCAGACAAGCCTCGCTTTGGCCCCAACATTTGTGACGGACACTTCGACACCATCGGCATCCTCAGAGGAGAAATGTTTGTGTTCAAGGTAAACCCACACAACTTTGTTGGACTTTCAATATGACACACTGTCTTGCAGGCTGTTAATAAATCTCTTTTCTCTTTCAGGATAAATGGTTCTGGAGGGTACGTAATAACCATGTCCTGGACGGATATCCAATGCCGATTGGTCACTTTTGGAGAGGATTGCCCACTCATATCAATGCCGCTTTTGAAAGGGAAGATGGGAAATTTGTTTTCTTTAAAGGTAAGTCTGGCTATAGTACTTTCAAAACATTTGCAAGATTTGCCCTTGAAAATCACTCATCATCAAACAGGCAGCACTGTGCACTTCTTTCACAAATGATCTTCCTCTGGTTCTGTGTCTCTGTCTGTCCTGTTTCTGCCTCTTTCTCTCTCCAGGGGACAGGTATTGGGTGTTCACTGAGTCGATTCTGGACTCTGGTTACCCTAAGAATCTAAAGGAAATGGGCACTGGGCTTCCCAAAGATCGAATAGACGCTGCTCTCTACTACACTCCCACTGGACAGACGTTTTTCTTCAGAGCAAACAAGTTAGTCATCTTTCGTGTGTCTGTGTGTATCGTATCCCACAACAAAACTATGTGGAACTTTATAAACTACTGATACTGACGGAAAATCCATCTGCATCACCACCATCAAAACATGTGTTTAAATCTTGACCATATAAGGTCCAAATGTTTGAAGCCACTCATCCTGAATTACAAACCTGCTTCTCATTTAAACATTAAAACAGACCTTGAGGGACTTTAAAGCTCGCTAAGCCTCCCCATATTTAAACCATAGTCACTGTTATAAAAAAGCTGAGTAAAATATGGCAGTCAGTGATTACAGTGCAAACAGCCACCTACATAAACAGCTGAGATTGCACAAGCCCTTTTGGCAACACCTTTATTCCTGCTCCTAGTCTTTTTAGAAATTGTCTGGCAGTCGGAGCAGTTAACACTGATCCATCTCCCATATGTTTGCAGAAATAACACAAATTTTGTGGTCTGTGTACTCATTTAGTACAGCAAACATACACAATGAATCTGAGCATTTTTTAATTTTTTTTTAACTTTTGGGGATCAGGTCAGGCCTCAAGTCGTTAAAGACAACTCCAAGTCTACAAGTGTAGTCTAGTCTCAAGTCAAGTATTTAGTCTTTTAGTAAGAGTTTACACCATGTATGAAGTCTGTCACAACAAATCTCAAGTGAAGGCACAAGTCCTATAGCGTAAGTCTCAGTCAAAAAGGCCAGGTCCACGTCAAGTCTCTTATATCTCACTGTAGGCCAAAGAAATGTCAAGTCTGAAGTCATTTGTGACAAGTCAAGTCTGTCAGAATGAGTCTTAAAACCTTAATGTATGTCCAGTCTCAGGTCTGTCAGAACAAGTCTCAGATTAAGAGCAAGTCCAACTCAACTCTCAAGTCATGCTAGGTCTTCTAAGTCAGGTCATAAGTCTATCAGAACAACTGTCAACTCTCAAGTCCTTTAGTGCAAATCCAAGTCAAATCTTTAGGAGTTAGAGACTAATCCAAGTCAAGATGCACGTCTGGCAGAACAAGGCTCAGGTCCATTAGGACAAATCCAAGTCAAGTGACAAGACTTCATAATCTGTGCAAGTGTAGAGAAAGGTTTTCAGGGATCTGAATGTCACCATTATCTCACTACAGCGCTCTCATTCTTTGTTTAGGTATTACCGCTTCAACGAAGACTCTCGAAGTGTTGATGATGGCTATCCAAAATTAGTTAGTGTGTGGCAGGGAGTGCCTGACAACATTAAGGCAGCCTTCATGAGTAAAGATCAAGGTAAGGGCGGTGTGTATGACAGTACCTATTATTGTCTCATGCCATGATGCAAAAGGATACTTTTTAGTTGCTTTACCTTTCAGTTGAGGTTTGTTTCTCAGATTTCTTTCCTCCACCCCTCAGCGTACACCTACTTCTACAAAGCCAATAAGTACTGGAAGTTCAACAACCAGATGATGCGTGTGGAGCCGGGATACCCCAAATCTGCCCTTCGTGACTGGATGGGCTGTCCCAACGAAGACTCCAAGACGGACGGAGGAAGAGGTGGAGGCGGACACGACAAGGACAAGGAGAGAGAGAAGGACAAGGAGCGAGAGGATAAAGACAGAACTAGAGATAGAGAGAGGGAGAAGGAGAGAGAGAAGGAGAGAGAGAAGGAGAAGGAGAAGGAGAAGGATACAGAGGTGATCATCATTGAAGTGGATGAGGAGGAACGGGTTGGTGGTGGCAGTGGAGCAGCAGCCGTGGTGGTGCCGCTCTTCTTGTTAGTGTGTGTGATTGCGACGCTGGCAGCCTTGGTGTTTTTCCGTCGGTATGGTACCCCACGCCGACTCCTCTACTGCCAACGATCTTTACTGGACAAGGTGTAGACGGAGGAGGAGGAGGAGGAGGAGGAGGAGGGGAAGGAGAGAGGAGAGAAAGACAGGGAGAGAAAGAGAAAAAAGTGGAAGGAAACGTTGATCATACGAGCAGGAGAGAAGGCGATAAAACTGGGGAAAGAGCAGAAGGAAAAGCACCAGACTTGCATTTTAAAATATTCTTACCACTGCCAGATTTCCTTTTGCTCTATCTCTCAACCACTCCATCCTTCTATTTTTTTTTCTCCCTTCTGTCTCTGCCTGCCTCGTGGTTACTGACGCCAGCTCATTGCTGTTTGTTTTAGCCTTTTTCAATGTCTTATTTTTAGTTCTTGTCAGTGGTCAGTGTTTGTGTCCTTGTGAATTTCCGCTTCGAACCTGCATCTGCAAGATGCCCATTCTAGCATGTTCCTTCGAGTAAGCAAAGAGCGTGTTTGATCGCTCGCTCTTTCCTCCCCCTTGTTAACTTGCACACACTCACATTAGCACACACATTTGGAAATTACAGTGATGTAGTCATTGTGTTTCTTAATGTTCCAGTAAAGTAACATGTCAGAGCCAGTATGGACCATAAAAGGGAAACAAAACATTAGCTTAAGTCCTTATGAAGCATGAGATACATAAAGCAATAAATGCGACTGTGTCTTTTCCTTTTTTATATCATTGTCTTTAGTGCTGATTATTATTATAAATGATGTTGTCATTATTATTATGACTATTACTATTATTGTTGTTGTCCTCTGTGTAAAGAATGTGTTTTTGTACATTGTCATTAAAAAGTCCTGCTGGACAGTGACATACAGTTTTGAAAGTGGCCTTAATTTTATATATGTGGGGACAGTGAATGGGGAAGGGGGTTATGTATTCTTGAAACTTGATTGTTTTTTACTTACCTTGAATCCATCTCAAATGAAAATAAATTGAAGATCTGAAAATGACTCCTTTTTGTCATTGTACTTGTTTACAAATCATGGTGCTACATTACTAGTCAGAGGTTATAAGCAGTTTTACAACAATGATGATGATACTAGTGATAATGATACTAATGATAATGATCTAGTTTTCGCAATGAGACTGTGTGTGTGTGTTCATACTCCCTTATATTTTTTAAGCTTTTCTCACTAAATAAAGTAATTTCAAAAGGCTTTCTGTGCTTTGATTTTCACTTAGTAAATCAGTCACCTAATCTTCCTCCCTTGGTGCCATCTGATAACTGCTTTTAGCTGAATTGGAGACACTCACTTTTGTTAATGTAGTAAAATTTCAGCTTTGCTTTCATATAATCCAGCTCTTACCTGAGTTCTTTACCTCTTATATTGATCTGATGGCTCCTCTGCCTGGTCTTCCCCAGTCTTCCTGGACCTCCAGGATTCTTGCTCCCCGACTGCACCAATTTGCCTTACTGGGGCTCGGAAACTGGCAGGCCAGAAACTGGGTCGGAAAACGCGGACTGGATCCAAAGCTTAAGTAGAAACAGGGATGAAGACGATTGTGTGAAGCCGTTGCTGCACAGCAGGAAAACATATCTCAGCTATACGCTTAGAGAGAGAGAGGGTGTGTGTGTGTGTTCTTGCGTTTCAATACTTATGAGGACCAAAAAACCTCCACAAGAGTAGGAAGGTGAGGAATCGTGCAAAGCAGAGGACGTGTTCTTTTCCTTCAAGGCTCAAGGTTTGGATTTTGCGTTCCATAAGCTGTGTTAATTTTTCATGACGGGTTTAGTGAGGGAAGTTGGTCAGTGCAGGTCCTCACAAGTACAGCACTACAAACATGCTCTCATGCATGTTTTGCAAAGCTATAAATGCCTTTATTTGTGTATTATGCACTGTGTATGTGTGCACTCCCATCCACCATGTGCCAATAAAAGCTCAAACAGCAAACTTAGGCGTCTCCGCGCTCCTTAATGATCCCACTAATGAACGACTGCCACACAACCATCAGACTCACTGTAAAGATGACTGATGGCAAGAGAAAGAGAGTGGGTGGGGGTCATCGCCTCTATGATATGTTATGATTACAGCAACGGAGCTTTATGCAATTAAAATGATGAGGTATTTTCCTATTGTGCCGAAAAGATTTAGGGCGCCCATTTGTCTCCACTTTTCCTGCAGTGTTTTGAAGAGCTGGGGCTGGGGAGAGAAGTCACAAGACTTTTTGTGGGGGGGAGCGGAGGGAGGGAGGAGGAGATGAAGGAGGAGTAAGGAGGGTTAAGTCACATTTGGAGGCCAGAGATGGAGCAGAATTCCATGAACAACATCTGGAATTCCAACTGCATCATGTAGGCCAGACACACAGCGGGATATGGCAGTGCAGAGGTGGGGGATGGGGCTGGTTTGGATCTGTTTAATTGGGGTTTTTAGACAACATCAAGGTCCTAATCAAGGATATTTCAGATACAATCACGTGCCTTTGGAGTTTTCTCTCTTTTCAGCAGGTTTTGGAATAACTCTGTATTTGTGCATGTTTTTCTTGCTCAAACCATCTCCTTGTCCTGCACACGAGTCAGACATTCAGCTGCGGGTCACTATTTGATGTTTTCTGTCTTCCCCAGCTGATTCTGCAGCGCGAGGAAAAGAATCGCCTCAGCATAATTCTTCCCCACAGTCCTCTCTCTTTTCTCCTCTCTCTGTGTAACCGGAGAGCTTTTCTTCACTGTCTGCGAAATGACTCACTCCTTTTGCACAAAGCCCAACAAAAGACCACACCACAATGCCCCGGCCTCTTCCAGCCATCTCCACTCCTGCGACTCTCACATTTCACCTAGATAAATGAAAAGGTCATTTCTAGTCTCAACTCCATTGCCACTGTCCAGTTTGTAGAAAAGCTGAACTCCTCCATGCCAAGTGCCTCACACCACATGCACTCTACTCAACAAACGTCATTTACAAGCTCTTTTTTTATGTCCCTGTCTTTCTTTGTGCTGGACACTTCCTGTGCCTGTTTCAGTTGGCATGTGCGAAGCCTGCAGGCTGATGAATGGAAACTTCCAAACAGGGGAAGTCCTGCTCTCGGCGATTGTGTCTCATAATAGCCGGCCCGAACATCGTACTGTAATTGCAGGACCAACCTCAGAGAGAAGACTTTCCCATTAAATGAGAATGAATGATTAACAGAGAATGGTTAGCGTTGCACTCTGCCTGGTAACAAGGATGTGGGATAATGGAAAGGGGCATTTCTTAGGGGAACTGGTAAGTGGCTATATAGGTTACACATGGTTTTCATTTGCATTGGTTAAAGTTCTGCCACATCCTGCATCAAGCGCTAATACAACAACAGGAACAGAGGGTTTCTCTTTGTCTTCGAACTCTCACACACAACCAGACAAACACGCACAGATAGGATGTAAAGAGCTTAAGGTTGCAGCCGGGTTCACTTCCTCCACCAAAGATCAGAAGTGATGAGGCTGCCTTGTGTTTTGGTGTAATCAAATGGGAAAGTCTGACAAGAAATTTGCTTTGTGTGTGCATTCTTTGAGTGCTGCCTTCAGGTCATATTTTCCGGTTACAAATAAGCCAGTTTCACAGTTTCAGGCTGTTGGTATGGCGACGTTCCTCGGTCCAAATTGAAGTATCTTAACAACTATTGTATGAAATGCCATTAAATTTTTCTACGAACATTCAAGGTTCTCAGACAATGTAACTGCTGACATGGGTGATCCTTGACTTTCCCTCCAGCTCTAGCTTGACATCTTTAACTTGTCTTGGAATTTGCTACCCACATTCATGTTCCCCTCAGGATGAATTGTAACAATCTTAACTTTTCATCTAGCGCCATCATCATCATCTTCAAAATTTGCAAAACTAATCTATCAGTCTCAGTTGTACTTTGCGTTTGACACATTATGCCTGCTACACATCAGCACATTAACATAGTCATTGTGAATATGTTAGCATTGACATTAGCATTGAGTTCAATGCACAACTGGGTTCAAGTACAGCCTCACAGTGACAATAACATGGCTTGTTTCAACTATTATGCTCAATGTCATCAAAAAAATCGGAATTTGTTTATATTAGAATATTCTAAAAAATTACAAAATGTATCTGTAACCCAAATAATTTAACCCACTGTTAACTCAAAACATATATGTTCTACGTTGACATACTGTATTTTATATATAAAACATGTATCCAATTTTTTTGCAATGCATGAAATATGGGAAAAGAGATTCTTTTTGCTTTTATTCTGTCGGGTCATAGTAGGAAAAGAATGTGTAAGCAGTGACACTGATGATCACTCCATTCCATCTGAGTTTCCCTGTAAGCCACGCCAGTGAGCCAGCATCCACAATGCCTTCAAATTGGCTGACATTATGGAATGGAGCCATCGTTAGTGTTAGTAATTATACTTGTGAGCTCCCTGCCATGAAATGTCAAAATGCTGTGAAAGCCTCAGTGGAGGTTTGCTCTCTATTAAAGTGCTTTCCGGGTCATAGAAAAGTACTTTCAACAATAAACAAGATACTACAAACTCTGGAAAGGTGCAGTAGTTCTCGAGCTACTGCAATCACACATACACACACAGGGTTTACTGGTGGTGTATACTGCCAGTCAGAGAGGGATCAATACCTAATACTTTTTTCCGTTATGTCTGCATCTTATTATTCCATTTAGCTACACATGGAGCTATGCATGGAAAATAACTTCCCCATTAGTTAAACAACTTTTATGTGTGCCCCAGATGTCCCAATCTCAGTTTTCTCTCCTCCGTTGTGTGTTTTACCAACTGTTTGGTTTTCGATCTTTGTTAGCCAGTGGCTGCCCCCTGAGTGCTGAATCGGCTTAAAGCTATCAGTTTAAAGCTATGTGCCTGCTTTTGTTACACTTAACACAATGTCTGCACTTTAAATTGGGTGTGGTGAAGTGGGAGCAGTCTCTTTTAAATGTCGGAGGGAGGTACTGCGTGGGTGAAAAAAATACAGGTGCAAGGAAGTTGAACAATCAACATTTCTATTCCTTTAGGTTGCCTTTTTTAAACCCCTGTCTCAGATGGCGTGGTTTCCCAAGAACTGCAGAATATCACCTCCATCATAGGAGATGCTGATTCAGGCCCTCCAAGCCCAGCTACCCTTGCCCTGACCCAGCCATATCCGCAAGGGAACCCCCTGCTTCGCTCAGGGCCTGGTCAGGATAGTGGGCAAATTTCATCTGACAACTAAATACATATACACTGTCACTGTCTGAACTCTTGAGACCCCAAATTACTCTTCCTCCTCCTCCTCCTCCCCCTCCCCACATCTCCAGCAGTCTGTTAATGAAGTATCATACAACCTCATGCTTGGTTTTTCTTTCTCTCACCGCCTCTTCCATTGCAACAAGGCACATCTGGTTTCCATAAGCACATACATGTCATCACAAAGAGGGGGGGGCAAAGAGAGGAGGACTGAAAGAGGAGGAGGAGGGGGAAGGGTGTGTATATATCAAGGGAAGTTAGAACTTCAAGGAGTGGTATAACTGTCAAGATGTTGCTGTCTTTCATCATCCATCCAAAATCTTCTTGCATGTGTTTTCTTGACATGGGCCAGCTTCCGCTCAGTCAGAGATTAAAGGGAAATCTATAAGAGCAAGTATGCCTGTGTGAGGGAGTGCAACAGTGAAGGAAACCATGGGTGACTGGGATACAGACAGAAAGAAAAACTCCCCAAGTCAGAGGAGAGTAAGAGGAAAGTCAGCGAGACATGCAGAGATCAGACAGGCCACATCAGAGGTTGCCTTTGAAAGTGGAGCTTAGTGGGCCTCTATGCTGAGTTCTGAACAGCGCTAGGCACAAAGACCTATGTGGTTACACTGAGGAGGGGAGAAGAAGAGGAGGTAGGAGGTAGGGGGAGGGACTGCTTACAGAGCGAAAACATATTGTTTTTGCTGCCCACTCATCAGCATAAGAGCAGCCTTGCTCAGCTGACTGGTTGGTCATGGAGGTCTTTACTGTTGACCTGAGCTCTACACCAGACACAGGTGGTCTGCTGTGGTCCTCCAGCTGTCACTAATTGTTCTATAAAAGACGCACAACTGTGGAAACGTTGTTTTGAGTCATCTCTTCATCTGTGAACACATTGCTGTCCAGCTGCTGCATTTTAGATTTGCCAGGAAGGATATATACCAAATGTGGCATTCCACAGAGCTGGGTCAGTCCAGGACTTCCCTTCCTGCTGATGAGCTCAACTAAAACAACTCTGCTCATCCTGGAGTAAAGCTGCAGCAGGCAGTTTTGCATGTTGAATTTGTAGGATTTCAGTATTCACAACGTGGAATTAGAAAAATGAAACTCTTGTGCCTGGAATTGGGTTCTCTTCGGTGAAGTCAGTTTATCATGGATATACTGCTCTTATAATGTTGATTTGAGGAGACTGTCGAAGATTTTGTCACACATTCTGTTATGGTCGGGTGGGGTTGATGGTTGGCAGAATAATCACAGTGTTAGTATTGGAAAGAGTCTAATCTTGAGTCTTCAATCAGGAAAGATTCTTTCAAAGATTTTTGATATTTGTGACCGGCAACATCACTTGTGTGTTGCCTGAGGGAAACATGCCATTAAATAACAAGGGAAGAATGGAAAGCAAAGATGTCTAAAAGAATCTTGTTCAGGTCATCGTTGTCGAAGGAGGACAGAATCTAAGTCAACTGCACTTGGTTGTCTATACTTGAAGATGTTTCACCTCTCATCCAAGAGGTTTCTTCAGGTCTAGCTAACTGGTGGGGAGTCCCAGGTCTTTAACCCCTGTGGATTCGGTATCAAGGTCATGCCCTAGATTCAACCATCCTTGGGTGGCGAGCAAAAGGTTTCTAGTGTGAAGGGAAAAACTGGAACTGCACCTTTCCCCAACATTTTCAACACTAATGTTGGTGCAGACATATCTTTCCATTTTGAGCTTCTCCTTCAGTGCCACCCTTAGGCCTTTATATCAACTTGTTTCAAGGGATCTCATAACCCAAGAGGTACATTTCCTTGAAATTTGTTGGAGTGAATTCCTTCTCAATTAATTTTTTTGGTAATTTAACTGATTATCCTCAAGCACTTTCCTCTAATCCCACTCAAAACAAACTTCACGTTTGTAACCTCCCGAGCAACAAAATAGGATGTTGTTCATCCATCCAATACTTCAGGTGTGTGATAAATAAGGCTGTAGTGCCTTTCAACCTGTTGTCTGGAATGACATTTTCTTTGAGAAAACTCAAGGCCTCAATCTTGTAGGCTTACTGACAATAACTTGCCTTCCCCTTTTACTCCAGCCCTACTTTTTTAACTTTAACGCACTGTCCTCAAACAGAAACAATCTCTTCTAATTTTCCATTCGGTCAACACATCATCTCTTTGCCCTAATGTTCCAACTTATCTTCAAAAGTTCCAACTGCCTGGCACAAACCAACACACAGAACATCTGACACACACATACATGCTTTTCTCCTCACAAATGCATCCTCTGCATGATAAGATAAACATTAGTCATTAGAGATGACAGACAGAATTCTTCTCCAACACTCATTCCAACTAGGCTGCCTCAGTTAGTTCTTTTTGTTCTCGTGCTGCCAGAAAGATGCCAGGGTGAAGGATTCACTGGTCCACACAGAGTCCAGACACACAGAGTTGCATCAGGGCACAAAAATGTTATGCTCAGCGACCATAGGGCTGTAATTACATAGGAGCATTGCTGAGCTCTGCAGGATGAACGTCAAGACTGGAGAGATGGAACGAGGGAACAGAAGAGGGCAAATACATGATTTACTGCAGATTAAGAGAAGCGAAGGGCGGGTAACACAGCAATAGATAATACAGAAGGTAAACACTCCCAACTTAGAGGAAATCAAAAGATTGAGATCATTTTGAATGAATGAAAATGTTACTGGTCATCTCCTTGACATGGCATTGAGGAAAAGGGGAATTTTCCAAAATAGAGACAGTAGCTGTTACTGGCAGATCGGTGTATCCTTACTGTAGAATTCTATTATATTCTTAGCTTAAACTTGCCTGCTCAACGTCATTCTCCTTGTGTCAAATGCCATGACTGACCTGGGCCACAGTGTGGTGTGACCGACACCTTGTGGGCTCCAAGTGTAAATGCAGCCTTAACTTTTAGAACATGTTTGAACCAAGCTATTTCCATTAACGAGTAAGAAGTTACATTTTTGATCCATCATCCCCACGAGCAAGTACAGTGCTGAAGAAAGTACACTAAAAACTCCATCAGCTAAAACAATGTAAAGAAACATCACAATAATTTCAAATTTCAATTTTTATTATTTGTACATTCACCACTGATAGGCGTACTCAAAGAAGAAATTAAAAAACGAAAACAAAGCTTGGTACTAAAATGATAAAATAATGATTAAAAAACAATATTAAAACCATTGGTGAGAAAACTCATAATGCAACCTCCCCTCTTGGGCCTTTATTGACACTACAGGGTAAGAGAACTGGAGGAAGAGGAGGGAGGAGGAAGAGAATCAATGATGAGGACATGATCATAACTTGTGTCAGGTGTGACAGACATAGATTCTCCTCCCATGAGAATCATCTCATCTCTTAACTAAATCAAGGGAGAGAGGAACACTGCATTGCCGTAGTAGTTATTCCACATCTGTCCAAAAATACTCCAGAGCTGCCTCATTAAAAGACTTGTTTTTGAGTAATCTTACATGTCTGTACAAAATGCCAAATACACCTATTCCAATATTGTTAGATTTATGCAAGCCTCTGCACAGAGGGCTGAGGTTTCTCTTTAGGCAGGACTGGCAAGGAGAGCCTTGGACTACATGCAGCAACTAAAGGATTCCTCATCCAAATTGCAGAGCTGTTGAAACACTGAAGTGACGACAATTGATAGCAAATCATAATTGGCACCTACACTTTGGGGCAAATGGGGAACATTAGGGGAATTTATTGAAATTACCCAGTGTGCCATACTGCTATGCCGCCAAGACAAAAAAACCAAAGAATAAAAGAGAGGCAAACATGTAAAGAAAATATATCAAACCTTGACAGGAGCGAGACGTACAGCACTCTGGGAAACAACACTGCAAAAAATCATGGTCCCCTTTAAGCATGACTGCGTGTAGGTGTAGATGTGCTTTAAAAAAAGGTGACAATTTGAGAGATGGTGACGACATCAGTTGGTCCTCTGTTGGGTCTTAGTTGTAACAAAGTACATGTAGTGAAAGGCAAATGGAAGAGGGTGGTCTCTAGGACAGTTCAATCAGTTGATTGGCCATTAACGCCGCCTTTCTCGTGGGTCGCTGCGGCTGCGCGAGCGCCGGCTCCCACCCGCCCCACTGCCCCCCGGCCTACGGTAGCCATCCCTGCGTTTGTCGTTCTCCCTCTCCCTCTCCCTGTCCCGCTCCCTGTCCCTGTCTCTACCTCGGTCTCTGTCTCTGTCCCTCTCTCTGTCTCTGTCCTTGTCCTTGTCCTTCTCACCCTCACTCCGTTCTCCTGCTGCACCGCCACCGGCTTTCATCCTCTCCTTGCGCTCCTCTTCCCTTTTTTTCTCCTCCTCTTCTTCTTGCTCCTTCCTTCGTTTCTGGCGCTCCTTCGTCCGTTCTGCTCTGGCAGCTTCCCGCTGAACAAACTGAAATGAAGCAAATGCACAGAGCAAGACTTAAAGACTCAAATTGAATATCTACACCACGTACTTGAAAGTTACACACTAAAAGCAGCAAGCAAAAAGTACAAACTGGTTTGAGTCTCACCTGTTCCTCTGTAAGTGGAAGCCAGTATATGCAAGGAGGTGCTTTAGTTTTGCGGAACAGATCATCAAGGAGCTTTGCAGGGGGGGCCTCAGCTGTTTTATCTGCCAAAGACAAAATCACAATATTAAAGATTGCAGCAATTATTAACTATCTTACTTATTATCATTATTATTATTATCATTCAGCCAAATATATCTGAGTTAATGGCTTGGTTTATAAAAAGACAGAATGACGCACACTTCAAAAGCCCACTGTGACATATCCAACTCTGTTGTTATGTCAACCAACAATCCAAAACCCAAAGATATTCAATCAACAAATGTGCAGTGTTATTGCTTGGAAAAAAAATGAACAAATCAAATCGACTATCAAACAAATAATTGATCGTTGAAGTATTTGAAAATTAATTTGTCGTCGATCGACTAAAGCTGCCTTTCCTCCAAGTAGTCCTGTTCAGTTCATTTTATTTTCCTGCATCCATTGTCTTTCATTATCCCTCTGTTACCACTGATACAGTAGTTTAAGGCAGAGCTAGAAACACAGCAGTCCATTGGTTGCTCAAAGAGGATCAGAGAATCTACAGCTCATCAAAGCTCATCTCCTTATAATAAACAACCGACAGAGCGAGCAGCAGAAAAGTGACGATGAAAGAAGGCGGAGCGGAGAAAAAGGTTAGCATTAAGTTGTCAAACTAGCAGTAAATGTTATTTGTTGTTTCCAAACTGCTGGAAAAGTCAACAGGGTTAATGTACACATGTTGTTTACACATGTGTAGGTGTAGGTTAGATACGAGTTACAAGAGATACTGAAGGCGTTTGGTGGAAATGCAGTAGTAACCAGTCAAAACATCCTGTCTGCATCTCTTACCTTTCTTATCAGTCTTCTTCTCCTTGCTCTTTCCCCTCTCTTTGCGTCGTCTCTCTCTGGAGCGTGACCTCCGGGGACCTCCGTCCTTCTCTTCTCCTGGTTTCCCAAACTCTCTGACCTTGTCGCGATCCCACTCGCGTTCTGCTCGGGCCCTCTCCCGGCGCTCCATCTCACGTTCGCGCTCGGCCCACTGGTCTCGCTCAGGGAGGAGAGAGGGCAGGCCCAATGTTCGACCGCGGCCGGAGCCAGGGCCTTGTTCCTCTGCTCCAGGTCTGTCGCCTGCACCCAAGCCTTTGTGGAAGTCCAGCTACAAAGCAGAGACATACTCAGGCTACAGATGGCTAAGCATTGTGGGTGTAAGAGAAAAACAGACTGATAGCAATACGGCCTTACCTCATCCTGCTGGCAGAAGTCTACACTAAGGACTTTTGGGTTGCTCTGAGGCCATTTCACTCCATGAAGAGCTGCCCGTGTAGCGATGGCCTCATCAGAGCTACAGTACTAAACACAGAAGAAAAGGATGAGTAATAGAAGAATCCTACACAGGCCAAATGCAGTCTGGTTTAGAGCAGCAGTCCTCTATGAGAGGAAATGCATGCTTGTAATAACTCACAGTGACATAGCAGTGAGACTTGATTTTGTCGATCCAGAAGCCCTCCTCCACCAGGGTGCCAGTTCTGCTGAGCAGTTCCTTAAGCTGCCCCAGAGTGAACGGTCTCACCTACACAAAACATGACAGAACACTTATCAAAAAACTGCTTCACACAATTAATGATGGTGTGAAAAAAATACCTATACATACACTAAAACACAATACATGTTCAGATATATAAATGTGTAAAATGTAAACACAAAATTTAAAAAAAGAAATAAAACAAAACTGAACATTAAGTTAAAGACTACGAATAAAAAATATTTCTATACATATTTTTTAAAGAAAGTGACAGTTGTGGTCAGGCCTACAAAAATGTACTGGGATTCATGGAAGGGTGTAGATGAAGACAGAGAGGTTCCAAGAGGTGCCTAATAGATGATCCAGGAAAATATTAAGCCCGGACTTCACCATTAATGAAGTGTATTTCAAGGATAATTCACGCATCATTTTAGATTTAGAACAACAAATGGCTAGATAACTTCACAACCAGTATTGTCTAAAGTAAAGCTGGTCAAAGTCTGACATACAACATATGCCTCTGTGCCACAGAACTCCACTGTCATCCAAGGAATATTAAAACACAGATAAGGCCATACTGTTGCACCTTCATTACAATGAACACAGGCACTATTGTTTATTCTGAATCAAGTCAAGAACTGCATTCTCAATTTCTGAAAGGAGCTGTGTGTCAAGGCAGACATCGCTGCATCTGCTGGGAGAAGTGGTTGTGCATTTATACTGCTGAGATGAATCAGCTACACTATCATGTTCATTACACAGCATTATTAATAAATGTTTATTAATAAAGTAGAGCTTGTAGTGGCAAATAGGATATTGTTTGCTCACCAGGTTGCTGATGTGAACAAT
Organism: Centropyge bicolor; assembly: GCA_037975185.1. Lineage (NCBI taxonomy): Eukaryota > Metazoa > Chordata > Actinopteri > Pomacanthidae > Centropyge > Centropyge bicolor. Next base: position 1,437,926 of record JBBMOC010000050.1, on the reverse strand, counting down.
GCTGGAGACTTTGCCGCGAGGTGGCGAGGGCTGCCGGGCTGTGCGAACAGGGTCATCGATTGTGATGGAAACTCCTGTTTTCTGCTGGCTAATGGAGCGACGAATGAGGGTGTCGCTGGGTGTCACTAGGATTAAAACAAAAAAGAAGTAGAACAGTTAACATGGCATCTCCATTACTACACCAACACTGTCTTTATAGTTATTATAATGTACACACAACTGAAAATTTAAACACCTTTTGTGCAGTCAATGATTCATAATGACAGAAATGAGGGTGTGGATTTGAATGCAGCATATAAAGTACAGTATGTACAATATGTATTGTTGTGTTTGTAAAAGGAAATGTAAAAGTAAATGCTTAAACTTTAAACTATTTCTAAAATTTTAGGAATCAATTTTGACAAATGTAATGCTAGATAAAGACCATCCTGTGGTGGATCTATTACCAGTGTTGATTTCTACATCATGGCTGGTATCTAATGGAGACTGGGTTTCCATGGCTCCAGAAAATGAGGTGTCCATCTTGTCCTCATGCTCCCTTGTCCTCTCTCCGTCTGCCCGCAGGTCATCCTCTTCCAACTCCTCATGTCTGCTCCTCTTTGCCTCTTTCTGTCCGTTCTCCTGGCTCTCTGAGTGCACCACCTGCAATAGAAGAAATGCATCAACACAAGCACTTGTTGATTATGAGATTCAGGTCACCTCAAACTATATATGTCATAGTGAATACAGTTCTTAACCTCTCATTCATATAAAACAGTTAAGAGCTGCGGACGAACCTGTGTTACAGTGCGTCGGATCTGAAGGTCTTGGTCAGAGCGTTCCCTCTCTTCATCCTCAGCCCCAGAAAGAACAGCTTCCTCCGGATGCAGGTCCACTACTGCCTCCGGGCCAAGACATGGTCGAATGTCTGGGATCAGAGACTGAGGGCAAAGAACAGAGATCGTGCACAAGATGAATGGGTCTGCTATATTCAATAGAGAGGACAGAGTCAGTGTAGTGCAGCTACCACCCACAAGAGCATTACTATCATTCATTACCTTGAGTGAATCTGTGGTGATGCTGATGGAAGGTTTCTTGGCAGTGACAGCTGTGCTGGAGCCCCACCTCCTCTTGCGACCTGCCGCGGCACCAGACTCCTGCTCGCCCTCTGCACTGCCAGTGCCTGGGGACGATTTACTGGCTGGTAAGACAGTTCAAAAATTTATTTCATTATCCAGTCCTCAGGCACATGTCATATAAAGCATGCACAACATCGCAAATCCAAGCACACAGCACAGTGGAATAATATGTGGAATTGTCGTTTACCAAAATAATCAACAGCTGCAGCCCTAGGTCCGGCCACATATTTTTTAAAATAAAAATGATTATTATTGTTCAATCCACAAAATTTAAGATATTTATGCTGCTTCTCAAAATCATGGCTAATAATGCCATTAATACACGAAAAGGTTAATATAATGAGATGGAAAAGACACAAAACCAACATGTCATAATCAGGTCTAAATGCTGGCAAAGCAGACAGCAAGTTGGGAGGGTGTACTCACTGCTAAGAGAGATCTTACGAGCAGAGAAGGCCTTCGGTGTCTGAAACAGAAGAAGATAGAAACAACCCAAGATACATGGGAGAGGTGAGAGGCAGACACCATGAGTGGAAACAAATGGTCAAGGACAGGTTGGGGGAATGGCGGTACAATAACAGGAGGGAGGACAATAGGGACTAAAAGAGTGAATGATAGAAACTGCTGTGCAAACCTTTTTCAAAGTTAAGTCTACTGAATGGCACAGAGATATGTTTTTGTATTGTACAGATAATTAACTGCACACCATTCACAATCATTTGATAATCTATACCTATAAATTATTAAATAAAACTATTATATAATTTGGAGAATAAACTGTAGTTATGGTCTCTATTATACAAACAAGGATGTGTTGTAAAGACTGCAGTTTAAATTCCAGAGCTAAAAAATTGTTATTTTAAAACTTTATGTTTGAATATACACATGAACTCCAATCAGTTTCACAGAAGTAAAAGTCAACAAAGAATAGAGATTATAAAACAGATGTTTCGAAACATTCTGATTAAACTGCAGTAACCACAAATATGACCAATATTTAAGAAAAATGCTTCTGCCAGCAAAGACTACAGAGAGTATGAGTATAACTAAGCATGTTCAAAATAACTGTATGAAATCTTACATTAAGTAAACATCTACTTATTCCCTGGTACCACTGACACCTGATCCTTACTGGTTTGGTTATGGCCCAATCACGACTGCATGTACTGTATCTAGGCAACAAGGGTCCAATCAAAGGTGGCTGAGATGTTTGGATGGAAATCTGTAAGCTGGTTGGCTGGCAGGATGGATTCAATAGTTCATTGGGGTAGGGGTTTTGAACTGCTTTGAGCCAAAGTAGTCATCCTCAGGTGCTTTGGCATTAGTCCTTTAAAAATGTGGTAGGCTCTTATAACAACAGACAGAGACAAAGAGCCCAATGAGTTGGAGACCAGATATTGACCGTTGTCAACAGTCACAGTGCACACAAATCCAGGATATTGATGTTAATGTTCAGTTGTGTTTATGGCACAGTAAGTTCATAGCCAGAGTCACAAAGTAGCAAAAATCTGGTGATGGCTGTTGTAGAAAAGGAACGAAATGGCAAGTCCTTCTTCAGTTCAAATAAAGAATGTCAAGGCCATTGTGTCCAGCTTTGGCCTCTTTGAAAACTCATTTATTATCCAATAAGGGTATTTGCTGGAGAAATGTGAATCCCATTCCAAGAGATTAACAAAATCCAAAATGTCCTTTGTCAGGCATGTTACAGTTCGCCAACCACATTAAATGACATGTCCATAATATCCCACATTTCTTTGCGAGTGGGTTAAAATGTCTCAAAGCAAAACAACCTTAAAACTACTCAGTTGTTGAGAGGGTTTCACTGAAGCCTTGACTTGATGTGAGCATACATCCTTGCTTGTCTCTTCTCCATGTCGATTTTAAGTGCAAATGGCCAAATTAGTGGATAAAAGGCTAAGAGAAGTGGGCCACATTGACTAGCCAACCCCTTCTTTGAATCCTCTGGTCCAATCAAAAGCTCTTGCAAGGCATATCCATGAAAATGAGGCAGCCTTTGTTGCCAGGGGTGTCCCTCTGCTGTGCAGCCATGGGGGCTTATCTGTGGTCAACTCTGGATTCTTGGGGACAGTGGAACAGGTGCAGCAGTAGTAGTAGTGGCAGAGGTAGTATGCAGGTACCAAAAGGGGCAATGGAAGAGGCATGAGCACCTTTATGACAAAGCAATCATTTGGGGTTTAAACATCAGCCACAGTGAGAAAATACCCTTGCTGTTTCGGCCTATAACAGTGCCAAAAAGGTTTTAAAAACAGCCAAAATAAAGAACGTAATTTTCTAAACACATTCTACCACTTGTGAAAAGGGCTCGTTAAGTCGTCTAGTGATATTTATTTTCTAGTGGTAAATATTTTTAAATGTAAAGAAAAGATTTCCAACAAAGACTACACAGACATATAATCAAATGACCTATACTGTAATGCATTGAGGTTGATAAAAACTATGTGCAAATCTGAGATATTCAACTATAATGGCTCAAATGGTGCATCCATCCATGTCCTCAGCTACAAGCTATGAGGACCAAGATGATTCATGGTTCTTGAGGTGCCTTACCTCCTCGCTGGTCTCTGGAAGCTTCTCTGGCTCTGCCATAGCAGTCTCCTTCACCTGCCTGCATAATGTCAAAAAAAAAACATATCAGGAGGAAAAGAGGGAAGAGATCAGATCAGAGCTCAACATTATGACAGAGATTTTTTTAAAATCTGGTAATAGAAATATTAAAACAAAGTATGAAAGTTTGATTTGTCAATATCACTTTAAAAGAAAGTTAAGTCAGATTTATGAAATGTGAGAATAGCAAGGCATATGCCATGTCAAAATATGGGTATTTAATCAAAACCATTAGTAATTTACCAGTAATTATGTGAAGCACACATAACCTGTAATTAAATAGACAAGCAAAAAATAAACATGCAAAACTACAATTTTATTTTCCTAACTACATTTAATATCTAGACAAGAAACCATTGAGCCATAATTATTTTCATTTCCTTTTAAAAGAAACACAAAGTAGCATTAAAAACCGTATTAAGTTGAAACAACTCCTCTGAGACACACAAACAGCAGCCAGGTGATGCTAAGATAACTGCGCCCTAAAGGCGTCTCACACTGCTGACCACACACTGTCATTTTCACAAACACGTTGCTGTTGATTTTTTTAACGGGGCAGGGTCAAACATCTGAGTCGAGGAGATGAGTCCATGAATGCAGATCCACCGCAGTCCTGCTCCAGACGTGCGGAGTCCGTCCAGACCATAGCGCACCGCTCAACAACAGCCACACAATACCTGACAAACGAGAGCGCGCCTCACGTTCTCATGTCATCCTCATGCGCGCACACGTGAACACGTCCGCTCACTCCGACTTACGTTAACTTGGGGGGAAACTTCACGGCAAAGAGGCAAAGTGTGCCCGGCTCAAACGCAGCATCCAGGCTGCGACTGCTGCTGCTGAAAGCACTGCGTCGCAACGAGACCTGTCTCTCCCCTCCCTCCTGCCTCCCTCTCACCGGAGACTACTCCTCTCTGAAAGCCTTCATGTCCGCACCGGCTATCCAGCAAACCCTGCCACGGACCGACCCTCGCTGCTGCTTAGCTTAGCCGCTGTATGGAAAAGCACAGGCCGGCATCGGCGGCTACAGTCATCGACGGAGCACAGCCATGTTGCAACGAATGAAAAAAAAAAGATCGTGTATAAAAAGGACCCGCATCTTCTCAGCCACACCAGCGTCAAGGCAGTCTCATCAATGCCTGATGGGAAATTCAACACCCCGCATCTCTTAAGACACCGCTGTCTTCCCATCGCTGCACTGTGTTCACAAGCACCCAGCTTCTCAGGCTATAAAGATCAAATGAGCTTACAAAGCGACGCCTGACTACAAACAGACAAAAGCCACAGAATTACATTAACATTTTTACACAGTCAAGCGCTCTCATGGGAAACAGATAAATACCATAGGGTCCAAATATGTGAGTCCACGACCAATTACTTTTTTTCATGTCATTATTTTAAAGTAATGTAAGAACATGTCTTCAGCCAGAGGATTTGTAAAACAACAATGTGATACAATATTGCTGACTTCTACAGCTTTGTTCTCTGAAAAATCTGCCAACAATTCCAGTTTTAACCATATTGCAGCTGCACATTGCTGAATGAATAAGAACTTATAACTAACTAATTACTTCTGCAGAATCAAGAGGCGATGCTTTTTAATCAAAGTGGAGTTGATCTGTATGTCAATTCTAAAATTGGGAAAATGTCAGCTACAACTACAACTGTATATATTCCTGCAACTTTTTCGTTGTGGGCTTCATGAAAGGCTGTACTAACCTCCCACACATGATTATGTTTTAATTAAAAATTTGTGCAAGTTTTAAGCAAATTTTCACATGAGTGTCACAACTTCTTATGTTTAGAGTCGGCCTTCATTACTTCTTCCCATCTTATATCAGTTATTTCACTGAATTTATTTGTTTCCTCTGTGCACCCTGCAGTGTGATTTTTCACTTTATCATATTTCTGGCACAGTGGCAGTATGTATCAGTGAGTGTCACAAATATTATGCCACACAGACACAAAAGTAGGTCCTGCAATGTTAATGTTAATCAGCAACATGTCTTGTCAGGGTTCTTTTTAAGCTGTTGTTAATGTTGGTAGTACTCAGCTGAATTAAAGAATGCACTGCTGACGATACTGACAACACAGTAGATTCCCAATAGCATTTGACTATCAGAAGACACCCTGTTCACAGCATGCACTTCATCATCATCTGTGTGTGTAAATCTGACACGTACACACACAGGATGTGTTTCATAAGACCAAAACTTAAAAGCAAACCTTTCTTTGTCGTCTTCATCCTCTCCCTTGCTGTCTTTTCTCTTTCTTTGTGTCTCCTCTCTGGTGGGTGCTTCAATTAATGGTTTCTGGGGATTTAAAAGGGCAAAAAATGGAATAAAATGAAGAAGAATATAATGCATTGCTTCATTAGTTCAGGTAATACCACCAAAGGCCAAATGCCAGACAGAAAGCAAGAGATGGGTCTATAACACACCTTGATTTGAGGTAAATCTATTTTTTCAGGAAGTGAGGTTTTTAGCCAAGCTGTGGATACATGGTTGTCACAGATGATTACTGACCTTGTGGTCTCCATCAGCAGTTGTGTCACTCTTCTCTGCGGACATCTCTCTTTTGCAAGGGGAGGCCTTTGGTGTTTCCTTGAAACCTTCAGCCTGAGCCTCTCGTGTAACCCTCTGTTGTGGTGAGGAATTTCGTTCAGGTTTTCCTTCCTAAAAGAGATGGACAACAGAGCAACATTTATGCATTGGGACAAAGAGAGCTTTAACTTGAGCTTACTGAAGACACCTAGTGAAACACCTGCTCTTCAATGACATTTTTTACATGTCCTGATTTTAGGGCATATACGCCATCACCTCTGACTTAAAGTTAAACACAGAGAAGCACTGCTTCTTGTGTAGGATTTCTGGTATGCACACAAATATATAAAAACATAGTTTAGCTATAAAACTATAAAATATTGGTGCACTTCTTCATGGCTCACTCGGATTCTGCATTTTGCCTTTATTCAAAGTTCCTGCCTACATTCTACGGGTGGGTGATATGGTATGATATATGGGACACCATTGTTGCTGGTTTTTTTTACGGTGATGGTATTATATCATATATTATAATATATCCAAATAAAAGGGATACTCCACTCAAAACCAGATTCAACCTCTTTTCATTGGCAATGTAAGGGAACATATCTTAAGAAAGAAACAAATTATTGAAACAAAATGGATGTATCTATTGGCTGCAAATGTGGATGGCAATGAGATCTAGGCCTATAATCTAATATTATACAAGTATAATACTATTTCAGTACAATAGTCAGTCAAACAGCAGCAGCAGAGACACATACAGGCACAGATCACATAACAGTGTAACAACAACACCAGCTGAGCTTATGTGGCAGTATGAAGTTCCACAAAAAAGCAATGTTAAAAAACAGTTACCCACATCTAACCTACTACTCTGATTATTTAGCTGGCTTTAAATGAGGCTTAACATTCACACAATTCACACATTACTCCAGTGTGTGAGTCTACAATCGATGCTAACCACAGAATGTGCTAACTGCAAGTTCAACAAGCTAACCTGCAAAATAAACAGTAAAGCAACATTATAAAAAATATCCTTGAGCTTCAGTTTTGAAGCAAATCCTGTTTTGCACTGGCCCTCATTGCCAAAGAAGTTCCAAGTAATGTAAAGTGGTTAGGGCTCATATATAGGGGTTTTCCAGTTTTGTGGGGACATTTCTATCAAAATAAAGTGAATCCATGTGCTTTGCTCATACCATCCATATCTTCATGTTTTTGAAGTCTACGTTAGCAAGGAAAACAGTATTTACTGGATGTAACTCCAGTTCTATGAGTATGCGCATAGACTGGTATACTGCCCACCTCTAATACATCTGTTCCGTGCAGAAGAATGCAAAGCTTTGTCCAATTGACAAAAAAATGTTGATAATAAAAAGTGTTATTTGCAACCCAATGAAACAAAGGATAGTATGTGATATGAAACTACATGTGCTCCTTTTTCTACATTATATATCATCATATTGCACAGCTCCACCTCGTATTTGTATGTCTGAATGTACCATTAGTTTGTTCCAGCAAATTAAAGTAGCAGACTACATTGCCTGCTGTGCATCTGAGTGATACTTTAGAGTTACTTTAAACAGATATTGATAAATAAGGCAATATTATGCATAGCTGACTAACATGGTGCTTAAAACTACAGGGTCCTGTCAAGAGTGAATAAATGCTTTTATAATGTAATACTTTTAAAGAGGCTGTTCCTGTTGTATGGAAAAAACCCAAGATGATAGGTACTGCATGTAAGGGACAAAGAGAGAGGTTCTGTTTGGACCACTTACCCTTCTACCTCTTGAAGTGGAGCAGGTTTTCTCTTGAGAAGATGAGGATGAACCAGAGGAGCGAGAAGATGAGGACCCAGAGTCCGATTCTGAGGAAGAGGAATCATTCGACGATGATCTCTGTCTTGCTTGTTTTTCTTCCTTCTTTGCATCTCTTCCCCTCCGCTGCACGGCATCTGGGCTTGAAGGAACCTTGCTTTCATCCACTTCTTTTGCTTTTTTGGTGGATTCCTTGACAGCCTGTTCCTCCTTCACTGAATCTGCTTTTCCTTTGTCTTCTGATACGAGGCTTGTGGCCCTATCTTTTCTGGGACTCTGGATCAGTGTGGTGGTCTCCTTCTCTGGCTGGGTCCCCACAGATCCCGGCAGAACAGCAACGACCTCCTGTTTTGTCTGCATCGGTGGACCTTCCTGTTCAGTGGATGGCTGGTGTCCTTCCTGCTGTCGTTCCCCGACCTTGGTGTGGGAGGAAACGGCTGATGCCAGAGGCTGGGGGGTATCAGAGAAGTGACGGGGCTTGATAACCATGGACACGGAGGAAGATTGAGGCTGAGTTTGGGACTCTCTTAAGAACCGGAACTTCTTGAATGAAGACTGAGGCGACAGAGGTGTTGGTGACATGGGTGCACCGGATTCTGCTGCTTCACTCCGGGACATTGGAACATGGACATCGTCCTGCTCTGCTGCATCTGTCGATGACTTTCTACCTGGTCCTGTAGAGAGGGGGGGAGGAGTGGGCAGGGGGGTGAGACCAATCTCACGGCCACGCTTGGAAGGAGGGAGGTGACTCTCTCTCTCCTTTTCAGCCATCCTAGCCCTCTCTTTCTCCTGCTCCTCCTTCTCTTTCTGCATGGCTTTCTCCTTCTCTGCCCTTTCATGTTCAAGAGCCCTCTCCCTCTCTTGCTCCAAAGCCCTCTCCTTTTCCTTCTCCAAGGCTCGCTGCCTTTCAAGTTTCTCCTGCTCTAGAGCTTTCTCCTTCTCCAGCCTCTCTTTTTCTGCTCTTTCCTTCTCCATTCTCTCTTGTTCCAGAGCTGCCTCTCTCTCTGCCCTCTCTTTTTCCTCCCTCTTTCGTTCCAAGGCTTTTTCCTTCTCTATCCTCTCATGCTCCAAAGCTTTCTCTCTCTCAATTCTCTCCCTTTCCTTCCTCTCAAGCTCTAACCTCTCTTGTTCTAAGGCTCTCTCCCTCTCCAACCTCTCTAGCTCTAGAGCTTTTTCTCTTTCTATTCTCTCTCGCTCTAAGGCTTTCTCTCTCTCAATTCTCTCGTGCTCTAGTCTTTCTTGCTCCAAAGCTCTCTCTCTTTCAAGTCTCTCTTGCTCCAGGGCTCTCTCCCTTTCTAGTCTCTCTTGCTCCAGGGCTCTCTCCCTTTCTAGTCTCTCTTGCTCCAGGGCTCTTTCTTTTTCTAGTCTCTCTTGCTCTAAGGCTCTCTCCCTTTCCAGCCTCTCTATTCTCTCTTTCTCTAAGGCTTTCTCCCTCTCTAACCTTTCCTTTTCCAACCTTTCCTGCTCCAAAGCCTTTTCTCTCTCAATCCTCTCCTTCTCCTTTCTCTCAGCCTCCAGAGCTCTTTCCCTCTCTAACCTCTCTTGCTCAAGAGCCCTTTCTCTCTCCTTCCTTTCCTGCTCCAAAGCCATGGCTCTTTCCAGTTCCATCACTCTCTCCATTTCTTCTCTCTCTCGCTTCTCCCTCTCCTCTTTTTCTCTTTGCAGTCGTTCTTGCTCCAGGGCTCTCTGCCTCTCAAGCTCCTTCTGCCTCTCAAGCTCCAAGGCCCTCTCTCGTGCTAAGGCTTGCTCTCGCTCTTCTCGCTCTTTAGCCAAAGCTAGTTCTTTCTCCTGCCTCTCTCGTTCCAGAGCAAGTTCCCTCTCCCTCTGCAAAGCCCTTTCTCGTTCTTCTCTTTCTAGGGCCTGCTGTCGTTCGATTCTCTCTTTCTCCAGAGCTCTCTCTCTCTCCTCTCTCTCCAGTGCAAGAACTCTTTCCCGCTCTTCCTCAAGTTTTCTCTGCTTCTCTTGCCTTTCCAGCTCTAATGCCTTTTCTCTTTCTATCTCACTGTCCCTCTTTCTGTCCCTCTCTTCTGTTGCAGTGGCCTTGAGCACACTCACAGGTACTTGAATATGGGCCGAATGTGCTCCTGTGACCCCCTGGTTGGTGCCTGGAATCATGGGAAATGGCACATGGCCTGCAGTGTTGGCTGTGTGAGTGATAGCAGATACCAGACCCTCTGGTGGCCCTCTGCCAGGAAACAATGCAGCCGAAGGAGAACTGCTGTCCTGCCTTTCGCCTTCCCCATCGCCTCCGTGCCAACCTGCTCCAGAGAAAGCACCTTCTGATGCCATCTTACGTGCCAGAAGGGTCAGCGGGCCGGGTTTGCGCTCAGCATGTCCACTCCTCTGTGGCTCTGGGCTGCTACTGCGGCTGCCGCTGCTGGAGGAACCAGAGCTGGAGCTACTAGGTGAGCGCCTACCTGGGGCTACATCTGGACTAGGGGGACTCTGTTTAGGGGTGTCAGGTAAGGGGAAGGATAACTCTGGAGGTGGGGAGGGAGGAGGCGTTGGTTGGCGGAGTTGAGGGGACAAAAGGGAAGGCATGTGTTGCTGCTGTGGTGGACATGATGCTCCAGACCTCTCTCTGGTTGTGGGAACTCTGGCCGGCTCTCTGAGGCTTCTCCTCCGAGCACCGCTGTCCCAATCATCATCGTCACCATCCTCCTCGCCATCCTCACTATCCTCATCGTCGCTATCAGCGGCAACTTCATTGGATGCGGGACCCCTTTCTGGCCGCTGGTCACCACCAGGAACGCGCATGGCCACAGAGCCAGAAGCAGGAGGACCAGACACGTCAGCCTCCCCTTCATTCACGGCACCAAACAATCCCTCTCCACCAGAGGGGCCAGGAGGCTTGTGCTGCTCAGCCAGTGCTGGTGTGACATCCTGATGAGGACAAAAGGGAGGGGGTGAAACTTATTTTGTCATAGCACTATGCCAGTTTTCTTCCATGTAAATGATCTGGCACAATTCTTACCAGCAAGGTTCTTTCAAATGAGCAACATCTTTTGGAGCACAGAGAATCTCCAGATAAAAAGATGAGTAAAAATGACAAATTGCAACAAGTGAGAAAAGACAGTGATATCTGACCTGGGCTTGAGGAGGGCATGAGGTACTGTTATTAACTTCTGCGTGGTCCTCTTGCTCTGTTAACAAAAGACAAATAAATAAGATCACACAAATGTTTTGCATAATGACCCGAGGTGTGTACAGTAACTTAATTAGTTGCAGTAGAGGATTCGAAGAACACTTACCATTTGTTTCATATGCTTCACGAGCCTCTCTCTCCAGACGCTGCCTAAGGAGCTCCTGTTGTTTGGCCAGATACTGCTTGATAAAGCTGTTCTGGCTCATTTCCTCACCAATCTAAATACAGAGAGACCATTAAAAATAGGATACAAGCCTTCAAGGCCAATTACACTTACTTTTTGCAGACATTTACGAGAATGGTGCTACTATACATTTTGTAATTCATACTTAAAAGGTGATTACATGTAAAGAGACTTCAGCCATGAAATTAAAGCATCTCACACTTACCTGTGAGTTTGGCTGCAGTCCAATGTGAGCGGTGGAGGTCCTCTGCAGGTTCTCCAGCATGAGAGCCTGTTATTAAGACAAGACTTTATTCAGTCAACATAAATAACAGAAAGAGAGTTTGTACTGGTGCTTCTGAATATAAATATCTGGTCATTCATGACAACCTAGTGTGCACTGTATTCAGTTATGATTTTCATTACGACTGCCAATACTTCCATTTGTTGCAAACTATGAGTCTGTGTGTGCTTTGGCATGTCAACAGCAATGGGACAAACTCATCATTCTGCATCACTGCCTCTCCTTTTCACAGTTGAGAGCAACTGGAAACTCATAGAGAGGGAGAGCAGGATGGCATACAGTAAGATCCCAGGTCGGAAGGAAACAGGTAACATGGCAAGAGTCATATGGCTCAATCAGAACTTACAGCAAGGCAACTCACATGCTGTAGCAGAAAGCAAACATGAGAATAATGAGGCATAAAGATGCAAGCAAAACCTATTGGACCTAACTTGGCTTATATTGTACAATCTTGTAAGTAAAGATTTTGTTGCTTTTTTAATCCATCTCTGTTCTTACACTCTATGGCAGCTACACAGCATCCCACCTACATTTGTTCACCATGCATGCACACACAAGCATACACACAAAAAAGACTTGCGTAATCTTCAATAATGGCATAATCTCCAATATCTTGTGCAGTGATAAGCAGCAAAGCAAACAACACATGCAATACCTAATGTAACCAATAATGGAAATGTGACCATTCGAGGTCAGTGGCTTGTTTTTGTGCTACCGAAACTTCCATATTCTAAGAGGGATTTTTAGGTGGTAAAAGACAATGTAACAACAATGTAGTAAATTGGTTTATATGTTGCAACTAAATAACACAGTTTCCGGATTTTACATGTGAGGTAAAGCTGACATAAACGCTACATCTGGATAATAAACGTCTATCACGGGAATGCAAATGTAAACACCACTTGCTGCTTTCATGGCGCAATTCAGCAGACAAATGGTAATTAACCGAACTACCCAGTTTAAAAAAGAAAAGACTGGCCCAACTTTCACGGCGAGCAGATTAGATTAAATACCTGCCGCAATGTAAACAAACTGGCCCGTACAGGGCATATGGCAGCTCGCGGGCCTCAGATACGTTTGTGAGCCGAAGTGGTCCTATATTTGGCGGAATATGGCGAAATGCGTCTATTCGCATACATTAAAGTTAGCCATCTGAAGTCAGCTGATAAAAGTTGTCGAGCTACTAAATTACCGGTGTAACGTTCACCTTCCCGGCTAAACTCGTGCACAGCAGCGTCACTTTGGACAGACGCCGTTAACGGGAACACACACAGCAACAAGCCAGGCCATAGCTCAAGTCACAGCCAGGGAAGCTAACGAGCTAACAGGACAACATCAGCCGACACACACTTTGAGATTAGCCTCTAAGTTTACCCAACTCCCGCTCTTGCTACAGTTGCTTTATTTTTGCACGGCGAAAACACTGCTCGGCTGCAGTATATTGCACATAAACGCATTTTTGTAGCTGGTTAGCGGTCGTTAACCTCGACAACTCTACTACGCTGTTTGCCAGTAACGATACTCAGTTGTCGGCCCGCGGGAGAGCATCAGCCCGTCTCGTCGCTAACGCTAGCTCGCAGCAACCGGGCTCCGGTATTTGGCGGCACAAACTCACCCCTTTGAGCCTTTTGATGAGAGCATTCTTCTGCCCGCTTTTCGAGAGTCCTCGCTCCTCGAGAGCTGCCTTTAAATCGGCCACTCGAAGGGACTGGAGCGGTCTCCCGTCCAGGGTAACGTCTTCGAGATCCGCCATTTTCCGTTCCTCTAGTCAGTTCCCAGCGAGAGCTACGAGCAACGCCTTCCTCCACCCAGCGTCACCGCCGACGACTTCCCCCTAATCAAATATCACATAAACACAAGCTTTCTCAATATTTAAAGCCTAAGAATTACATTTCACTGTTTTTAAATGCATTTGTTTTACACATTATACACACATGTTAGTTTTAGTCTTTTTATTTGATCAGCAACATACTGCGCAAAATCTGCGCAAGCTTGATTTCCTCTGCAACAAGGCTAATTAGCTGGACTCGCTTCCTGTATGTTTTTAGAAAGCTTAGCGGGACCCTGCTTCGACACCGCCGCACCGAAAATAAGGTAATTTGCGTTCAAGCAAAACATGGGTACTCACAAACATTTATGTTAGGAGAAGTTAGCTGGACGCTGGGTTTAAATTCAGACTCCGACAGCAGTGTTGCTGAGATATAAGCTAAGCTACATGTTACCCAGATCAGAGTCTCTCTCAGCGGTTGCGGATTAATTCACAGCAGAGGGAACAGCCGGCTTTTCTCAGGCTGAGACAAACCTGCGTTTCCAAAGATGTCGTGGTTCAATCATGTCAGTCAAGGCTCGAATCAGCAGCTCACTGACAGCCACAGACTGGCAGCCACAGACGCCTTGTGTAGCACCTTCACCTCCGGTCTTAGAGGTCCGGAGGCAGAGCGATCACCGACCCTGGCTCCGCAGCACTGGACCGGCTGCGCCTCCTCTCCCAGCCCGGAGGACTTTCCTTCAGCCCCGCGGGGAGTAGCCAGCCCTCCCAGCCTAGAGAAGCTGTCCTGCTCTTCTCCCGGCGCAGGTCAGGTGAGAGACCCCGAGCCCATCTCCTATGTGAGCCTCCAGGAGCAGCGGTGCGTCCTGAGCTGGTTCCAGGGCTGGACCTCCACCCAGAGGGAGCGGTTCCTGCAGGATCTGCTGGGGAAAGCTGTGCCTGGCAAAGTGTGCACCCTCCTAGATTCACTCAGCACTCTTCAGGTACTTTCTACACTGTCCCTTTCGTCAGATACCCCCAGAGAGTGATGCTGTGTCATGGCTAACATGTGACATCTCTTTTTGTCCCCTGACCAGGTGAAAGACAGACTACCAAACATCTTTGAATGCCAGCTGCGCCTGTGGACCCAGTGGTTCGAATCTTGGGGAGAAGAGGAGAGGAATCATTTCCTGCACATGCTTGAAGAGCGGGACCCAGTTTTTGTCGCCCACTTTTACAGGAGCGTAGCCGGCACAGCAGGAAGAGACTGAGCAATGTTTCCAGTGTGATGGAAAAGCAAGTGATTATGAGAAAATGTGTTAAAGAGGTGATATGCTGTGGGAAATGTGATTAGATCTGGGATAGTTCTCTTGAAAGAAATGTTTGTGTGACTGTGATGGGACTCCATGATGGAGGGGAACCATTTCATTGTAAGAACAGAAGTGTTCATTCAATATAAGCTGTTTTTATTCAGTTTCCTACGCAGGTTTCTCTAGGGCTGTTTCACGCATCATACCACTTTTTTTATGAAGTTCACAACTTTTTGCTCAATGCTTACGTCATGAGTGAGGCTCTGCCATTTTTAGTGACCCAATGGCATAAACGTGAAATAAACAGGTTTAATATCTGGCTGTAAACAGTTAAACTTACAGAGTTTTGTTTGTCTTTACCGGGCAGAGTGATTAAAACACATGGAATGACACGCACAAGAGGTCAAATCCTTTTCCAACCACAGAAGAATAAACAAAATGCATTGTTGTATATTCTTTGTTCCTTTATTGTCTGAAACATCCAGCCACAGTAATACGTATGTGTGACTTTCAACATCCTCAACACAAACATTAATAAATGGACAGATTTGCTCTGTTAACCTGAGGTTGTCTTATAGGTTACTGCTATAAAAGTACGATACTTTTTTCTATCTAACTTCTTTTATATTTTTTATATGTTTATGTATTAATTACTATTTCTATTTATTGCTCATTTGAGCTTATTCAGATGCCCATCCTCACTTACTCACTCGGCCTTTCCTTTTCCTCGCTATAGCCTATGCTTAAACTACCTCATTAAGCAGATCATCTGATTATAAAAATATTTTAAATATAACTCAGACTAAATGACACTAATGTCTTTTAACTCGCAAAACCTTTATTGCGCTTTCAGTAACAAGGTTTTACTTGCCAAACAGAAACATGTGGCACTACGTGGGTGTTTTCGGACCCTCTCTGTGTGTGGTAGTGTGTGAGTGGCAGGGTGTGCCCTGATGTTGGTGTCACGATGGTAGAGTGGTTGATGACTCGCATGGTCCAACCACATCAAACCGGCCTGAATGTTTGGGGATGTTTTGTGTTTCTGCACTAGTGGACATCTCACGGTTTTCTGCAGACAGCTATCATTGGGTTTGCTGTGTTGGGATCTGAGGTCATACCTGTCAACCTGAGAAATGTAAGAGATTATCTGTATCTTCACGCCCCATCTTGTTGGGGAAATTGAAATTCAAACATTTAAAGCAGTACTTTAATATGTCACTTCCATAAAGTTGGGGGAGTCACAAGGGACAGATTTAAAAAATAATGGTCAAAACCGAAGTAGCAGAGGCTTAGATATCCTGACACTTGGATGTTGGTATGGGTCAAGCTACAAAAACACTGGATCCTACATTACCGATAATACAGCTGGTGAGCATCTTTCCATTGACTCTCTCGTCTGGTAAACAGATTTCACAAAGCTCCTCCAGAGCCACAGAAGACATTACGCAGCTATTTGTTTCACATTTATTATATGTGTTGTGTGAAGGGTGTATATATATTTTTATCATCACATTTATGTAGTTTGAACATTTATCATATAGGAATTCAATGTCGACACTTAATAGAGGTATCAAAAAATCTGCAGGCTGCAAAATCTCAAGAAAGTAAATGAATTCTTGTGTGTGTGACTCTCTGGCATAGATCACCTTCTGTTCCACATAAGTCAGTTTGTTTTGAAGATGTGAGGAGAGAGAAAAAACAGCAGTGTTCTGTGTATGAGCACACAGATGGTTGGACATAGTGTTGTAGTCATCCTACAATTTGTTATCCTCCCTGCTCTGTTCCTCTAACACCTGTTGCAGTTGGCTGAGCCTGGCATCCTTCTCATCCAGCTGCTGCTCCTGGGGCTGTTGCCATTGTCTCTTTAAGTCTGTCTGATGAAATGCATAGGTCTAAAACAACATCAAATGACCCACTGGATCTCAAGGATAAAGGATCCCACCATTACACTGCTTGCTTTAAGTTAATTACTACCATACCATTCTTCCAATATACACTGACTGAATGTATTTATTTTATGTATGGACAGAGAGGTGGGCTTATTGCTTTGTGTAAATCTGTTGTGTTGTGAAATAAGCACAAAAACTACATCAAATGACTCACTGGATCTTAAGGACAGCTGTATGTATAAATTGATAATGAGGTAATGTTGAGAGACTACCATCACAGTGTTGGCATCGCTGCAGCACATTTTCAGTATTTTGAGACCTTCAGCATCTTCAATGGAAATCCTTGAGACTTTACTGGTGTTTGGTGGTTCAATAGTTCTCTCTCTCTCTCTCTCTCTCTCTCTCTCTCTCTCTCTCTCTCTCTCTCTCTCTCTCTCTGCAGCAGTGTTCAGATATGAGACATTTTATTTAGACATGTATCAGATCAAACCGAAACTCTGGGTCGATCATTTCTGCAGAAAAAAAAAATCCACAGAAATTGTTTTATTAATATTAAACAAAATACGAGAGGTTTAACTCCAAGTCAGGTGAATTTACTCAGAAATGCATCAGTATTAAAGGTCTCCAGAAGCTGTTTCATTTTGTTGTGTAACTGGGCTTGACCAGCTGTAAAGGAATAAAGACACAATTAAACATATGCTGTTAATGCTGTTCCAAGTGTTCTGTCTGAACATGTACCATACTGTACATGTGGAGCACGGTCTACAATGAAAGGCTTGCAGCCAGTAATAGCTGAGGCTGTCGAACTGCATGCAGCAAACTGCATTTTCAGCTGTCTGACTTCCCTCCTCAACCCGAAGGCTTCATTATCTGTGAGAGGGAGTACAGGTTATATGAGAGCAGCAATAAGCTCGTCAGTCTTAACCAGTGATAAACCTCAGATTCTAAAAGAGGGAATACTCACCTAGTTGGCTGTTGTCTCCTGAGGCTGCCTGTTAAGCCGAGTCAGCTGCTCCTTCATACCTGACAAAGCATGTTAGGGATGTCAGATGTTAACTCAGCACGTTAATAGAGTGTGTAACCATATATGTTTCTATAGCATGACAGTCCTATAAGAACCACACACAAGCACAAGTTTTAAAAATAAAACTGTGGGGAAACAAAATATGTTTCATTGGTTAAAATGAACACAAGAATACATTAAAAAAGGTTCTTGAATATTTCTATGTGATAAGATTTAACACTGCAGATGATACAGTAACAACAAACCACAGGAGATCAGAATCAGAATCAGAATCAGAATGGCCTTTATTGTCATTATACAGGATGTACAACGAGATTGGAGAGCTTCTCCTTCAGTGCAATAGTCAAGTTAAAAAGTATACAAAAATGTATAAGTAAAAACAGACAGTTTAGTAAAATGTACAAGATATATACAAAGATGAGATGCAGACATAGAGAGATATGAAAAAGCATTAAAAAAAAATCAAAAATTCTACATTTATACTTTTGAGATCAGCTCATACTCGTTGGGTTATCTGATGTCAACAGAGTATTGTAAAGATTATCCAAATTTCTACAGATAGTAAATGTGTTTATCTCACTCTATAAGTCACTGTTTGGGGGACTCACTGGGATCTTTGTCATGAAGCCATCCACCTGAGTAAGAGTAAGAACCTCCAGCCATTGCACTGTTTGCTTCATGCCATAAAACCTTCCTCTTCTATCAGCAGCCCAAATGCTTTTTATACATAGCTGAATGATCAATGTCTGGGGGTGGTGTTGGCTCCCCAAAAAAGAGCAGCAAACCAATGAATACCTTTATAAAAAGCTAAAGCAATGTAAAAAAAAGTTGTAACACCTTGCCAAATATACGCAATTTGTATAATTTCTCTATAGGGCTAATTACAAAATGGTAAAACTCAGTTGGCCAGTAGGCCGACATTTACATACCAGGTACAGACATACCAGGCAGGAGGCTGAAGAATATTGTCGTTCTTTTTTTATGCTACATGTGTGCCATGACACCATTTAGCCTATCTATAATACTAAAGTGTCCATGACAGGTAAACCTTAACTAATTTAAGAATATGATTTAAGATGATGAAATCAATGTTTTTTTTAAAAATCCAAATATTAAATGGAAGTAGTAAACAACACACTTGAGCTTTCTCTAAATATCTTCTGTAAGACTTCAGTATTATACAAAGTCTTAGTTTGTAACAGAATGTCAAGAGAAAGCTGAATTTTTACATGCAGTGCTAGAATAATAGAAAAAAGCAACCATGAAATAATTTATATAATATATTTTGGCCTTTGTAAACAATACAACATCATTATGTCATTATGCATTCCTTGGAAGTGTTTGTTTTTCCCGCGCCACCCTGAAGGTGTTGTCTGTCTGCCATCTGAATCCATGTGACTGCAGCAGTGAAAATGTATACAATATGTGTTATGTTATAATATAACATGTCACCAAAATATTTTGTTCTCTGGCAGGTGTTTTTATATTGTCCATCCTCAAATTTCCAATCAAGGTAAAATGTTCTAGAAATACATCAGTATATACATCAGTACATAAGTATAACACTCTGGAGATACAAGCTATATGACTTTATAAACATTTACGTGCTGTTCGTTTGTGAATCAGGAGTTGTTTCAACAAGCAATAAAAGAGACACCGAAATGAAAATCATTGCAAAACATAAAAGAGCTGTGTCATCCATAAAGCAGAATACATGCATGTAATCATGAGTCAGCATTTGCTTTGTTAAGCTTGACATGTGATTTGAGCTTCTTTTCATGTTTACAGTATTTCTAGTGGAGGTGCTTCCTGTAAAGTTGATGTGTTGTTATGAGTGCCTCAATGTTCTTGTTCTTGGGCTGTTTTGTAGGGATGCAAGTAGCCAGAAGTTGCTGACCTCATTAAATGAGGACACTGTGAATGCAGAAAACTGAAACTGCAACATAAATCCCTCAACAAACAGTTGTTGGATTTCGAATGGCAAAGCCTGGAGACAGAAAGTTGCATCCATGAAAAAGCATGCCGTTGAATTATAATTGCTGTCCTGCCTGCAAAGAATGTGCAAATGTTCAACACCAGAACAAAATCTAGACTTTGATTTAAAGGATCCTTGTATTAAAATTACAGAAAAACAGATTTTCTCTCCATCTTTTCATTTTATTCACTTACCTTTTGAGGTATTCCATTCTGAGATTGCTACCTCCATTCCAGTGCAAAGGTGTGAATGCTATTTAGTTTGTGTTGATCTCAGCACTGAAAAATGTCATTAAAAATTGCAACATATGTTTCCTGTAACAGTATCCCCTGGGCAGTTTTCATTGGAACTGTTGGCAGACCTGTTTTTCATAGTGATAATTAAAACCTTCTTTTGTGTGTGACTATGTCCATATCACGAGACACAAAGAATATCCTTCCATACTGTAATGTTTGAAAATGTCATTAAATGAGAATGTTCACTAGGACTTCTCTTCCACTTTTTAGGTCAATAATCTTAAAGTGAAAAGAAAGAGAGAAAACCCTTGCACACGCACAAAACCTTTCCAGTTATTGATTAGACCACAGGTAAGACTGACACTGGTATGAAGCTATGCTGGGAATGATAAGGTCAACTTACTAACTAACCAATAAAAGAAGACTGACAAGAAAGCTGAGGAAGTGTATACAAAATCTTAATAAAATCACATATACATATACAATATTCTACATTTGTGTTGACCATGATGCAGACTAGTGTATACTATCATGATTTGGAAATTATACTTACTTAGGCTTAAACTGATTGTAGAGGCTTTTATTTGACATCTGTTTACAGTATTCCCTGTTGTGTCTGCAAGCTTCCAAGTTCATTTGTTGATCATGAATGACTCTTTTCTATTCAGGACATTTTTTGTGATGAGATGCCAGATACCATAAGATCAAAGAGAGCTGGACAAAGGATTTTGTTATTCAAATGATTTAGTAGGAGGAAACCTTTTCCAACCGATATTTCCAATTTTTATGCAAAATACCGATGGATGCCGTTTATATAAGTTACTACTACTCCTACTATTTCTGCTTCCTTTCACCATTGGGGCCCCTCGGTATAATTAGAGCCACATTCACAGGCCACATGAGTGTTTGGAAGACTGCAGCGCCATCATGTGTGGATTCTTTAAAAACCAAAGACCACCTCCGACACTCACCAGCAAGATAGTTCACTGACTCTGACCTATCGTTACGTAAACTCCTCCGCGGCCTCCAACCGTGTTAAGATCGAAATGTTATTTAACAACAAACTAGCGCGATAGGGCATGAATCTAAAACGGCACCGGCAATTGTTTTCCATAAATTTTTAGAAATATATGGGAAATATCAAAACTGCATTCGTATCTCACTAACATATATTTAAAAAATATCAACGCTTCATCTTCAAGTTCAACTACAAGTATTCAAGCGAAGCAGGAAGTCAAAACAAATGAATCTCAGCGTCACCTCCACTCTCTGCTTTGTTTGGCGTGTTCTCGCGATACTACGGTGTAGGCGATGCCTTATGCTTGATAACTATTTAACTGTAACATCGCTGTGTTGTTGCAGAGCCAGACTGTTTTTTCACCGCAGCTCATTAAACCAGCTGTGACATTTGCACCGATACGTTTCCTTGTCCGGTTTCCTCTGAGGAACTATTGTTGGAACTTGATAAACCAGATCCAGCGCTTTCTGTGGAATAAGGTATTAATTATTTTTATGCAATTGCACTGTACTGACTGTATTGATTTTGAAGTAAGTTTTTGCAATCTACTTTGCAAAATAACAGCATAGTCTCGCCCCTGATAAGCATAAATTATTAATTAATCACATCGTGACAACGAGTTGTCTCTTTCCTCTTAAAGTCTTGAATTTTTCTTTGAATTATCAAAGGTTTTTGTGTTATACAAACGTGTTAAAACAAGAGGAATTTCTTTAAAAGAGTAGTAAAACTGTTTGTTAAAAGAAAAAAAGAGTATTGTTCAAAATAAATGAGTTCATATATCACACACACTGTTGTTGCATAACTGTGAGTGGACCTCATGTAGTTGTGTAAGGGAAGAAAAGAAGCTCCTCCAGATGAACTCTGGACAATGGGTGGAGATAGCATTTTGATTAATACAACTATGTTGCAATTTATTTTTGAGATTCCTGGTTGACCTTTGATCATATTTAGCCAACACAGACCTCTGTTCAACATATTTACTTTTAGTTCATAAGGTGTGTTTGAGTTCACTGTTGATTTACAATTTCACTTTTCTTATCCATCATGCTTTTATCTACCTCCTGAGCTACAAGCCACCCCTGATGGTGTGTGCTGTTTTTTCCTCCCACAGAGAAAATGTCTCTGTCTGGCTGGGTGTGCTTGGTCACAGGTGCCTCCAGAGGTATTGGCAGGGGAATAGCTCTCCAGCTGTCCGAGGCCGGAGCCACCGTCTACATCACTGGGCGCCAGGAGGGGACTCTGAAACAAACTGCTGCACAGGTCAAAGTTTGAGCTTGAATTTCTACAAGAGCTACTTCAGACAGCTGCATGGGCCCCTAATGTGTTTGTCCTCGACACAGGTTAAGGAGAGGGGTGGCAACTGTGTGCCAGTTATCTGTGACTCCACAAATGACAAAGACGTTGAGGAACTGTTTGAGCAGATCAAACGTGAACAGAATGGCAGGTTGGATATCCTGGTTAACAATGCCTATGCTGGAGTACAGGTAGATGGACTGCACTGTCATGAAACGCTACTTGGTGTATCGCGTCCTTGATATAGTAGAATTACTTGTGGATGATTTGTTATTCCAGGCTATCTTTGACAATATGGGGAACAAGTTCTGGGAAATCGATCCGTCCATTTGGGATTCCATCAACAACACAGGCCTCAGGTACGTTTTTTTTTTTTTTTTTTGCTTAGTCACGTCTAGTAAGACAATTGAGTCATTGGAATGCTGCTTAATCATCTACTTGTGTCTAGTGACAGAGATATAACTCAACTTTTTTTAGTTTTGAATTATCTGTCAGTAGTTGTGATCTCAGAACACATAACAAAAGAAAGCAGGAGAGTGAAGTGAAACTATGTTATAGATGTAGTGTTAATTCAAGCAGTATACATATGCATTTTATTAAAACTGGATTGGACAAAAGGGATTTAAATTATTTCCACTTTATTTATCTGGCAGGGGACACTATTTCTTCTCAGTTCATGCATCCCGGTTGATGGTGGCTCAAGGTCGTGGTTTGATAGTCACCGTTTCATCTATAGGGGGGCTGCAGTACCTCTTCAATGTGGCTTACGGCGTTGGTAAAGCTGCAGTAAGTTCTCCTTAAGTTGAAGGTTATCAAGACCAAAATCTCATTCAATGCAAGTGCACGTACAGTATAATCAACTCAGTGTAATAAAACCTGTTTTGTTTTGTGCTTTGTTTCCAGTGTGACCGGCTGGCAAAAGATATGGCTGTTGAGCTGAAGAGTAGGGGAGTGACTTCTGTCAGCCTCTGGCCGGGAGCAGTACAAACAGAGTTGCTCACTCAGTTCTCAACGGAGATGGATACAGTAGCGGGTATAGGGGCGAAGGTAGACTTTTCTCTAATAGCAAATCTTTACCTATGGGAAATACTTTATTATTTGTCTTTTCCTAAGTGTCTGGATTTTTGTTTCCTCAGTTTAAAGACGTCATTGCCAACGGAGAAACGGTAGAAATGAGTGGGAAGTGCATTGTCAAACTGGCAAAAGGTAGGTTTATACTGTATGATATGGAATTCACCTATCAGATTTTTAAATGGAGACTGAATTGCAAGAAGTGAGCACTAGAGAAGCATTTACTGGTTTAATGGATTACTTTTTAGAGTCTTGTTTTTTTTGCAAACTAAGCATACATTGCTCGCTCTCTCTGCCTGAAAGATAAAAATCTGATGTCACTGACTGGGAAAGTACTCATGACCTGTGATCTGGCAAGACGCTATGGTTTAAAAGATGTTGATGGTGAGTTGGTATCAGCTTTTTATATTGACTTGAAGATTTTAGATTTGGACCTATGATAATGTAAAATCACATAATCCTAATATTTTGTTTTATCTTTTTATTTCCAGGACGTGATGTAATCGACTACACCTCCCTAAAATCCATTGTGTCCCAGATCCCATATGTCTCCTGGCTGTCAGTTGTAGTCCCCTCATTCCTTCGCCTGCCACGTTTTGTGCTCACCCTGGCAAACGGCCGGTTCTGAACATTGCCTTTATCAGCATCAAAGTGTCAGTGTCATACTGTGTGGTACTCTCATACTGTGCAACCTGTAGCTGTCCATTATTGATGCATAAAGGACAGCAAGACCCTAAACAGTTTTGACTTACAATTTTTTTTTTTGAAGGAATATTGTTTAAATTACAGTAATAAATCCATTCTAGTATATTTTCTACAATTTCAACATTAACACTATTACCAGCTGTGGGTGAAGCCACTCAATGTGAAAATGGGACATTAGGGTTACTTTATTATTACTACATATTGTGTATTTTTCTGAAGGAGTAAACAAAATCCCACATTTCTACAGATCACATTTTAAATACTGTATAAATCTTTGAGTATTTTTGCATTTATTCTTCTATTTCTCTTAAATGTATACATACACACACCGGTACTAATACAGTATTTGGCTAACGATTGGTTAAATAAAGAAATCTTAACTTGCTGCTGTTTACATTTTTCATTCCTTGCAAAGTAACAAAGTGATAGCATCTTCAAACTGATGAAAACGTGGAATCTGTGGCAGGAAGACCACTATCTACATGTCATCCATGTTATTCTAGTACTCAGTATTAATCAATTGTAACTGCTACCTCTGACTGAGCGAGTGAATCACTGGCATAGGGCTGGCCTATTTTCACAGAACTTCACCTGGTGTTGTATATTGCTCGAGGGCACAGTATCACTGGATCACAGTTGATAGTTTACCTCCATCTTGTTTACAAAACAAAGAGAAATTTAACAGGCTGTCTCACTAAGTATCTCTTTTCAGAATTTGACTTTGTTGGTATGTCTAAGCCTCTCTGGGTCTTAATTTTAGAGAAGTGTGAAGTCCTCCCGTAGAACATTTAAAAATTAAATTACATTTAAAATTATTTCAATTATTGGGATTTTTCTAATTTTTTAACAGATATTTTGAAAGATGTACTCCTCAACTTGGAGGTTTAAAAACTGTTTCTCTATACTGCCATCAATAAACATCCTAGTAAAATTGAATTATAAATACACAGCCCTAAAACTTGCTCTTAAATAACATCACATGTTCAGTTTTTAAATGTAGAATGCAACTTCTATGTTGTTAAAATGCCCACATTTCAAGGAGACACAGTGTCCTGAGTGGCAGCTCTGGCCTCTGGATTGATGCTCTGTAAGTTAAATCTTGATGACAATGGAGGTTCGTGTAAGCACAAATATATATTTACAATGATTAAACTCATGGCTCCAAGTCAGCACAGCAGGAGCTGGATGAATTCAGTGCTAAGCTGCTGATTTTTTGCTTGATGATCAGATGTTTGCGAGCCTGATTCTTTTAGGGGGGGAGGACTGGTGGGTGGTTGACGTGCAAGTGTTTAGCCTACTGCCACGGATTTACTATACAGGCGCCTCCTCCGTCCAATCCCCGGCCTGCTCTCCCAGACTGGCACACCCACCCCGCCATCACTGTGGGAGAGTCCGTTGGGCCTTCTGGGCTTCCTGGTCTTCGGCTCCGCCTCGCCTCGATCTGGCCGGACAGGGAAAACACTTCTCAGTTAAAGAACAAAAGCAACAACGGATGGACCGACGAGGGGGACGAAGTGAACGGCGACTCGAATCCAGACACTGAACCTCCCGGACTGAGAGACTTGAGCCCTCCGCGGCGGGGTTTATCCGACGACCGAACTCCCACCAAAGGCGACAAACTTGGTCGCCTCGCATCTTTGTATCCAGACCGTAATCCGTCGAGGTGCTTGATAAATAAGACAAGGGTCAAACAGGCAGACAGACGGCATTGTTTCCCCGGTCTTCCTCTAAACTTCGGCCATAAAAGAAGCGGAGTGGAAGAGGGGAAACTCCGGGCTCCTTTTCTTTCCCTCTCGCTCAAACGCACCTCGGGGATAAAGGGCTGTTTAGGCGTTTTGGGTAAGTTTATTTTTATGTTTCACTGAAGCGTGTCTGACGGCGAAGTGCGCCTGTGCAGAGTGAAGCCTTTTAGTTAGTACGCCATAAAGGGGGACACACCGGACTGCTGTCGCTGCTGGTACCCAGAGCAACTTTTACAGCTTTTTGTTCCACCAAACACAAAGATGCCAGGTAGAAAGTCTCACGTAGCATGAAAGGAAACCAACAAACAGTGGGGAGGCCACCACATGATCTCATCCCCGTGGATTCCTGTGTGTCACCAGTGACTAACACTGTGATTTCATAATGTTTGCTAATGTTTTTTTGGTACACTTTCTTGGCTGGCTCCTTTCGACCTGAATCGTCTGCTATGGCGAAACCCATATTTCCTCTGCTGTCCCAAATACAGAACCGTTCCTCCTGAATGAAGAGGGCATGGTTTCTTTTAGCACACTTTCCAATTAATTGTTAACAAGCACCTGATTTATGTAAATAGGTGATGAATGCAATGGGACTAATTTGTCTAACTATTGACCGAGAAGTGCATTTGAATTAAAACTGTATTTAGCCCTCTAATGGCAAAATTGACATTTCCATTGTGATGTGTTAAAGTGATGGCTCAACACCTGTTGCTGAAAAACAAAATTGTATTGTTATTCATTTAGTTCTCATTAGGAATATATGATGCTGTTTACATGTGTAGTGTGCCCAGAATCAGACTGAGTATGACCGATGCAACTTATTTTCTCCATCCCCAGGTTTCTGCCTTTGTGAAGTGGAGACACTTAACTTTCGGGACTGAGAACTTGGGAAGTGGAACAAAGCCCGACTGGACAGGGGTGAGAAAGTAGACTGTGATGGATTTCTCATAGATCCCCATTCCCCACGCTCCCACCCTTTGCGACCAATCCCCCCACTCACACAAAACAAAAGTCAGTCACCACTCTTTGGGGGGAGGGGATCCCAGTCTGGACAGAGTATACGACTAGTTTCATTGGGAGTTGAGAATTAGGAGAGCAAAGCAGGGGAGGGGGAGGGGAAACAGCTGTCAGATAATTGACTTTGAGAATGAATGAGAACAGAAAGTTTTAAAAACATCATAGTCTGTACTCTCAAAAAACATTCCTTCTCCTTACAGTGATCTTATCTGTAGGGTGACTACACTTTGGCTGTTGACTCCAGAAAACATCAACAACTAAATCTGTTTTTCTTTCTTCTCTTAGGTGAAAGAGCTTATTTTGCTATCCCAGATGGCGACCTACAGTGAACATAATGGCAGAAATGGACTTCTTATGGGCATGAAGGAGTCTTTTGAAGGGAAAGTAACAAAGACAGAATGTGAAGGAAAGCTTGAAGTTAAACACTCCTCCAAGGATTTGCATCACTCTGCCAGCTCAACTGAAAGCAACGCAAGTGGCGTGGCTAGTTTCACCACTAACCACAACTCTGTTGTGTGCCTGCCCCTAGTGTCAGAGGGACTGAAATTGGTATGGACACAGTCGGATCAAACCCGTGAACTTGACACAATCCCAGAGCTGGTCCAAGCCTTTAACTTATTTCCATACCCATCTTCCCAGGAGATTAACACCCTGGCTCGGGTATGTGCCTTGCCACTGGACAAAGTTAAGGTGTGGTTTATGGTGCAGAGAATTAAATATGGTATCAGCTGGTCCTCAGAGGAGATAGAGGAGACACGGCGGAAGCTGGCAGTGCCTGAGCTTCAGGATGACTCCACTGAAACAAATGAGGAAGCCAATTTGAAGAGCAACAGCAAAAGTTTTGAAGAATTGGTAATTGAGGAGAAGGATAAGGATAAGGATAAGGATGAGTTGGAGGGTGCTCTCTCCAGCTTCACCCCCCAAAAGAAGAAACCAAAGTGTGAGTCACCAGATTCCTATAAACCAGCCAAACCCACTGCCCCGTGTTTCAGTTCCACCCTCCCGCCTCCTCAGGATTCATACTTCTACCGCCCACCAGCAGACACACCAGCAAGCACAGCAGCTGATGTCTCCCTGGACCTTTCAGAGTCATCTTCTCGACAGCACCGTCATGGGCGCTACAAAAAGTCTAAAGCTCAGCTCGCTGCCCTTCGAAAGAGCTTTCTGAGAGAGAACTGGCCCGCAGAGGCAGAGCTTAGACGTTTGCAGGAAGAAACAGGGCTGAGCCGTAACGACATTCGTAAATGGTTCAGTGACAGCCGGTACCAGCTTAGGGTTGGCCGAGGAAGCCTGGCTGCAGCCCAGAACTACTCTCAACATGCTGCAGTTGGAGGCAAACATGATCAACAAATTCAGCCGCTTCAACTTACTACTCAAAAGACTCGTCAACAAAATGGAGTGAAGGGCCCTGAGGGAGCCCGAAGCAATGGGATTAGAAATTCACATTTTTTTCAGACCTTTCTGTCAAACAGCCTGGAAGCATTTGGAGAAAGGGTCCTTGATGCAGATGGATATGATGCTATGGAGGAGCTTTCTGGTGATGGGGACAGTTTTAAAGACGAAGAACAAAGTGAAGAACAACCCCTGCAACTGACCAAGACCTGCAAGATCGAGCCAGATGTGCCACAGGAACCATCAGGTACATTAAAATCCTCTCCCTGCTCTTCCCCCTCTGGCAGCCCACCACTGACTGCCTCGCCCAATAAACCGCTTTCAAAGAGCATCAGCACATCAAAGAAGTCAGCCCACTCAGCCAAAGCCAGTCCCTCACAAACTCCCTTGCGTGTCTCAGGGGCTTCCTCATCCACATCCCCTGCCCTTACTCCTGCTGGGCGACCAAGAAAGACCAAGGAGCAGTTGGATGTATTAAAGCAGCACTTCTTGCGCTGCCAGTGGCCCAAGAGTGAAGATTACACTGAACTTGTTAAGCTTACGGGTTTACCCCGTGCAGATGTTATCCAGTGGTTTGGGGACACGCGGTATGCCGTTAAAAACGGCCAGCTGCGCTGGGTAAAGGGTGTCCGTGACCAGTTCTTGGCAGAACTTGCAGCCCAGCAAAGTAGCAGTGGTTTAATTAACGGAAGTGGCTCTGTGACATCTACTCGGGCTGGGGCGGGCCGCAAACGAAAATCTCAAGCAAATGCAGCAAGTACAGATTCCCCTGATATCCAGCCTTTGGTAACATATTACCTTTCAACAGGCCCACTACATGAAAAAGATCTTGACTCTCTATGCAAGAAATCCAGAATGAGCTACCAGCAGGTGCGAGATTGGTTTGCAGCTCAGGATGTTGGGGAAACTGAGGAAGAACCTATTGTTACTGATTAAGACACTGGAACCAGACTTTTTTTAAAAAAGAAATTCAGAGTGCTCCTCACATCCTTTGCACCAACAAGCATAGTTGTTACTTTGGTTTAAATTGCTTTAATTGAGGCAGGTTTGTAACATCCAGTCTTCCCAGTACAAGCCCAAAGTGAGGTTTGTGTTTTTTTTATATATGCTGCATTTCCTGCTTATCCTAATATATTTGGACTTGAATTATAATTGTGCTGCCTGTGTTGCTGTAAATAGGACAGTAACTTGTACACTGGTTTGCTATATTTTTTTGAACTTATTATTTTTGTTTAGATATCACATCTACAGATTTTTTTAGTATGCTATTGTAGCAGTATAATTTAAACTGGTTGTACATTTGGTACCTGACTATAGCAGATAAGTAACTGCTCCGGAAAAATGTCTATGTTGATGACTTTGTTGACTGATCACTGTGTGTAATCATTCCTTTACAGCCAATAATTCCTTGTCATGAAAAGCACACTGGACATGTACACTTTAAATTGACATCTTGCACTTTGGTTTTAGAGCCTGCTGCCATTATGTTCATTAAATCCACTTCTTTCACAAAAGATGAGTTCCTAACTTAACAGTGTCATTCTTGATCCATTAAGAGTGAAACCAATTATCATGCCTTTTGAAAACAGCATGATACATTTAATTGTACTACTGTCTACAGTACATTTCTGAAAGACATTTCTCAATTCTCCTTTAGTCACTCTGCTGTAATACTGGAATTACTATTTAATTTCTTTGCTTATCGTTTGCATTTAATTGCACCTTTTCTACAGTAAAGGCCAACAGTACTGAAAAAGCAGCAATCACATCAACATACAGATGTCAGACTTGCCAACTTCAGTTAATTTGCACTCATTGATTCAGTCAGTATTTTTACATTCTCTTTTGTCTTAATAGCTGTAGGGTGTAACTTGATGGTATATAATACAAATAACTGATGGAGGTCCATGTACTGCGAGTAGCCAGTGGTTGATTTGCATCCAAAGAAAAAATAAATTTTGTTTCTGTTAAATTGGATTGTGAATTATAGCACAAACATATGTTCAGGTTATCAGATCAGGAAAACTCTATACTCAATAGTACTTCTTAGTTAACCTACAGTGGTGATGTGGGCTTTAAATGGAGTCAGAGTTTAGCTAATTAGAAATGTCTGGACAAACTTTAGATGATCAGAATGTCGGTAAAGCAGTGTGCATCACTGTGTATTGTCATTCTGTTAGTAATGAAAAGTTAATGCAAGTGTCATGCTGTGGGGAAATATCCATAACACTTAGTGTCTTCCTTTGCAGATGTTTTCAATGTATTTTTTCCTGTTCCCATTAGCACAATTGTGTCACTGGAAACCAGTAAAGGATTTGCCTTTATGATCATGTGTGCAAGCAATGTTTTTTGTGTGACTGTAATGACTCAAACTGATTCTGACTGATACGGTTTATTTATTATCAATGCAAATAGCAAGTGGATGTGTAATTTATCTGAGATTTAAAAAAAAAATGCAGAAATGGTTCATATATAAATAACTGCTAGAAATGGTTTAGCCAGAAAAAAACTGAATGAATGACCACCAAGATAATACGGCAGGTTAATTTATAAACAGAGGAACCACATGGTACAAAATTAATAGATTGATAGATAATTAAGATTTACAATTAGTAAGTACCTATAATCAACTATGTACAAGACATTCAATCATTTCTTTTCTGGGCAAAAACAAATAGTATCTCCAACAAACACATGACAGTCTTGATGAACTTCACTGACAAAAACGTCCCCAGGGCGCCATTTCATTAAAGCCTGGGCGACTGCATTGATAATCCACCCATAAACTGCAACTGGAGCACATTAGGAGTCTGTCGCTGAGTTCTGAGGATGACAAAAATGGACTGACTTAACAATTACATGAGAAAATCTTTCATCCAAAACATTTAGCCATGTGATACAAAGTTTTCATGGCAGAAGTTATTTTGAAAGCATTTCTTACCTTGTAGGAGTACGAAACACCGTAGGTGTTCTAGGTGTTCCTTTTTAAAACAGAGGTTAAAGGATTTTGATTAAGAAGAGAATGTATTTCATTTCTGAGTTGCTTTAAGTACAGTGTATCCTGTTTCATCACAGAACCTATAGTAGAGCCACAGAAACATGTTTGCAACCACACTTACTGTGTACATGTTCATGAAGAGAACTATGGCTAGAAATGGAGGTGGCTGATCCAGGAGTCTGACAAAAACAGAAATAGGTTGAAAGTTAAAAACAAATGAAACATCAAAAATCCTGAAGAGTAAGTTCATAATTCATTATTTAATTAGTACTACTGAAAGCCTGGTGTATGAATGTTTAATTATTATTGAGCATGAAAAACTTTCTTCTTCTTCTTGACAATAAAATTGTGGTTTGTCACACATTTCACAGTCTTCATCGGTGGATGGAGATGAAATTTCCTTAACAACAGACTAAAGTTCATCCACTGGGCAACACAATGAGATAAAACCTCCTGGAAAGCTGCAGTTATAGCTATTTACAGAAGTTTAACTTGAGTTAAGATTTTAGTGTTGGAAATGACTTCGTTTTGTTTCAGAAATGGCAACATTAATTTATAGTAAGCCTACGAAACCTTACATTAAGCCAATATAACTCCACTTACTGTGAGGGAGGAGAGACCTGGACCTCTGTCTCTGGCCCATCCCTGCAGTTCTGCTGAGCCTAAATGACTAAGACCCAGACAACATGTTTGAGCCTGAAGCATTTTGCAATCTTTTCATACATTGTAGAGACGTGATGATGGAGCAAATAAAGCATGAATTCCACTGGATGGCAATGTCATACATACCACATGGTTCTTGAACGAGGGGTAACTGTTAAAAGAAAACATGTACACGATCCTGATCAACTTAAATAAAAATATCTGAAATGAGTCACAAACACAAAAACACTAACAGTAACAATTCAACTTGAATCACTGCGTTTACCTGGGGAGGTGACAGCCACAGGGAGTGACATCCTTTGAGTACTATATATATATAACAAAAAAAGTTATTACTCAAATGTTTTAAAAACCTTAATACAGCAAAGTTTGTTATTAAACATGCCAGTCCTGAAATGTAAATTGGTTTTACCCATCTATTTGAAATGGTCCTGGGGAAACCTGTGGCAGAAAGTGTGCAGGCAAAATTATATATTTAACGTATTACCGAAACATTGGCATTTTTGTCAACATGAACTTTTTCTTTATATATGATTTCTTTGAAACACTTACCCTTCTCTGAGAAAGTGGCTTTTTCAATTCAGCAGTCTCTCGTTTCAGCTCTGAAAGCTGCTTTTTTAAGCTGGCATTCTCTCTTTTCAGCTCGGAGAGTTGCCTTGTCATATGAGAAGACATGGGAAAAATAGCATTGCAATCAGAGGTTTTATTTAGCCAGGGGAACAAGAACAGATATTAAAATCACCTGTAAAACTGCTCAGTGACTTCCTTCAGATGTCTTTCCAGTTCAACAGACTTATGCTTGAAGTGTACCGTGACTTTCTCCATCTGTGCATGTTGAAAAAGCGCAATCTGTGGAGCAGGATGTACAAAAAAATTATGTAAATAAACTTTGGCTTTTGGATTATAGCTCAGGGATTCCCAGATGATCCTGTAGCGACCCTAAAGTGATGCTTTTAATCTTGTCAAATATCAGTCTATCTGAAGCAATCTCTTGTTTAATGACTCACTGATTGGCTATTAATTGGCTGACTGCTCTGACATTTAATATCCTACAATAGCAATCAAAAAGGTCAGCAGCAAGGGAGCTTGGGGTGATCGCTGCACAGAGGAGACAGACCTGTGAGATGTCTTTCAGCCGTGATTGGATGAGCTTTGCAGGGTCCTTGAAAAACACCCTTTCCTGTGGCTTCATCTGAAAAAGAACATTTGTGCAAATACAATATGTTGTAAAATAAGGTGATTCTTTGTTGGGGGCATCAAACAGTATCCTGCAGTGAAGATGTCAGACTCACCAACCTCATCTGTGATGGGCAGATAACTGCAGTTGGCCCCACACACGCTGCACTGCTCTGTGGGAAAAGACATAATCACAAGAGGCATATGTAGCCAGAAACTGTGTCTTCATTGTGTAATGATGTTCAATAGTTAAAAAGTGAAAGCAAATGAAGTTAGCATGCAGAGCAGATAGAATATAAGCGTCTTACTAGATTTAATGCATGTTTCACAGCAGATGTGCCCACAGCTGGACACAGCAAACTTCGACCCGCTCCTTGTAAAGCACTGATTACAGTGGAACCACTCCATTTTTAGTCTTATGGGTTTACTCCTCTGCAAACAAATAGAAGATTACGACAGACAAATGTGATTATTTGACACTACATATAACAGTGTATGACCATAGTATGTGGACAACCCTGGTCACATGACTTTCTGATTTTTGACTCGGCCCCTTAAAACAAGTTATGTAGTCATAATCAATCATAATTCAATATGACAGTGAAGACATGATTTTCCCAGACCTGCCTGTACAATGACCTGGCCTCATAACCACAGACTGCATAAAACAGCTTTTATCCCATACAACACCATTAGGATAAAATGGAAACCTGACTGAAAGCCAGGCCTTATCACCCATCATCATATCTTCCATGTCACAAACACTCTTTAGACTGAATAGGAGCAAATTTTTGCAGGTGCTCCAAACTTCTAGCGGCATGTTTATGCCCATGGTTTTGAAATGACATATTCAATAGGCGTGAGTTGCCACATACTTTTGGCCATGTAGTGTACTGTTATGCACTGTTATGCAGATACCTTTAATTGTTAAGTTCTTGTGACATTGGGGCTTCACAATACTGGACGCAATGTAAATTCAACCAACATAGTCTGTAATGATGCAACCAGCCCGCCCCCCAACTACACACACGCAGTCCACTTAGGTGCAACAGTCAGTAGTGAAGATGACGTCACTCACCCACAATGCTAACAAGTTTTAGTCATGGTTTTAGTATTAGCCACCGAGCTTTGGGTAGCTAGCTAGCTTAAATGTATAAAACTCACTTATTCCCTGAGGCTGGATACTGATAGACAATACAGAGGATAAGAAGCAGATTCATAACTTTTATAGCATGTCGGCTCTAAAATATCTGCTCTTTCATATGTGTTATCTTGTCAACATTACCTGTCAGCCTGTCCTCAGAAGTCGCTGAAGTTTCATCCCGACAGGAGGTGCTTCCCTCGGCTGAGTGGTCCCGCCTCCGCGCCGTCCAGCTGTGTTTCTGATTGGCGGAGTGATGTATACAGCAAGCCACACACGGCTGTCAATATTAATATGACATTTAGGACCAATTTACATTAATAACGTAATTCACTTTAAATTAGCTCTCATTTAATTTTAACGGCATAAAAGATCACAACACGAACCATTGTTTTTATTTTAAAGAAATTATGAATTTTAAGTTGTGAATGCAATTGAGTAATTGTGGATCTGTAGACATTTTTGAATCAGTTATTTCAATTTGTTGGATGTGCCTGAAAATTTAGGCTTAAAATATAGAAGTGTGTGTTTGTGTGTATATTTCACTTTACTTCAGAACATGCGTGATATGACTAAAAGATGGCTTTGATCTGTTCAGCACAGAAAGTTATTTTTCCTGATTAAATTGTTGTACTTTTTAAATGCTGCCATCTTATTTGAACTGGTCATCCAAAACATACACACCAAGGACACTTATGGCCTGCGCATTCAGTGTCCAATCGGAAGGTATAGTGACTTTATGGCTTAATTATTAATCTTTGGCTCTTAAAATCATTACAGATAGCAGCACATGTATGCTGATGTGGATGGAGTCAGACTGGATTACACACTCTGGATCAAGTGGCATTTTGGAGTGAATGTAAACCTAGGACCTGGAACAAATAAGGATATATATATATATATATATATATTTTTTTTTTTTTTAAGTCAACTTTGTATATTGTGCTTCCAGACAAGCTTTTAAACATCTATTCAATTCATGTTCGAATTCTTTGTTGTTCTGAATAAAACCTTTCTGAGCCATTAAGGTTTCTTAGTAAAACATTAAACTTAGCCCTGAAAGAGATCTGAAGTCTGTAGAATAACATGGAAGTTTTAGGGATCATCAAAAAGCTTGAGTGAAATATCAGATCATTACACAAAATTCATTATGTTTCATTGGTAGATTGGAAACAGATCAGATGAATTAGGTTCATGAAATACTCCCATCTTTAATTCCCTCTTGTGTATTTAATGACCAGTTATGTGCATCTCAGCAGTTTTACCCAGGAATAAGATTTCAGTTGACATCAAAATAAAATATGAAGAGTCGTGAAAATACAGTACTAGAACCTTGAGTGGAATCCACCTTTGCTAAGAACATTACACTCAAAATTCAAGTCAGACTTCATATGAGAGCATTCAAGTGGTTTGGATACATCTTTAATGGCCACATTACAATCTGAAAAGCAAGAAGACAGGCAGGCATTAAACTTTAAGACGCTTGTGAAACCAAGAATAAAAACCCAATTCAGATTGAAGGAACCAGTCTGTAATCCGTTCCTGGAGGAATAAAAACGTTTATAATGTAAGTTTATGGGAGTTAAAGATAGATCTATATTGCAATATAAATTTAAACACTTGCCTTGATTCCCTTTCAGAAATTAACATCAGTGATTGTAATTGGCCCAAGGACTGCCTTTTGTACCATTCCATACTTCCCTGTAAAGGAAAAAGGTTTTAGTACACTCCAATGAGAGCAGTTCAATACAGCAGAGGTTGTACCAATACCTGGCACTACACTCCTCATCTTCCTGGACTTGCAGCTGGATTCACAGCAGTCACAAAAATTGCTATATGCAGGATTGTCCACCAGCTCCCAACTGGGTTCATGAAGTTTAGAGAAGGAGAGAGTCAGTTAAGTGAGTGAATACAGAATCCAACATTTTGCAAATGGTTAAAACTGTTTAGTTCAGGATAGTTAACTGGCCCACCTGACCTGTTCACTGGGAAAAACTATTCCAATTCTGATACATCACAGTTAATAAGGTGACATTTTTACCCATGCTCTTTGTTGTAATGACAGGCCTTCTTCGTACTGTCAAGACCAACAGGATCCCAGGCCACAAGCTTGCAGTGGATAAACACCTGTCAAATACAGACAAGTAGTGAGTTTGCAAGGCCTAAACATTCCAGTATTTACAGATAATATTTCAGTTTCCACAATAAAGCCATGCATCTAAAAATGAGCATGCAACATTTATAGAATGAGGCTAGTTTACCTCCTCTCTGAGAGCAAACCTAAAGGCTTGAAGAGTTAGGTGAAGCTCTGATGATTTTTGCCTTGGCTCAAATTGTGAGCGCGATATCTTACTGTCCACAAGACATCTATATGGTTAAAAGAACACACACATTAGTCTTTTACTTCCAATCTGTGGAACAAAGAAAGCTCAAGACTCAGTGAAACAATATTACCCCTTATTGGTGATTATTGGGTATATGCTGCTGTCAGGCTGCAGCTCTGGTACAGTAGCTGCTACACATTCCTCAAGAAGCAGCAGCAAGGGCTGATGGATCTTCTGCTCCACACTAGCCATGATATGAATAAATGAGCCCAGAGAGAATCTAGTAGATTCAGCCGGGCCTGAGAAATCACCTAAAGCAGCAAACACATAAGTTGTCAAGTTACAGGGATAACAGACATCTGCCATTTCCATTGAGGTCATGTTTTACACCCACCATTCATAAGTCCAATGTGGAACACTAGATCTCCTTGACCATATGTATTAAACACTGGGTCATAAATCAGAGGGTACCAGTCTTTGGGTCTGCAAAAAATAAAGCAGATCAAATACAGTTTCTGCTGCCATTAGATGCAGAAATTGTTTGCTCACTTTTACCTCACATTTAATGCTGAAGTTATATTGAACACCCACCTCTCATATGCACAGACAACTGGGTGAGTGAAGGGCAGAACGGGAGAATCAGGAGATGAAAGGTAGATCAGATCATTGGTGTACATCAGGTGATCCCCAGTCACCTATGACAGGGACGAATGGCTGCTAAGCTGCAGAAAACATAGTTGACCTCACAGTTGTCGGGTGGAAGTACGTTACTCACCAGTCTCCTGAAGTTACAGTCGTTGACATCCACGCTGAAAACAGCCTCCCTGGGCGAGAAGCTGGTGGGGAAGCAGTTCCCCAGGCGGAAGAGCGAGGTGTCAGCCCTGGATGAGCTCTCTGTCCACACCAGCGTCACAAAGTCAGGCCCACAGTCCAGATTCATGTCTGTAAGGGACACAGCACACTCACGTTTCCACTCATATACTCTCTGAGTTAAAGATGATGATGATGAATTGCTGCAGTATTACCTGCATATACTGACATGGCAGCTGCCAGGCTCAAAAGCAGTGTGCCTTGCCAAAAGAAAGCCATCATGACTGAAAATTTGCTCCTGACACTGTGGGTGGTTTTAATCCTTTGGAGACATCAATCAAGAAAACCTGTTTCAGCTGGTGTGCGTCAACAATTTCAGGTGTAGCAGCCATGAGACTAATTACAGCAACTTTGGAAAGCAGCTTATTGCATCATGTTTTATCAGTCATTTCATTTTGATATGGTGCAGCATATTAACAGATATTTGTACTTTTCACAATTGTCATGAAAAGACAACAATTCAGACTACAATTCATAGATGTGCAAACTAAACGTCAGGAACCACGGTAACCAAACAACCTCAAAATATTTTCCTTTCTCACTATACTTGCAAATATGCTGCAAGCAGTAAATACAGGTTCAGTCATAAACACTATGAATTTAGTAGGCAAACACTTGGCCTTGCACTCACTCCATTGCTTTAATGATTATGGTCAAAGTAAGAAAACCCCGTGCTAAATTCAACTGTAAGCAAGTGGCTCATATGTGATTACAGAAGTGAGGTCAGATTTTCCTTTTTAATGACCAATTTAACAAAAGAAATCAGAAATTCAAAGTTTGCGATTAAGCTGCCTTGAAATGGCCAACACTGTCAATATTAGTGAGGAACCAAGACAAGTAATGGTTCACAAGCTGTGACGTTTGACACATGCACAGCTTGCAGTAGTGTAGCAGGTCAAAGCTCAGATATGCATTTATTTTAAAATGAAAAATTATTTTAGCTCATTCCCTGGAGTGAGGATGACTTTATGGAAAACTTTAATGGATGAAAAGCAGCAGTATCAAGTTCTCTTGGATGGTGTTTTGTTCCAAAATAAGCAGGACAGAGACACTGCTGACAAACGCAATAAAACAGACTCAGAGTTTACAGCAGGTTTATTTGTACAGACGGGTGAAGATGGATATATGACATTGGCAACTACCACTGCAGTATCAAATGATTCTGCAAACAGTTGAAGAGTAGATTGTATAAAGCTCATGTTCCAGCATCTTCCAAGTCATGAGGCTTAGGGCATCAGCAGATGGCCTCTTGGTTGTTCACAATCATGGAGTCCATCAGCTCAGGCTGGCCTTTCCTGTTAAGAACATGTTGAGAACTTCAGTCCTTATGTCCAGCATTTAAAGAGGCCACTTAGGACAGAGACCTTAAACTCAATGGCTTAACATTACATGAGAGTCAGCTGCAGGAACAGACACCTCCAATACTTTGTGGGCCTATGAGTCTGATGGATCCATGATGATCAGGGGTCCCAACACAGAATTATGACTGAAGCCGTGGGATTCTGAGGAGGGAAAAATAAATTATGACTATGGGAAAAAAAAGCAGTCTAAATACTCCCAAGTTGGTACATGTGATACCCCATTCAACTCCTCTTTTGGAGCGGGACTTGCATGTGGAATCACAGCAACTACAGACAGCGCTCTGAGAGGGGTCATCAAGTAGTTCCCATCTGAGAAAGAATCATAAAAGGTTATTATATCAGCATGGAGTTAATATACACAGAAAAAAGGCAAAACGACTTGATTTTGTTCCATTAAAAATCCTATATTCAAACGCCATATACATTTGCTCTTCAATATTTTAATGTTGAAAACTAAAACAGGTCTTGTTGAGTTTAATCTGAATTTCTTTGAAGGAACATTTAGTAAGCCATCAGACAAATGTGCTGGTGTAAAGCAATATCTCCAACTAAAGTGTAGTGTTAAGTATTCAGGAGCTCAAGTTTTACAGATTAACACAGAACATCCACACTACTTATCTGTATGTGAGGTTTGGATAGTTGTGAGGCAAATTATCTTATAAAAACTGGAAGCTGGCCTTGCTTTCTCCAAAGTTGAAAATGAATCACTGCCATCAGCTGGTGCCAGTCACCAAGAAATGGTTACAACACCAAATATCCTGTAGTACCACAATTTACATTTATTTGTGCACAAACTGAACGATAAGGTGTGTTGAAATTATTCAGCTTGGCATGATGAGCCAAGCATCCTAAATACATATGACATCAGCGGTATTGATCCTCTTTTCAAACGATCAGCGAGAGAGCAGATAAAAATTTTTCCAAACTGTCAAACCTTGATATGTTTACCTCCCATTTTCCTTCACATAATTACAAGCTTTCTTGCTTTCGTCAGGAACTTCGGGATCCCAGGCCACCAGTTTACAGTGGATGTACACCTAGGGAGCATATTAAACTCAATACAAAATTCATTACAAATAAAATATTCCTTATCACAGTTAGCATTTACCCTCTCACCTCCTCTCCAAGACCGAACTTGAAGGACTGCAGGAAAAGCACGACTGCAGACGAGTGGTATCGAGGGAGGAACATTGACTTTCCCCTCATGCTTTCCAAAAGACATCTGAAGAAATTTAAGTTTCACAGATGAACATCACTTCTATTGTGGATCAGTTATTGGAAAGACTAATCATCTGAATCCTACCCCTTATTGCTAATTATGGGGTAAATCTGGCTGTCGGGCTGCAGCTCCGGTGTAGTGGCCGCCACACATTCCTCCATGAGCAGCAGCAAGGGTTGATGGGACTTCTGCTCCACTGCTGCCCATATCGGCATGAAGGAACCCAGTGGGATGACATTTGTCTTTGCCATACCTGTTAATTGCTCTGTCGGGGAAAGTGAAGAGGCTTAAAATGTGTCCTTAAGATTGCACATGTTGTATTTGCTAACATGAGAGCTCACCATTAAGGAGTGCCATGTGGAAAACCAGCCCGCCTCGACCCTCAGAAACACCGGATCCAGGGTTCAGGAAAGTAGGAACCCAACCCTCAGGTCTGAAATATAAGAGGAACATTTTCTCAGTTCACTTTATCAGCTTTAAAGTGGAGTTTCAGTCAAAAAGACGCTCTACCTTTTATAAACACACTCGATGGGATACACAAAGGCTGCAGGTTTGGACTTCGATTGCGGCCTGTAAGTCAGTTCATTCAGATAGAAGAGATGTTTCCCTTTCATCTGCAGAAAAAACGGGTCATTAAGACACTGAGGACGCTGAACAGTAGGCTATTTTAGTTAAATATAGCATTTACATTACCCGTCTTTTAAATTTGCAGTCAGTAAATTGATAGTTGAAGTGTGCTTCCCCCTCTCCAGTGGGCAGAACGTTCAACTCAGATGCCATGCAGCTCCCCAGGAAGAGACGAGCCGCATGCTGCACCAACTCCGCACTGATCCTCCATGTGATTCTCACAGAGTCTTTCGCACAGACTACGTCGATACCTGCAAATAAATTCTCATGACACCAGCTTCTGCACATGAAACACTTTAACCTACATAATGTTGACACATTTCCACACACCTGCATGAGCAACAGTTGTGGCAAAAACAGCCAAGATTGTTGCGCCTAGGTAGAGATGAGTCACCATGACTGAATGATCCGG
Source organism: Centropyge bicolor (assembly GCA_037975185.1). Lineage (NCBI taxonomy): Eukaryota > Metazoa > Chordata > Actinopteri > Pomacanthidae > Centropyge > Centropyge bicolor. The sequence goes on along the minus strand of JBBMOC010000050.1, from coordinate 1,397,001 downwards.
ATCACACTGGAACTGACACAATTTGTAGACTTCCTGCCAAATTAGCTGAATGATCAACATCTGTGTGAGAGCAGGAGAGCAGGTCACGTTCCACTTCAGCTGGGGTGCTGATGTTTTCTATCGAATGTACGGTGTTCATTTTGACAATTTCCAAACGCAGAGATGGACTGTAAGAAGTAAATTTTGTAAAATACTATATCAAAGTAAAATTTGTATTGATTATACTTTCACTTCAATTTACCAGACTTTGGAACTTAGCTACATTTTAGATGATAATATTGTTGTTGTTGTTTTCAGGAGTGCAATTATTTTAGAGATTAATATTTTACATGCAAAATATCATCAATACACTGATTCAGATTCAGACATTAAGCTGGTGAAACTTTATTCCACCATGACCAGCTACAACATTGAAATGCTGACATGTTTATGAATCAGTGACAAGGATTCAATAATAAATAAACAGCACTCTGAAGGTGTAGTTTTATTTCACTGACTTTAATACATTTGCACGTGTAATGGAATATTTTTACAGTCTGATATTCTGATCTAATGTGTTTTTCCCCATGACAGCTACTGTGAATGTAGAAAAAGCTGATTTGTTCTTTATCAGAGCGGAACCATTTTTCCGTTTTGACGTCGTCTCGTCCGGAGCGTTTAGCGCCGTACACAGGAAGTAAATTCAACTCAGCCAGACAAGTGGTTGTATTTCGCTCGTATATCAAGTGTCTTTTCCCCCCAACGAACAGCTCATATAGTTTCGGATCGTGGTGCATTATTTATTCAACATGCTGATCAAAGTTAAGGTAGGACCATTGTTTGAATTCCTTCACTCCTCCGCCGGCTCGGAGCTGCTGTGCTCATGTAGCCGCTAACATCACTCACCGGTCCGCTGGTTTGTTTGTGGGCCAGGGGGCAGTAACTAATATTGTAACTTACATGTATCTCATTCTGTGATAAAATGTGTTTGTTTTCAGCTTAATGATAAATGGAGCTGCTTATTAGCTTCTTACATGCTGCTCTATGGGTGATACTTGTCGCCATTCACTCAGTTAGCTCTGTTATTTGATAGCTTGCTAACTTAAATCACCAAAGCAGGTTAGCCAGTTCTTTAGCTGGTGTTACAGCAAAATATGTGACCCTTGCGATTCTGTGAAGCTTTAAGATCAACTATAAGATGGGTTAGCTCCGGATTTAATTCACTGAACACCATGTTCTGCTGTTACTTGGGCTCTAACGATTAATCGATTAATCTAATAGTAATGGATCAGTAATTTGGGACTGTCATATATTCTCTGGGTCCAGCTTCTTCTTAGTGGGGATCTGCAGCTGTTTTCTGTTATACCTCCTTGCAAGTTTTTCGATTGAGTAATCAATAATTGATGAGTCATTAATGAAAATAATCTTTAGTTGCAGCCCAGCTGTTTCAGTTATCCCTGTCTAAATATACCTCATGGCACCCTTTTTGCTAACTGTCAAAATATAATGTGTGGCCATGCTAAAAATAATTGCAGTGGCAATATAGCTGATAATACTTATTAGATCACAAAATCTGACGGTTCACAGAGTTTGTTGTAACATGTGTGAACCTCTGAAAAAAGAGAGATCTTCTTTTCTATGACTTTTGCCTTGTGTTGATGGAAACCTTCAGAAACCAAAACTGGTGTTGATGTCATCATGTGAACATTATGTTTCAGACTCTCACTGGAAAGGAAATAGAGATCGACATCGAGCCCACAGACAAGGTAAAATATAAATGTCCCTGTAAGATAGAACACATATGCTGTTGACTCTCGAGGCACTGTGGTCATTTCTAAATGTCTTGTTTTTGTGTAAATGAAGGTGGAGCGAATTAAAGAAAGGGTGGAAGAGAAGGAAGGGATCCCCCCGCAGCAACAAAGACTCATCTACAGTGGAAAACAGATGTGAGTTCCTCCATCATAAACTATCATGCTTTGTTGTAGCTAGATGCTCTTCTCTAAACCATCTTGCTCTCCATCTCTCTCAGGAATGATGAGAAGACAGCTGCAGACTACAAGATCCAGGGCGGCTCAGTGCTCCATCTTGTGTTGGCGCTAAGAGGCGGCTCAACACTCCACCGGTCCTGCATACACCTCTCCTCCTTGTCATGAGTCGCCGTTGTGATGGGGCCAGCTGAGTGCCAACGCTTTAGGTGTCTGTCACAGTCTAACCATGTCACAGCACAGAGATCTGAAATCCCCACGCTCCCGGGCCTGACGCAAACCAATGAATCAACCGACAACAGCAAAAAGAGAAAAAAGACGTTTTGTTTCCTTTGGTAAATGTTTTTTTTGTAAACCCACATTGGCTTTCTGAGTTTGACCAGTTGATGCAGGCACCCATGCAGTACAGAAGACAGTTTGAGAACACTGTGGTCTTTTTGCTTGTGAATAAATGCTGAAGTTGATGTAAGCGTTGTCCTCTAACACACACACACACACTGAGCACAGACAGCAAGACGAGTCAAGGTTCTGAAAACTGATTTTTATTATAAAATGACATGAAACAGAAGATTTACAGACAGTTTATGCAACTGGCAGAATACTCCTCATGGTCTCCTCTTTACAGTTTAGTTAAGATTGTGATCTGAAACAGTCTGGTAGAGATTGCACTGAAATCCATTTAGAGCACCATTGCTGACATCCAGTATCCAGAGTTGTTTTTTAATAGAGGTTTATGATGATGAGATGAGTTATCAAATTAAGCTGATATGTTCTGTCCTCCTGCAACAAAGGGTTGTATTAGAGATAAAGACTTCAAACTCTTAATTGTGCTCTTATACTTAATATGTAAAATATACATCTTGCAGACAGCATCATGTCTATTTTTCTTCTTGTATCACTGTACACAGTCTTAAGAAAATAAAATTAAGCCAGGAACCTCTGTAAACAACAGGAGAGGGATACTGGTTAGGAAACGCAAGTGTTGCTTGAATGGGAGGGATAAAAAACATATTTATATGACTACATCAGTTACATTTAAAACCATTTCTTGGCCTCCAAAACTAAATATATTCTTTTTAATAGATGAGAAAACGTCAGTTTGTGAGGGGATGAAAGGCACAGGGGAATTAATGAGGTGGATACTCTAAACTGTTCAGCTGAATGAGTCATGAAAAATGGGAGCAACAGAAGACAAGTGAATGCAACACATAAGGTTGTGTTTAAAATCCTACACCCTTCAGTCTTAAATTCATGTCCTTAAGTTTGCCAGTAAAATCAAGTGTACTGGATTTGAGCATTTCATAGTAGTAGTAGTAGTGGTTCATTAGAAAGAGTTTAGCTGCTTTTCAACAAAGTGAAGGCAAAAGTTTCAGAAAGGAAATCACTTCAAAGGGAGTAAAAATGAGCGCCATGGGAGGACAATTGATTTCAAGGCTCATACTGACTTGACAGGAGCCACATGAATAAATATGGAGTGAAACATCACCTACAATCAGCTTTGGTAGCTTAAAAACCTGGGTGATACAAAGTTTCTAGGGACAGCTGTCGTTGCAAAAACCCCTGAAAAACTGGAAATATTTGAGTATTTCCATATTCTACAGGCATATTTCAAAGCTTGTGCCATCAGTCACATTTACACTTGGATTCCAGAGAAGAAGGAAACTATGTGAGTTCATGTATGAGGCTGTGATTTTCTGTGAAAGAACAGTGTTCTTCAGCCATAAAAAAAAAAAAATCAGGAGTTTAAGAAACAGGAGCTTGGACTGTAGTGTAGCGGATGTGACAGCAGAAATAAACCCCCTCCGTCAGTGTGGGGCGATGCCTGCTGACTCATCCGCAGACTGTCGGACTGAACGGCCGCTGTCAGTGGCCGAGTCCAGGGAAGGAGTCGATCTGGACTGTATCCTGAAAGGCCGATCCTTGCCTGCTGTAAGATACACGGAGCCTCATCTTCAGGTTCACCTGGAGGGGGAGGAAGGATTTAGATGTGATGGAGCTCGAATCGGCTCGGCTTCTAGCAGGACTAGAGTAAAATCAAGATTTGAACCTGGTGCGTGGCACACACTGATTGTTGTTGCTGAATACAACAACAGGTTTGTGGGAGTTGTGTGAAAATGAGTTGAAGTGTGAAGATCCTAAAGTTGTACTTTCAAAACTGATCTCACTCTTACAACACAACCTTTAATTTGCAACGTTATTGTCGCTTGCGCTGATCGAGTTTGATATAAAAAAGAGATGGATCACGCTTCCTGACTGACCACACTTCAAAGCTTCATGTCTGTGTGTGTCAAACCCACCTTGTTTGGGTTGTTGAGGACGACCATCTGGGTCACCTTAGCTGCGCCTTGTGCAGGAAGAGAGTCCCCACTGGGGGCCTTCATGTGTAACTGGACACTCTGGGGGAAGATCAAATGGAACTTTGAAGTTTAAAGCACCAGAACACACGCCTCCGTTTACTGCACCGATGCCGACCACTGAGAACATGACAGGGTCTAGAACTGACACCCTGCAACCAGCACAGACGGCTCAAATGTACAGAGACAGGAGGTGGAACTAAGTATGAGTATGTGATACAGAGCTGACAATGTGAAAGTACAAAAAATGGATATTGTGTCAAAAGCTGCTGAGTTTTACTGCACCTAGGGAGCTAAAAAAATCAAGTCTGACAGAGCAGTCCTGCTTGCTGGTGAGTTTATCTGTGGACAGTGTGTTTGATCGCAGGTAGTGAGACAAACCTTGGGCACTGCAGCCTGCAGGGTGAAGCTGCTGATGTCTGAGTCAGTGGAGTTGGAGGCTGTTAGTGTGACTGACAGGCTCGAATCAGACTGTTTCTCACAACTTAGTGTCAAAGTCACGCCGTCTTTCTCATACACCTGCACTGTGGGAGCTGTGGGGAAAAGATAGAAAATGTTGCATTAGTTTAAAACCAACATTGAGCAAAAAATAAACAAAAACACATCAACACTGGGGGAGATTTAGGGAGATGATCTGATTTAGTTGCAGTCAGTTTTGTTCTCTAGTTTCATGTTCATAATGATTTCCTCTTTCAGTCTCAACTTGTGTGTGTGTGTGTGTGTATCTGAGGGTCCCACCTGGTGCGAGGGCGGCAGGCTCTAACCCTCCCAGCAGATCCAGGAGGTCTCCTCCAGCAGTGCTGGTGGGCAGGCCAGGCGCTGTGCCTCCTCCTGCTGGGCCGGGCTGCAGAGGCTCCTCAGAGCCTCCCAGCAGGTCCAGCAGATCACACACCTGAGGAACAGCACAGACAGGAGGACTGAAATGAACCTGCATATTCAAAGCAAATCTTTTAAAAGAACAGTGTGAGGCTGTGAGAACATCATTTGAATGCACCCATATCTGAAGGGTTACTGAAGTGTGAACATACTCATGAAACTAGAAAAAAGGGGAAGACACCTCTAAATGGAGATCAACACCAAACCTCTATTAAGGTCTACAATTGTATCTTCACCTCTATTCAATCATCATGTTTTTCACCAAAACAATGCTGCTAAACAGGTTAGTGTGAGCTTCATTACAAGCTGACACACAGTTGTTCATAGATGATTGACAGTCATAAGACAGCTGGGAGTTGATCGATAAACTCCTGAGAGCCAACAGGTGACAAATGAAAAGAGGTCAAATAGAGAGAAAGAGGAGAATCGAGACAGAGGTCATCAGTCTAGTCTTGACTAAGTTGCTGTTGCATAGCGTGCATCTGTATCAGTAATGTACCTGGCTGGCAGGTTGTTGGGGCAGCAGTGGTTCTCCCTGCTTGACTTTGACTGGCTGGATGTCCTTGACAGGCTCCCCTGTTGACTCTCCGTTGGTATGACCCGGGGAGTTCTTTTCAATCACTGGCATCCTCTCCAGCACTGCTGCCCTGCAGACAGAAGGAACGTCTCAGAACTTTATGGCCAGCAAAAACATTTGTTTCTACTACCAACTATTAAAATACTTCATGCTAGAAGCTTGTAATTTTTAAGGGAAGAAAAAACAGAAACTTAGTATATTACATGATTTAATGGACTTCTTCATCATGCATACCTCATGTGGTCATATTTTTTGAACAGAGCATTGTATTCAACTGCCCTCTGCTGGAGCTCCACATCTATACAGCTGCCGTAGATGCTGACGATGCTTCTGATGCGACTGGTGATCGTGAGGAGATGAAGAGTAAGAGCAGCAGTTACAGGACTGTTGACAATTGACTGCAACTATTTAGAAATTGTCTTAATCAGAGACTTTTTCAAACAAGTCTTTGTAACTGGATGTTAGACCTATGACACTCTTAGTCGAATTATCGGTCCTAAACTTAAACAGGTATTACAAAATTCATACCATGTATCACCTAACTCTAACAACTATAAATGCTGTGCCAACGCTGATAACATGCTTTATATACAACACATTAGCATCAAGTCTTTGAAACTGAGAGCAGATTTAACTGAAACATGTAGGTGCACACAAATTCTTGAATGGTGGTATTGTTTGTTTCAGTCGGCTCTTCTAGCTTCAGAGCGCAGCATTTAGCCTTCACTGAAATGTGTTGCAATGTTGTCGCACTCAAATGTAGGTTGAAAATATCAGTAAGCATCTGAGTGTGTGTGTGTGTGTGTGTAAATCAGGCTCACTGCCACTTTAAAAAAGCCAGCGCGGCCTGTTACTGTGCTCTAACACTGTTTGCTGTGAGGGACAGAGGAGTCGTTTCTTACTCCACATTTTCAGTGATGCGTGTGCTCAGTTTCATGGTGGCGGTGAGAGCAAAGCCTCTGGTTGCTGGCGACGACATGTGCGACTGCAGGACCGTTTCCAAGGCGTCCAGGACGTCGTCCTCGCTGACCTGATGGAGAGATGTGTCAACACAAGGTCTGAAAGCTACAATTACATTTTTATGATCCTGAAACTGGGGATAAAAATGGCACACTTTAGCTCCTGGTGTTCATTTAGCTGATGGGCCGTCACAATTACTGTATGATTAAGACACAAAGCCCTAATGTATTTTTGATTGAAGACCGACAGATTTAAGAATTACATTTGTTCTGTCAGATTTGGACTGGTAGTGCTTTTTTACGTCATCAATAAATGAAACTTAAGTGTTGTTTTTTTCAAGCACTTGTTGCTGCAGTGTATCAATGCAATGTGCACTGTGCTGTCAATCAAACTGTGTGATTGCCTTTTCCTTGGATTTCCTGTTGCATTAATCTGAGTTGCAAAAGATAGAGCTATTACTTCTCATGCTATTATTAGAAAGAGTCAAATGTCTCTTTGTGTCCTATCAGACAGGTGGCATCTAGACCTGCCGATGTCAAATACTTTCATTGGTATTGCACTGTAGAACTGTGTGGGTGCTCCGTGTACCTGAACAGGCTCAGTCTCCTGACACTCTCCTCTCAGCAGCAGGTCTCCATACTCTCCTATACACCAGCACGCCACCTGCACCAGGGATTGCTGCACACACACAGATTTCACAAATTACACTCAAAGTAAAATATAATCATGGAGTAATACTTCATGTTTTTGGGAGAGTGGCTAGCTGGTCAGTACGGCAGTTTGAAAACATCAGAGACATTTTTTTCCTGAATTCACTGGATGTTATGTGGTGGGAGACGGGAAACTGCACCACACTGCAGATGAGTACATGGCTGCTCATCTGACTTGGTTCCAAAAATAAACCTGGTTGCATCAGCCCGTTTCAAAGTGAAAGCCTAGTTATTCTCACTGCCATGGAACCAAACCGGCTCTCTCTGGTACACGACTGACTGACGCACTCTTCTTTGAATGAAAATGTTAAAACACGTCTTGAGCTTTTGCGCTGCTTAATGATCCCAAAATGAAATTACACGATTTTTCTTTCTGATAATTACATAACAATTTCTGTCCAAAAACTCTCAGTGGGCTTTAGGATCTAGAATGGGTTAGAATCCACATTGATTCTTCACTATATTGTGATTCTCTCTTGAATATTATTATATTTCAATGAAAGAACTGTCAAACCCAATTCTGGACATCATAATTGTTTGTAACTATTTTATAAGATCAGACTGTACGTTTCTTATGGCTGAACCAACTGGATGGTGAAACATAACCCACATAAACCTTTATGTTGTGTTTACGTCTTAAACTAGGCTACCTCTTGAGTTTTGGTGAAGATGTCTGAGTGTGAGCGACCACAGATGGACACGATCTGACTGCACCCCCTGGCTTAAAATCTAGTGTGGGGAAGCATTTTGTGTTCTATGAAGCTGAAGGGATTTAGTTACACATTGAGAAAAAATTAATCATGTATAGAAATTAATCATTTTCATGCATCAAGATGCATCGATAATCATTTTCTAATCACATTATCGCCCTCTGAATTGGAACTGCATCAAATCATGAGATGCCTACAGATTCTCAACTCCATTAATAAGCTATACTGAGGTATTGATTTCTAATTTGTTACTTTTAATTACAAAAGTTCATTTCACAGACGACTTAAAGTATTCCTCCCATGATCAATATAATCACATCTTTTCACTCTGTTAATCTATGATAAAGGATTTGCATGGAACAACCAGAGACAGAAGCTGAAGGTTCACTGAATGAGGAAGTTAACCAACAAGCCACTCTATCTAAAATGTCAGATTGCTCCTTTAAGAACAGGAGATGCTCAGACACACACACACACACCTGAGAGATGTCAGTGAGCAGAGCCCGGTACAGCTTGTGGACGGTGTAGCAGTGCAGCTCCGAGGCGTTGGTGATAAGCTGGATCAAGTTGGGCACCGTTTCATCTCTCACGTCACCCCCTGCCTGGCAGAGTGGAGATCAGAGTCAGACACAAGCACACGCTCACACACATCACACTCCATTAACTGGACAGCTGGCCCAGTATTTGGGTCATCCCACATTTCCTCCCAGACACAATGACCTCACTTGAGGGCCGTTTCTAAAGCAGTTCATAAACATTATCAAAGACATTTACTGATATGGATTCAGCTTTAATTTCTGTCCACCATTATCCTTTGTATACACTCCATTATTTTGGTTCAAAGGATTAGTTAAGAATTAGCTTTTCAAGTATTCGCTCACCTAGATGGAGCGCAAAATGAAAAGTAAGGATGTGCAAAATGGAAATGCATTAGTCCAAGATAAAGCTATTCAGGACCTGGGGCTGCATGTATGAAAGTCTGTACAGAAGAGGTGCACCCGTCTCTTGTCAAATGTGTCGTTTAAAAAAAAAATAAAAAAAATTAAAAAAAGCATTCAGTTTCTCACTGCTATCATACATGTGGCCCCTACACTAAGGCACTGTGCATTCATGATGGCAGCAGGCAACTTAAAAAGAGTTGGGAGGGAGAAACTGGTGTGAGAGGCAGCAGGGTGAGTGGCTCAGTCAGTATTTACCGTGGTGAGGACATGCAGGATGGTGTCAATGTGCCAGCGCTGGGAGGGCGCATACCTGACAGAGACAGAGACACACACACTCAGTGGTGCTTGAGGGTGAGTCAGACACACATAAATCCATCTGCATCCTCTCACTACTTATACACACACACACACACACACACAAAACCAATATACATTACGTGATAGAGAAAAACAGTAGAAACACAGAAGGCTATTCATCATCACAGTGCCAGTAAGAGAGACAGGGGTATCACTGAGAGTGGAGACAGACACAGAGTGAGACATATACACACATATATTTTAAGCACAAAGACTTTTTTGTTACAGCCGTAACACTAATGCTCACAGTATCCAATCCCAGCTTGGAACAACAGAGCACATTAAATGTATTCACATGCACATGAATGCATGTGTGCTTGCATGCATAGATACAGTATGTGTGCTTAATGCAATTGTGTGATGTGCATTTACGAGCCTGCAGTGTGTCACTCACCTCTCGGCAGCGTTGAATATGCCGCTGGCAGCCTGGGCCCTGAGCTCGGGGGGGCAGGAGGAGAGGAAGAGGAGCAGCTCCTTCATCATGGAGCGGATGTTGGAGGCCGACACCAGCGCCAGGGAGAGATCCAAAGCTCGGCTGGAGAGTTGGCCAGAGATGATTAATGTTGGTAATTCTGCATGTGCTGCACATCCCTTTAAAATGTCACTTTGCTGTAGTGTGAGTGTCAGTCTGTTGCCGTTACTCTTTCAATCCACACTGACCTGATCGTACCCACAGGTGGCTGTTCTGTATTTGACTTTGCTATATAAGGAGACTATATCCACAGGTATCATTTAAGTACTGCTGTTTTGAAATGTCAATATTCTTTTAGCATGAGCATAAATCAAACCTGCATTTCCGGTGTTCACTGCATTATGAAAAGCTTTCCATTTCAGGGTTTTCTAGGCAGTTGCGTTGATCACAGTGTGATACTGGTGAATCGATTACATATTGATGCACTGGTATCAATGTGAATTTAAAAATATCTTTACCAGCAGAGAACAGATCAGCGAAGAGAAACTTGGTGGTGCAATATCAGTCTCAAACTTTGATGATCTGGTCTGGATCAATATGTATCTATATATATCATTTATGACATTAGTTAGCAGAACTTGCTATATTAATTAGGTTGTATTACTGACATATTTCTTATGTTAAAAGCTACAACAAGCTGTCTATTTGGTTGTGTGTGGAGTTTAGAGTCAGTAGATAGCATCAGCCTGTAGTGTATGAGGAGGAGCTGCGCCCTGTTGTTGCCTCATCAAAATACAGAATGTGGATGTTGTCGGGTTACTGTCAGAAAGCACCTATTAACAGCACTTACTCCATCTGTGTTATTACTTTCGAGAGATGTCCCAAACATAAAACAACCCTGAACCCTTTTAATAAATGTGACTCTCCCAAAGCACACATTAGGGTGTGACATTGGAAAAGCGTGACTTCACAGTGTCAGCTTTACTGAACATCTGTGCTGCGACAGCTGTGCCTGACAAGCGGAAAAGAGGTGAAAGTTACCGCTTGACAGAGGCGTCCTGGTCCTTCAGGCAGTCCACTATGGTTCCCCGGTGGCGCTGCACCGCATTGTGATCAGTCCCGACAATCTTTTGAAGAGAGATCATGGCGATGTACCTAGACAGGCATACGCATGAGCCAGAAATAAAGTTGTCATGTTTAAAGCTTCACGCTGTGTTCTGATGAAGTGCTGTCAGTGAGATGAATTCACTGAGGCTCACACTTCAGTCACTAGTAGTAACAGAATATATTATGTACATTTAACCAACATATATATTTGTTTTACTGATATAAACTATCAGCTAATATTCATGATTAACTGACAGAGCTATACAAACCTAACTTTCTCAACATGACAAGATAAATAATTAATCTTTCCACTTGGAATGTCTCATGAACTGATCAAGTATTTATGTGTGCACAGGAGAGATGTTATCCGGCCAGGCAGGGCTCACAGGAATAAACCTGTCCTATTACTGTCACACAGCCACAGTGAGATTCAGGGGCCCTGCAGCTAAAACCAGACAGGCCTGCCTGGCCACTTGGCCAGTCTCCACATAGTGACAAATCCAAAATATAGTAACATAACAAAACCCCAAGGAACCTGTTACAGGCCTCTGCACTGCCTGGTGAAAAATGACAAGGCCCAAAATTCAGAGATCAGTATTAACAGACAGACAGTGGCCTTCTGGTGTGGCTCTAGAGGACTGGCTCCAGGGAAAGTGATTAGTGAGCTCAGGCTGATAACAGCCTGTTTTGGAGGCTTCTCTCTCTCTCTCTCTGGCTGCAGCGAGTTCGCCCTCAGCCTTGTGGAATGGAAATGGTAAAATGACCCAGAGAGATAAGAGAGGAAGGAGGGAAGGATGGAGGAAGAGATAGAAAGAGAAACAGGAATGCAGGGAGGGAGTCAAGGGAAAGGAAAACAGCACAAACCGAATGTTCCTGTCGTTGTTCAGCAGAAATCGGCCCAGGATGTTCACAGCCAGAACCTGTGGCACAAGTGGAGCGTGTGTGCGTTTATTAATTAACTAGGTCATGTTATTCCCAGTGTACTAATGTGGTTAAACACAGTGAGAAGTGCTGCTTGTCTCACCCTGAGGCCGCTCTCCGATTTGATGTCGAGCACGGTGAGGACGGTCTCGTACAGCACAGCGTTGCCCACAGTCTTAGTGCTGTCAGTGTTGGTCGCCACCTATTTGGCAAGTCAAACACACGTCATTAGTCAGTGCATTAGTCATACAACGTTTTCTTCTCTCTACCATTGATTGACAGAAGTGATTCATCTGCTGTTTTTAACGCCCAGTTTGGGGTCTTTCCAGAGGAACATATTCTGGTACACAGGAAGTGATGCGCTCTGGGTGACTGACTGGGTAGTCAGCATGAGCAGTGCTACCACTGATGGTTGAACAAAGAAAGCAGTGACACCTACATACTGAAAAACTTCTTAATTTTTACTTAAAAGGAAAGAACAAGGAATTTAAAAATAAGAAAAAAAATTCATGTATCAGTTAATTGTTATGTAACAGTCAATTATTTGTGTATATGAAAGTGAATACTGGACCTGAGCTAGTAGGTCGTTCATAGCATCACTGGCTGCCTCGTTGTTGCGACCGAGAATCCTCAGCAACCTCAAGATGCGTACCTGAGGATGGAGACCGGGGAGAGTGAACAGATGGATGACAAGTTATTTTGGTGCACCGAATCAGCAAAAATAGGAGGCTGGATGAGAGGATAAAGCTGTGTGTGTTAGGAAGAGAAAGAAGCCGAAAGAAAGAAGAACACTGAGAATTTATTACCAATCTGTACTCGTTTAAGACTCAATCAAAGCCATAAAGGAAGAAGAGTCTTTTTCTTTTGGACAATATAAGTCAAATATGTTTTAATTTTAAATTTTCACCCAAGGGCTCAAAGGTTCTTGTTCAAATCAACTGATAGAGTCTCTGATGCTGTTAAAGTGTTATTGCTCCACAGTATAAAAACCAAGTGAAGCTGCACTGGAGTCCAGACTGACCTGTAGGAAGGGATCACTGATTCCTGCCACGTCGTGCTCTGGAGAATAACCCGAAATGACCAGACCTTTCATGATCTGAACCAGATCTGGCACTGCCTGAGATACAAACAACACAAGCACATTACAACAAAGACAGAGGGTGGAGACGTACAGAGCTTATCCTATCATTACTTGTGTGTGTGTGTTCATACTTTTCTGAACCGCTCCAGCGTCTCTGGGTTCCGCTCACACAGCTCAGTGATGAGCACCACAGCACCATGCAACACACCTACGGGTAAAGAGAACCGAGAACCAAAACCAGGAAGAATAAGTGGAAACTCTGTGAGACAGACTCAGCAATGTGAAACTAACTTGTAAATATACGTATTACTAAGGCGTGTCATAAAGGTAGATCAACTGACCGTGGTTCTTCTCAGCGAGGAGGGATCGAGCTGCGGGGGCGAAAAGCTCCCCCAGATCCTGAACTTTTCTCACAATGTGAACAGCACACAGAGCAGCCTGGAAGAACAGTGGAGCAAGTCATTAACACCATGACATCATCACTACACTGAACAGGTGACTGTGGGATGTTGTTAGCTTTACTGCTGGCGAGGGCGAATGACACATTATCCCAAACACTAGTAATGATAAATGATAAATAATAGTACCATGTACAGTAACATGTTTTGTCTTGTTTAGAGACCCAACACTGCTTGTCAAATTAGAAAAAGAAATCCTCATTTGTGTTTTTCACTTCACAACATTTCATCAAGGTATCAAGTATGTATATAGTATAGTTGGTAAAGAATTACTTTTATATATCGATTACAGTAGTAGTAACATTAATATTGTTAAGTGCGAGGAGGAAGTGGAGGTCCCCACCTTCTTCTTTATGTAGGAGTTGGAGGCTCGGAGCAGCCTGTCGATCTCTGGAGCCAGATCTCTGCACATCTCAGCTGATCCCATACAGGCCAGTGTGCACAGAGCCAGAGACTGCACATACTGGTTACTGTGAGAAAGGTCACTGGAAAAGACACACATATAAACAAACACACAAATGAACAGTGTAGATGCGTGTGTATTAATGTGTGCAAACATGTTCAGCATTTTATTGAAATCATATGAGAATTTCTTCCTTCTGACTTGCTGATGTTTTGCCGCCTAAATTGAGGAAATTTGAGGGAAAATACCACAGTAGTCATCATCAAACATAGAACAAAAAACTTGGTAACATGTAATGTTAATATCCCTTTAGCATTTAGAAGCTCTGCATGTAAATGGTTAGAATATGCTACTACACAATATAATATAGCTCTAAGCAGATATTAGGACATTTTAAGTGTATGATATATGAACCATATATAACCAAAGAGATAATGAATGATAAAATTAAATGCTAACAGAAATTCAAATACTTAAATTGAGAAAATGAAATGAATAAATGAAGAGTTTAAGTTGAAGTGGTTGTCCTTACTTCTTGATGGAGTTGGTGATGAGCAAACTGGCATCCTGCTTCTCATCCAGCAGCATCATGGCTCCCAGATATCCCACACGCTTCTCGCTGTAGCGAGGGCTGGCTATCATCCGAACACACTCCATCTAGTTGAAAGAGCAACAACTTTCGCTTTACATGTGACGTTACTTGACGGACTGACACTACTAATGCCCCTGAGGAAATTCTCTGCTCTTTGCCAGCTCCAAGTGGAGGTCAGTCTCGTCTTCACGCATCAGCCCTGGAGCTGGGACAGATTCAGTGGCCCAGTTTTTTTGACGATGCTGCAGAGTTTGCTTGAGGGAATTAAGAACAATACCATAGTGCTCTATGGGAAAGTTTAAGAAAGTTCAGGGAAGGCTTACATGCACATAGTGGTATCATGACTAACATTATTATATTAAGCATGTGATTCCATACTGTGCGGTCTCATTCATCTATATGCTTCAAGCTCTGTCATATACTCACATATATTTTTCTGAGCACTCAAATAATGTCTGTAAAAGATCAGTGCTTAGGACACAGTGGTTGGACATTGGCACTGAGCCACCATTCAGCGATGAACTGAACCCAGATCCTCCAGCTGCATGATGGTTTCTCAACCTGCCAACCCCATTAACTCAAGCTAACCCATGACAGGCATTAACAAAATCCCCTCACCTGACCAAAGTGAGCAGGGTAGCCCAGCATGTGCACGTAGAGCAGCTTGGCCAGGTTGTGCGACCGCCCCCCGTTGTCGGACTGTCTGAACTGTGCCCGGATGGCTGCACACTCCCTCTGGATGACACCCCGCTCCTCACACTGCGTCCTTGCTGACCTGATGGCCCGGATCATCTCCTGCAGGGGTATGGATGGAGACATGGCTGTGTGTGTGTGTGTGTGTGTCAATGGATGGGTGGATGTGTGTGTGTTGTATGTGTGCATGTGGAGTTGGACATGTTAAAATATAACATCAATAGAGAACAAACTAGTTTACAGTGCAGAGTTGTACTGTGTCTGATCTCACGTCCTGTTTCTGTAAAGCCTCCAGGTGTGTGTAAGCAATGACAAAGCTCTTACTACACATATATTACATCTTTAGAAAAGCTGTATTCAGACTAAGACAAACAGCTGAAGTGTGTATATTTCAAAAACAGTTCAATCAACTTCAATCACCATTACAAGTCTGTTTGAATGATTGTTTCTGGAGACACATTGTTTTAGCATTATTTACTCCCACAGCTGGTTTGACAGAGAGTTACAGCCAGTTATCTACACCCATATTACTTCTCCGTGTTGTTAAATACATTTCAGTGAACCAGTGAACTACCAGGTTAGCCTGACTGTGCTCAGCCGCTGCTGCAGGTCAGTGCAATGAGCCAGGAGCTAGCCAACTGACCGAGCACAGCTAACCTTGCAGATGCTGTCAAAGCCTGCTCACTGACACACTGTCGAGCTAAACAGCTACTCAAGTTAGCATCACAGTCTGTTCGTGTCAAAGGTTCGAGGTCCAAAATAACAACGTACCTGTACACTGGACAGAGAGGCCAGTATTTGAGAAGTAAACCGGTTCAGCCGAACCTCCTCCTGTAACACGGCAGCAGTCAGTTGACTGTCAGCTCCATACGGTGTCAATGGAGGCGAGAAGACGCACACCACTTCCTGTTGGTGCTTTCAAAATAAAATGCACGTTCAGCATTTTTAAGGGAATTGGTGAGAGAGATCATTGGACTACATCAATATATCATAATCTGATGTATTGATTGCTTAATTATAGAAAAATTTCATTTGACATTTTAATATATCATAGCAGAATTGCTTAACTATATTTTCTTCATATTAATTTCCCCACATGAATGCCTAAATGTTGAAATTTTCCACATGGTAATATTACAGGCCTTTTTGACATTTTGACTTGACTTAGTAGGAAAAGCACAGGTCTGTTTAAGTACCTCAGTAAGGCAGGACTCTGAGTCAACATGCACAATGTTGGGACACTGAAGCTAAATGGAATTCGGCCAGGAGAATTAGTAAATTGCTCACTATATTTTGATTTAACCTATTTGTTTAGTCTTAAAATAGCACTGACTTAAATCAGTCTTCTTTAAAAGCCCTACATGTATGATCTGTGAGGAGTGTAGCGCCTCTTCTGGTCAATATAACCCCTGAATTTCAAGAAACAATGACTCAAGTGTATGTACACCTCTCAACAGAGCTCCTCATTAATGCTATAAATTAAATTTGTCCTTTACCTGCAGTGACAGGTCGAGCCTACTCTAAAAAGGACTTATTACTCCAAGAAGAACAATTTGATGAAATAATCTTAATGAATTCAGATTATTATAATTATTATTGTAAGGTCTAGTTATTTTTTTCCAGGCCTCTCTACTGCATCTCAGGGTCTCCATTAGCAGATGGACAAGTAAGATTACTTGTATGGAAAACTCTTCAAGGACAAATATAATCGTTACCCAAGCCAAATTACATCCTGTAAACACTTTATTTTATATATATACTGTATATCACAAGAAAGACATGTAGAGTACATGAACCCTAATCATCTCTTCTCAAGTCCCTTTAGTGTCCATTCATTCTTGGTGAAAAGCAATCCTTAAAATTCTTACTTAAAATTCCTATAATAGTTTTGATGGGGGATGGGAAAGAACACATGACAACTTATTTTCAACCTGCATTTGGAAATAGGATATTTATTAATGGTAATTCTGGGAAAATATTACCACGCTCACACATGCAGCCTTGTATGTGAACTGTATTTGATGTGCATTCATAAATACTGCAGAAACAATTGAAACCTCAGCTTCTTGAGTTAGAAATTCTGGCTTGATATGATCCATCCACAATGTCTAATTTCAATATTATAATAAAATGATTATGTAGCTATGCAGCTACTATGGCTCTTATTTTGAAGAAAATTTCACCCTGCTTCCTGTCTTATTCAGGATACTGTGACATCTAAACCCACCTAG
The DNA here is from genome assembly GCA_037975185.1 of Centropyge bicolor. Classification (NCBI taxonomy): domain Eukaryota; kingdom Metazoa; phylum Chordata; class Actinopteri; family Pomacanthidae; genus Centropyge; species Centropyge bicolor. The sequence goes on along the minus strand of JBBMOC010000050.1, from coordinate 1,379,654 downwards.
GCTTGTCACAGTCTACTGCGACTTCCGCAATTTGATCTTTCATTGTGCGTGGACTCCGCCTCTTTACGTCAGGTGTTCCAACAGGTGGATGAAACATTGATGAGGAGGTGCAGCAGGCAGAACAACACCACTGCAGTATATGCAGTATAGTACATCACAATGGGGAAACTTTAAGAAGACAACTGGGCATCCCAGTATTTCTGACAGGTACCCAGCCTGTCAAACATTACTCAGGTGAAAAAATACCTGAGAAAATCACAAGCCAGATGATAGAGATAATTTTATGTTCATGTTCTGTGGGAACATTTGAGGAATAATTGATTTTATATCATGAGCTTTCTGTATACGTCTAAGAATTGCAATGAAGATGAGGTAATTTACAATTCTTGGGAAAAGCTGTAGAGCTTCATATTCACAGAAAAATAACTCTTCTTCACACGACTAAATGTGCAAGAATAAGCCATCAATCAACTCTTCACAGTGTTATTGGGAACTGGAAATCTGCAGTGTGTGCCAGGACAAACAATCATTTGCTCTCCAAGTCCAAATCTGTCTTCTCTGTATGTTTTCAAAAGTTAACATTTTGAATTAACTATTTATACAACTTGGCACAATGGCATGATGTGAGAATAAAAACCATTAAACCATGTGGAAAATTACATTTTAGTGTTACCATAATGAGGTGAAAATATAAACAAGACAAAGAGATACAATATAGATGGAACAACACATACATACATACAACTTGCATATTAAAATATTTTTCACTGCTTCCCAGACTCACAAACAAACAACAGGATGAACATTCAAGGTGAAAAAACCCCCAAAACAAAAAGTTCAAAATAAGTGACATTTCGTCTCAAGCACCTGTTTTCAGAGCTTACACTGAAACAACAGTGGTCAGGATTAAGGCCAGCCAGAATCAGAGAAAGTCCAGTGTTACAAGTCCATGTGTATGCTGACCTCTTTCCCCCCAAAACAGAGCGTGAGACATCGTCTCTGTGTTTATGCACATGTTCAATCAGTGGTTTGAGAGCTTGTTCAGTCTTCCTCATTTCCATCATTCTTTTGAGGGCCACTCTGCTCCAGGTTCTCCTCCATGACTGGGTAGACCACTGAACAGAGCTTTTGGCACAGATGAGTCATTTTACCTGGAAAAAGTTTGGATGGAAGAGACGGGGAAATTATTTGGATTAGAGTAAACGCTTCATAAATGGAAACTCTGAATTTCAAAGCCACCTGCTGGCATTGAGCCTGATTGATAAACCCTGCACCTGGCTGTGATTATGTTCTGTATCAAATTGGGCTGACTTTGTGAATTTTATTAACTTTCCAGAGATACAACTACACGTTTGCAGGCATCTCAAATTTCACATAACATTTTCAAATCAACGTCTTGACATCTTTCATGCAAAACCCAGGATGTTGCCTTACCAATAGCAATATCGAAACACTGTGGTTTGTTTTCCCAGTAGACACCCAGGAAATACACAGGAACACCTGTCAACATGATGGCCAGACCAATACCACAGACCAGTGGCTCGGAGTAGAGGGAAAAGATGAGCAGGAAGGCCCAGAACAGCAGGTAGATCACTGGCCATACCAGGCTCACCTGGAGGATGAGAGTGTAGTACTGTGAAAACTCAAACGCTGGCTTAAAATGCATTTAGTGCTGTGCAGAGTCATTGTTGTTTAAGGATTTGTCAAATCTACCCAAACCCACAAACAGTGCATCACCCAATAAACGATGTATTGTGCAGTGCTCATGGAAAATACAGTGGTATCTGAAAAGGTTTTAAACTCCTGTGTTGCTTTTATAATATGGCACATGGAGCTGTTCTGTCTGAGTCTTTACCTTGATGGGTCGATGCATGTTGGGCTCTTTGATGCGCAGCACAATCTGTCCGGCAACAGTGATGCCGTAGAAGAGGTAGTTGATGAAGCCGACGTAGTTTATGAGGGTGTAAATGTCACTGGTGCACAACATCAGCAGAGTGGAGATCAACTAAAAGTGGCCAGAGAGGAGAAAGTTATCATGTCTGCACAAGGAGAGGACAGAGGCCAAACAAAGGACAAAAAGTAGTTGCTCTTTTGTTGGGACTCACAGTAAACAGTAAGGCTGGGATTGGAGTGCAGCTCGTCACGTGAATCATGGCGAGCAGACGTGGGAGGTGGCCTTCCCTCGCTCCGGCGAAGAACAGCCTGAGAGACAGAAGCGAAGACAGTTGAGTCCTGAGAGCGGAGCCAGCTGGTGCTCTGCTCACCATGTGCACAGCTGAGAGAACCGCTCAGGTGATTATGGAAAACACCAGTGCAGAGGCAGACTGCAGAAGTGAAAACTGTGAGGTTAAAAATGGACCAATTGCAGGGTGAAAAATGGAGCAGAACAGGAGAACAGTGGGCTCAGTACTTTGGGATGTGTTATTGAACAAGTGGGATCATCTTAGCAGATTCTAATGTGCATCTAGAGGAATACAATTCTCTATTCAGACTCTTTCCCTGCAAACTGAAACCCAATCCACAGATGAGCATTTACACTGCTAATGCATTTCATTCCTGTTGAGCTTCTCATTTTTACCCTGCTTACACCGTTTCTCCTTGTACATCAACAGGTATGGGCACAAGTATCAGCATGGCAACGAAAGAAAAAAAAAAGCACAGCAACCACAGAAGCTGGAATGAGAAGAAAGGCAGGACAGTGAGGTGGGGTGAGGACAAACTGACCGCGACGACGTGAAGAGGGAGCCATTGACCCCCCCGAAGGTGGAGAGTGCCACAGAGATGGGCATGATCCATGACATTACTCCTAGCAATTTCTCTCCAAATGTCTGGGAGAAATATTAGGAGTAGGGAGGGAGAGAGAGAGAGAGAGAGAGAGAGAGAGAGAGAGAGAGAGAGAGAGNACATGGGAGAGAGAGAGAGAGAGAGAGAGAGAGAGAGAGAGAGAGAGAGAGAGAGAGGAGGAGGAGAGAAGTACACAGTTGTAACACACACTCAAATAATGGCAACTAATCAGGACATTTTAGAAAAGAGCGCAAAAGAGCGACAAACATTATGCCACAAAGAGGAGCATGGGCCAGATCAATGTGGTTACTCTAAATGGCTGCGGGGCAACACAACTACACTATTTCAAAGTGATAACAAACTTCTAATATAATAAGCTATAAATAAGATAAGCTTCTAAATACATGCATACATATACACTATCAGATCTGAGGTATTGTGGGTTTTCTCACCACTGCCACAGCATTGGAGGCCAGCAGCTCCTGTGGGCTCATGGCTGTGACATAGGCCACGTTGGCAAACACGTAAACGAAGGTGACCACAGGGATAGATATGAAGATTGCACGTGGTAGATTCCTGGAAGGGTAAAATACAAAATAGTGGTTGATGGTATATTACCCATTTCTGTGTATGAGCTCCCATAGAGAAGATTTATTGACCTTTGATTCATGGACGGGAATATATAGAGGTGTTTTTAATTTTTACATCCTCTTTATTTACATACATGAGGGAGGTAGAAAATTAGAAACATGTCTTAATATATTGTAGTACAACGCCATCACTAACTACAACCTCAACGCTAAAACATACAGCTGAATAAACACATCAATGGCAGTGTCAACAAAAACTCAACATTACAGTCATCATAAAAGGAGACTTCATGGCAGAATAGTTGTATCGGATTGCATTAGACTGCTCAGGTGAACCTAACAAAGTGGACAACGGCGTATATTTAATGCTTTTTTTAGCAGTTGTACTGTCTTGCGTGTGAGCAGCAGTTGACATGGGTTTGCATCTCATGTTTATTATATTGTTGGCAAATTATTCTTTTTAATGCTGTACATAGTTTTCATACGTTTGTTGTCATTGATAAAATCTTGTCACTTGCACAGAGTCACTAGCACAATCCATTTCAGTCATTTAATGAATTATATTATTTTTTGTGTTTTCTTACCTGTATGGGTCGACTAACTCCTCTGTGACATAGTTTAGGAAGTTCCAGCCTCCATAAGCAAAGGAGCCTTGTAGGAAGGACAGAGCGATCAGACCAACATCATAGTCTCGGAAGGTCTCAAAAGCGTGTGATGGCTCCAACCAGTAATAGTGACCTGTGAACCAAAACACAAATATCAGATTTCTTTGAGATTAATTCCAGCTCTATGTAAACTGCTATTTACCAATCTGAGCAGCAGAGGGCACCAGGCACAACTTCTTTTTTAAAACAGGCATTCAAGTATTGCTGTTCTGTGCTGATTCTTTCATGTTATACACAGTTTACTGCTGCTGTTTTGATTTTGATAATGGATGCTGAGATCTAATGTGTTTACTATGCACTCCATCTACAAAGTAGAGATGTTTCAGTTAACTCCTATGCAGACATTTTATTAATTTTTAAACCGGTTTAAGATGCAGCCAGAATTTTTTTTGGTTTTAGAAATTAGTTTTCTAAATATTTTCAGACATTCTAAGATGGCAGCAATGATCAACACCAGATCACATAAAGGTCTGGCTGACAGGTTAATTAGCCTGTGTCTCCGGCTTCTGTGCCACACAAAGTGGGAGATGAGGGGGCTAAGACACATGAATGAGTCTGCTGGCTGGGCCTGCCACTGTCTGTCTGTGTGGGGATTATGAGTGGGATGAAGAGCTATGAGGGACTGTAATCCCTTTTCACGTTGGAATCACAAATCCCATGAGAGGCAAAAGGAGACTATATCATGTTGGTAGCTATAGGGTTGCAGCTTCCTAACAGTTTTGCCTTAAGACAGTGAGTTCCACTGACTACAACTGAGAAAGCCACTGCTGCTTTGCTTCGTGTAACTTGGGAACTAGTCAAAAAGGGCAAGCTATTTCATTATGATAATGACTCTTATGATAATGATGATTTTGAATTTGATCTGGTAATATCAATGTTTGTTTATTAACTTTATTAACATCCAACTATAAGTTATTGCATGTGGACAACTACTTAATTTGTGACACCTCCATGTGTGGTGTCCATGGTGTCTAGTTGTTGCATGTTAATCCCAGTGGAGGTCAGCAAACACCATGTAATGATGGCAGACTAAGGCAACGTTGTAGAGCTTAATAAGACTAATAAAACTTATATTGAGTATTAGATAATTGCCATTTACCACTGTTAATGAAACCATTGGATAAGTTATACTGATATACTTGCTTTTGATATTAAGAGCTGTAATATAGTCAATCATTTATAACAGTTTCTTTTTATTCTTATTTCTGCTTCAGTATCACACAAACAGTAACATGCAGCATATACTGTATATCCAGTCCAATTTCTTCTGTCTACAGACATAGCTCTGTGTATTGTGCTCCACTACTGGAAGTGCTTTAATAAATCATTGGAAGGAAGATTCAACTGTCATAGAAGAGTGTTCTGGCCGTCACCCAGGGGCGCCATTTCAATCCAAAATAATACAGTAACGTTGCAGTTCCTCCTCTACATCACAACATAACAAGACACGCAACCTGAGTTGCCACTGCTTCACTTAGAAACAGGATGAAGTCTAAAAGATTAGCAACCACTGGCTTAATAGAGAGACATGAACAGAAAGAAAGAAAGAATTGTAGACAAGAGGGTACAAATATTACCTTTGCATATTTGGACGACTCCCATGATTATGATGAGGGCCAAGGCCAAAAGCTTGCCGGCCGTGAAGACATCTTGGACACACGTGGCCCAGCGCACACTGTGGCAGTTCACCCATGTCAACAACACTAATGGGCAGCAAAGAAGAGTTAGGTTGATATGTTACATTGGTAGGCTGTGTGGGGGATAAACTGACATGCAGTTTGTTCCTACAAATAATAAAGCTCACACAACTCAAGTGTTGGCACAGGTGAGAGAATTTCTTGGAATTTCACCCACAGCCCTTCTTTTTTTTTTTTTTTTTTTTTTTTAAATTATCTGAAGAGCCCTGGATTGTGCTCAAAATATCATTCAACAAACAGCCCTGATAAAAAAAATTAATTCAAAAGCAAATTCAGAGACTAAAACGTTTTTTGTTGTTTTTTTAAAAAAGCAAAATTCCGGAGCCAGATACAGAAAATTTATTTTTTAAAGATTGTAGCCTTAGGATAAAGCTGCCAAGGTAACAGATTTGATGCAATACCAATTTTGGCAAGAAGAAGAGAAATGGGTGAATGATTAATTAGGATACATGTTTGACCCTTCTCCAAATTAAGAAAAACATAAAAGGGAGTCACCCTCTGCATTTTATTCTGTGGAATGGTAACTCCTACTCAGCCTTAAGCAAAATGCGATGATGTAGATTACAGTGGTGATGCCCTCCCCTCCCTCAACCAACGTCATGCAGGAACGTCGGTCAGGTCATGTGGTCAGACTTTAACAATACGGGCAAGCGACGAAATGATACAAAAACCTCAAATAAAAAGGGGCAGGGAAACAGGAGCATACAAAAGATAAAAAAAATGTTGTTTTATATCTTTCAACATTGAATTATTTCAAAAACAAGGGTTTAAATGACATAAGATAAAATTGAACTCAATTAAAAAGATAGGATGTCATTTTCAGTCAATCAGTTGAAAATGAACAACTTTTTAGTGAATGCTTAGTTGCATCACACCTGTCATCAGGAATTAGTTTCTAATAGGCTTTTGCACCAAATTTGTTGTAAAGCTCAAGCCAAGATTACTCAAATTATCTCACCTGAGTAAAAAAAACCCATCATGTCTTTCTTTAAGAATATAACAATAGAAGAAAGAAGTTTATTGAGAAAATAAGCTTTAAATTCAGCCTGCCTGAAATAAATCAAAATGGGCTTTACGATACTGCTTCATGATCTGTATCCTTTAAAGCACCAACCTCGACCAATAGTAATTTAATCTTCAGCTTTATTGCATAACTCACACAGGCAGACAGCTGCCAGCAGGCGGAGGCCATCGTCTGGGGGGAGGCAGGAGGGGAAGAGGGGCTGCAGGACGTAGTTTGAGAAGGTGAGAGCAATCACAGCCTGGTTAGTGGGGTAGATAACCAGCACCGCAATCCACAGACGCAGAAAGCTGGGGGACAACACAGACAGGAGGTTAATGAGACGTGGCAAGAGCCTTGTGTCTCACACCAGCGTACATGCCACAGACACAAGCACAACACAGTGTGTGAGAATACTAACCCTTGTTACATTAAAATGTAATGGATAACAAAGGAAATTAAGTCTATTAGCTAAGTGCATTATAGTAATGCACTGGAGCATTGTTGTTAAAGACAAGAGATGAGTGGAACTGGGTCATCGACATTGTGGGATGCTGGGAATACAAAATTACATTAGGAGAGGCTTTAATTACACGGTGAGCATGATTGTTGAGGAGAGATGGGAGCAGAGGTTTACTATAAATTCTAATTAATTACAAAGGCTTGGCTACAACCTTGCTATGTGATTTTTTTGGATTGCTTTCATGCATCATGTGACATACGACTATATGAACTATACTGGATGGGAACACAGTGTTTAAATACAGAAAGCAATGTTACTGCAAACTTCCTTTGTGGAGATTATGTGATTTTGCAATCTTTCAAAAAGGGCTGTGACTCTGATGTTTGGGTTCATAGAAAAATGAGACAATGCCATTTAACATATGTGCAGTGTATAAATTGCTTCCACTTTACTCCCAGTGTCCTTATGTCAGATTTGTGTAGCAGCTAATCTAGTGTCTTTTAATATTTCCACTAGAACTTAGCAAAATCAGATTTTCAAATCCTACGCTTTAATCCTAATAGTAATATTAATAATTAGCCTGACAAGCAGACAAAAAGCATTCGTTCTCACCCAGCCAGTCCTCCAAAGATGTCCTTGACATAGGAGTAGTCTCCCCCCGACTTGGGGATGGTCACACCTAACTCTGCGTAGCACAGGGCACCGATGGCTGTGATGACCCCAGTGGAAACCCACACAAGAATGGCCACACCCACTGAGCTAGCATTCTCCAGGACCCCCTTAGGACTCACAAAAATCCCTGATCCAATGATGTTCCCTGAGTGAGTAAAAAAAAAAAAAAAAAAAAACATCAGATAGAGGATAGATCAAAAAAATAATCAGAAACAAGTTTGGATGCTCAGGCAAAGCAATATTGTGTGTTCACTATGCACAACAACACAATATAAATGCAATAAAATAAGTCACCCATCTTCTATATAAAGAAGCTTCACATTGCAGATATTATGTTCATCAACAGTGGAGAGAGAAACTGCATGAAATCAAGCTTAAGGACACTGAAACAGATTGCAGGCTATAAAGGGAAAGATACAATTTCCCGGCGCATGATGCCTCATTTCCCATAGCGTTCAGATTGGGCTTTGTGTGGCTTCGCTTGTCAGCCCATGTGTGGAAAACTGTGAGCTTACTTGAGATTAATTTTGCTTTCTTGGAGTGGTCCAGAAATAATTCAAATGTGCAGTCGAGTTATGTTGACTTTTACTTTTGACATCTGACAAGTCGTTGAAAGTAGTGCAAAGCTGTTACAGCGGAGACGGTTATGGTACAGCCAATAATTTTTTCTATCATAGCTTTACTGGCACAATGATTTCATATCTTGTGACTCTGGGGACCTAAAAAAGGATCCAAGTCTGAAGGCAAGAACACTCTGTTTCTGTGTTGAAAGCATCCACTGTAAAGTTTTCAGTGGAAAAGAGGAGGACAGGAGTGTGGTTCACTTATCACACTGCTTATCTTGATACTTGCCTATACAACTCATGTTCTGAGTTGGGACATTGTGTGAAATGTAAATAAAAACAGAATGCAATCATTTACCAACAAACTCTTCACCAACAACAGTTTTACAAAGTGTCCGTGAGCCTATGTAGTGATCTCCTTTATACAACCATGTGTTTGACAAAACGGCCCTTTCTCCATCCTTGCTTGTGAACAACGGAGTCTTTCCAGGATGAACCTTTCATACCCAATCATGATAGTATCACCTGTTACCAATGAACCTGTTTACCAGTGGAATGTTTGTTTGAAACAAAAATCAATGAAGTTGATGGGGTCAAACATTAAATGTATTTATGCACTGTTTTCAATTGAGTATATGTCAAAAAGGTTTAGCAAATTGTCACATTCTGTTATATTTATGTTTTACCCAGCATCCAAATTTTTTTGGAATCGGCAGTTTGAATGAACTGACACCCCACTTGTTACAGTTGTCACTTGGTGGTTAGATGGGCCGATTAGCTTGTGACTGAAGCAATTATGCAAAAATGACTGCACTGAAAATCTGGCTCAGCAAGGCTGGGGATGGACACAGTCCAAAAGCCAGACTCTTGTTTTGTTCATCAAGTTCGTTATTTGGTACTTTCTAAGTACTGGTCGCCATATGATAGCAGATCTGGGCTCCATCAGGGCTACTCAAATGGGGCCCAGTTTTCAACAGACAATGGCTCCACACAGGCCCCAAACTGGCTGGTGTGCTGGGAACTCGCAGCAAGGTGTTAGATGATTTCTGAGTTTTCCATTATAATCCATACATCATACTGGGGTCAATACAGAACATGACGGTACAGCTGCCACACTCACGCTAAAGCCATGCTTTTAGACGGTGATGGGAAAATGCTGCCTCAACAATGGTGGACACCCATTAGTGGGATTGCTTTTTATTGACGTTTTCATCTTTTGTCCGCATGTGTGGGAAGCTGGCGGGGACAGAGCAGGGATCATGGCAGCCAACAGTTCCCTGGAAACATGAGAGTGAAGATGACAGAGCATGTGCTAGATGTATGATGCCGGGGAGAGCAATGAGGATGAGCCGCAATTACGACAGAGAGAGGTTTCAATGAGAAAGGCTCAAACACTTGGAGTGCAATGTGAATTACTGTATTTCAAATCAGTGGAGCTTGAAATTTTCTTTACTTGTGTCAATGTTATGTTATGATGTTTTGACTTGTTTGTTGCCACAATTTAAACAATATCATACTATATGTACTGCAGTATAACAACCAGCAGGACATCTTAAGGATGAGGCCAACTCATTTTGAACTCTGAAGCCTTAGCCCATTATGCAAGTCTAGCATAAGAATTTAAAGGCATGACAGTATGAAGTATTGATGGATTGAAAACTGATGTGAGGGTAACCAGTACAGCTGATGGTTGAGGTGAAGCCCCACATGGATGTACTCACCGATGATAATGCCACAGGCGCTGACCAGGCCGATCTGTTTTTTCAGAGCCACCCCGGATCCTCCTCCTGCCTCTCCCGCAGAGTCAGGCCCGCTGCCCGGGGGCTCCACCTGGGCGGCCCCGCTGCTGCTGCTGCTGCTCCGCTTCCTCGGACCCTCGGCCATCCTGAAGCCCTGTCCAGCGTGTCCCCCCCTCAGCTGTGGACCAGGCACCTACTTATCCTGCCAACACACACATTAGACATCAGATGTGGGCTTGTTTCAGACACATTAGCTGAGTCACTGTCCCAGCACTTTGCCTCAGTGTCCAACCTGCCGGAGGACACCGGTCTCCATCTTCACAGCTAAAATTAGAAACACATCCCGGCATTAATAATTCACACAGAGGCACGGTGAACAAGCCCCGGTGGACGCTGTGTCTGGAGGGCTCTCTAGTCACCACAAATAGACTCTAAAATAATGTGACTGCATTGAGCAAAATGAGCTTACATGAAGTGAGAAATGTTGACATATTCAAGTTCAAAGTCGCCTGTTTAACACAGCTAGCGGCGTCTTTTCCTCAATGACCAACCAGACTGGAGCAACTCGCAATTAACCCTTTAACACTGGCCTCATGCTCTTTGTTCAGCTGTAGAAAACTAAAGCGAACAACTCCTAAAGTGCTGACCCACCTTCTCGACTTGAAACCCCCCCTGAAGCACCGTGTTAAGTGTCGGGCTTCATGTCGGACTTGACTGCTGTCTGCTGGCCTCACCGAGCGGGATAACAAAGACCTCCAGCTGACGGCCGCGATTAATACAAAAGCCGGTCACTGTCAACCAATCAGCGCGGCCCAAACTGTCAACACGTCTCAGGCCCCGCCCCCTCGTAGTGAGGCCCCAGTGCTTCATCTCTCTCGCTACCCTCAGTTTATCCTTACACACTGGATTGTTACAATTAGACCTAAACAAACTTTCAGCATAATTAATTGTCTTTTAGAAATGTATCTTTTTGATTAAATAAAATTTGGATGTAGTGCTGCCCACCATAGAAATATACTATGGTGTCCAAAATACTGTATATGTCAAATGGGGGTCATGCTATACATCATCACACACAGTAAATATCATTGGTATTGCTGAATGAATTGAATCAGATGACATCCAACCCTGCATCTTTGTTATTTTTACATCAAGGACCACAACAGAAATACATTTGTGGACTTTGTATTGTCATCAGTGACATATCTGTGTGATGTATTGTTCTCAAAATGTCAACTCAAATAAAACACCTATGAAACTCACATATGAAATGCTTCACACAATGTATGATCTTACATTGACCAGTATTCAGTCTGCATTTTTCAGTGTATAACAATTAGACCATTGAAAATTAAATTCAGTGAAATTCAACTGAAACTCAAATGAACATTAAATAAGATGAGTAACCAGCAAATTCATCCACCCCTGCATCTTTGTTATTTTTAAATCAAGGTCCACATCAGAAATAAGTCATTTTTGTAGTTGTGCATGATGTAATGTTCTCCGCAACTAATACAACTATGAAGCCTACATATGAAATGCTTAATATATGAGCTTTCATGGACGAGTACACGGTCTGTATTTTTTTAATTTATGACAGATGTCAAATTAAATTAGTCACAAGAAAATCATAATTCATTCCTTAACGCTGCCAAAATGTCATGTTAGAATTGCACAGACAGCCAAAACATTTAAATCCTCCTTTGGCCCCAGCTGTGTGCATCTATCCTAAACAAGTACAACTTTTAAGATATGTGCACACGAGTGTATGCAACATGATAAGACCAGACAGGGCGTGTTTGTGGGCTGACACGTGTAGACTGAAGTAATGTTCAAGTAAGACATGAGGGATATAGAATAGATGGGTGGAGAGCACAAACTCCAAAAACGCTCATGCTGGCATTACATCATAGTGAGCAGGATCACTGTCAGCTGTGATTGAGGAGCATATTTAAGTGCTTTTATAGTGCCTACGAGAGCTGAATTGATTTTGACAGCCGCACTGATGCAGAAACGCACTTGCACTCAGCATTATTTTGTCTAGTTTAGAACTGATGACTAAGTTTTGTTACATCTGACAGGCCTGTAAGGAGCCTTGTACCCGTGCTAATGAGGTACAAGGCTCCTGAGATAATGAATTTGCACTCACACCAAAACAAATCGAAACAGTACGCCTGCCTCTTGTACCTCTCTCTACACATATTAAGTTAGGGCAAGCTGAGAATACCACCACCATTGATCAATTGTGGTCCAGCAGATGGTCATCTCAGGGTGACATCTGCTGGACAACCGCTGAGCTGCCACCTTATTTAAACTAGAACTGCCCCTGCTGTATTCTAAAAAGCAACTTTTATAGTGGTTTACATTCCTATTTGTATACTGGTACAAAAAAAGGAAAGAGCATATGAGGAACATTACAGTGTTGTCTTTATTGACATGGTTCAAACATACAGAATCAAAATAACAAAAGGTATGAAGAGACAGCCCCCAAACAATATGTGACGTGAATAGTGTAACCTTCATCAGACCATCTTGTGTTGAAGAGAAGGGTATTTCATTAGTACACAAGTGTCGGTATGGAATGTGTGTTTGATAAGGCAAAGGTCCAGTTGGATTGAGTGTGTATGCCTGTTCAGAACAGTTAGGAGAAAAAGACCCTAAAAAATAAAGAAGTGGCAAAGTGTTTGACCTTATCTGACTGAGCCAATCCCACAGCAACATTTTGTGTCCAGGTGTCAGTCCATACCTGATGAAAAAGAGGTCTCACAAACTCAGAGCGTAAAATCTGGTTTTATCCAATCAACTTTTTCATTGCTGGCTCGAAAGTTCCTACCACCGATCATTTTAAAAGCCAGACATCACTTAAGGGGGTTTTGCACAAGTCCAGGTATTGACTGTGTATATAAAAAGAGCCAGGACACCTCCGCTTGCCACCTGCCACCGAGTCTTACAGAAACCTATGTGTGTATGCTTGTTGAAGGGTGTGCCCATGTGTCATCTTCACAGGCCGATGGTGTAAGAGCGTCCTGCTGGATTGTGGATGGCAGAGCAGGAGGGCTCGGTCACGGCCCATTCATACCACACCTTCTTCCCGTTGTTGCAGCGCCAGAATCGCACTGTGACATCATCATCACGGGATAAAGAGATGGGTTGCTATTGAAAGGAAGGATTTGAGGAAGACAGGGGGATTAATATGTGAATGCAATCACGTACACTGTTAAATCAGAATATCAAAGGATTTGTATCGAGTACTGACTGCAAAACTTACTTTGAGGGGGAAGAGGATGGGGAACCAGGAAAACATTCCAGGTGAATGTGTATCTGGTTTTATACCTGCCACACACACAAACATTATAAAGATTAATATTTATATCCAACCTTAGCACAACGGGACTTCCTCTTTATAAATGATGACTTACTGAGTGTGACATCTTTGTACAGCGTCGTCTCAAAGTAGCCAGCAAAACCATGGAGCACAGAGTTACATCCCACTGAGAATCTGAGGCACTGATACCGGTTATTGTTCATATCTGAAAGAAGAAAAAATAAAAAAAAGGGTGACCAACATATTCAAAACACATCATGTCAAAGTGTATAGTGAGCTTGTTTCTTGGTATACAACTAGTGTATCTACCTGTTGTGGGGTGTGTGAAGGTGAAGCACGGTTTGGGGTCAGCCAACTGGTGGAAGTTATGGAGGCGCACAACATAGGGCGTCTCAAAATGACACTCTGGGTCCTTGTCACGTTCCCGGCACCCCCGTACTTCATTGTAGAGCTTGGAGGACGACAGTGGAGCCAGGAAGGACGTGTAGGAACAGGGGATGCTCACTCCATCATCTGAGAACAGGAAAGAGAAAGTGATTTGAGCTGCAGGGAAGCATGGAAGGAAACGGAGGATGACTAATGCTTTTTATACATTTCATGTAGCAAACAACCGAGGTTGCTCCACATTCAATGATTTTAAAGCTACAGCATCTACATGTAACTATATTCACTTCTTTAATAAATGGCAAATGAAAGAGTTTACTTATATCATAACACTGAAGTACCTTTGAGAAAGTGCTGCGCTCCATCCAAGCACTCAGGGGAAAGTTCATTGTCACCAAACGATCCAAGCAGCTCGCTGACAATGATGTCTGCCTTCTCGGGTGCTGCCCAATCCCGCATGTCACTAGACACCACTGTCACCTGATCACCCCACTCCTCAAAGCGCCAGTTCTCCAGCCTGAACAAGTATGGACCAGCTCAAATGTTTGTGCATGGAATCATTAACGTCAGCATTTAAAATTTCACTTCACACATAGGTAGACAATATTTTCTCTATTAATCAAGTGGGGTAACTAACTAGAGAGCCATCAATGTACAACCAGTTTCACTATCACACCAGGATGCATAACCAGACAACCTAAACTGCAGTAATCCACTCACGTAATTACAGCGTTGGGATTTTTCTCCACAGCGTACACCCTCAGCTTCCTGTCTGCCTGTCTAGCAGCACGTAGGGATGCGTTGACCAGTGGTCCCCTACCGGCTCCCAACACCATCAGCACCCTGTAAGAACAAGAGATTGTTTCATTACCCTGTTGTAATACTAAAGGTATTATGTGGAGCTTCATCAGCTTTATCGATTTTGCAAACAACACTATCGGTTGCAAAATTTAATCTCATGGTATGAATCATTATCCAGACACTGAGGGTGTTTGTTAATGCCACAGCAATTTCTTAATTTATATATATATACAGATACTCACTGAACATTTGTGTCTTTCTGCTCCTCTGGAACTCTGTCAAGTAGACATTTATATACAGCCTGTGGATGCAAAGACGCAGCACAAGTATCAATATGTTGTGTGCTAAACTCTCAGACTAATTACAAATCATCAGACGTTACCTTCAAACAAAAAGAGACACAGTTGTGTGCAAATGACAAACTAAAGCTTTGCTACCACTTATGTTTACTATCAAACCAATGGAACTTCTATAAATAAAGACACTTCAGGATGTTACACAATAACTACAAACAGGATTGAACCTCATCTCTGAGTCAATATACGCAGACAATTGGTTGAAACGGAAGAACATCTGTGTGTGAGACAGCATCACATAACCGACTTCACATCGCACCATGAGAAATGGCCATTAACCTGTAGTTTATTCACGCAACAGGAAATGGTTACAGGGGTTCTGGGAGAAATTTGCATACACTGTGTCTGCAGGACAATTGGCCAAACAATGTTCTCCTTGCTGCTTGTCAATTTATCCTCAATTGTGTTCCAGTACTCTGAAATGTATTAACAGGTGCAAGTACAGCTGAATCTCATGGTCTTACCTGTTGATACTGGGAATATTTAATTGGATCCTTCTCAAACACTTCATACGTCTGAGACTCCAAGTTGTCCATGAGTGGCTAAGGGGATGAAAAAAAAAATCACAGTCAGTCTTCATTATCGAAAAAACAAACAAACAAACAAACTCACAAACATTTCAAAGATATGGACACAAGTGCGCACTTCCTTACCTGAAGCGGAGACTGCAGGTAGTCTTCATAGCCCTTGGCAAAGAGCTCATAGGCATTGGGGGCAGGCCGATTCTGGTTGAGGTATTCCAGGTACTGCAAGTAGGATCGGAAGTCCTTCTCAGTGTGACGACTGGTTCCCGTGAAGATGAACTGAGCCTCCAGCTGAGAAAAGAGATTGTTGTTTTTTTTAATTAAAACCAATACTTCCACATTTGGCTGATGATTAATTTCAGCTGAATCTGTTGAATTATACCTTGAAAAGAGAGAAGATGATACGCTGATGGGCTTTTGACAAAACAGGGAAGCCCTTCTTATTAGTTAGGAAGATGCTGGTGGGAAGTATGGCTGCTTTGATAGGTTCCCCGAGCCACTTATCGATCACAGTGTCGGACGGCATGTCTGCGCCAACTTCAATAGCTTCAGGAATACAAAAAAAGAGGGTGCATTTTCAATAGCAGACACGGCCATAATTATTTCTTAATGCACTGACTTTGCCGCAGGCTGTTGCTTCACAGTGTGTTCTCTCACCAAGACAGATCCTCTTGTTGTAATCACAAAGGGTTCTAAATGAGTGCCACCTAAAAGAGCAGAGGCAAGTAAACAAAATGAGACACGATTCTAAAGGAAATCAATGACAACTGTTTTAGCATGCAGACAGCACTCGACTGCTAAGGAAGTGGACTGGTGTGAAACTAACCAGCTCCAGGTCTTCTCATCAACACTTGTGTCATCGACGCAGGTGCTCGGTTCATTCTCGATGAGATCTTCTCGCATGTCCTCTGAAGACATCAGCGGGACATGTATCCAAAACTAAATTAGACACAGAGGACAAAAGTGGTTGGCTCATGACTTCAGCTGTCTGTCTGACTTTTCTGCAATCTAAAAGCAATACATGTGCAAGTTGACTTTGTTGATGCGGTTTCTTACATTTGAGGTGTGATGTCCAGTGTGGATGTGATTTAGCAGCTGGCGGGCTAGATTGGCATTATTAGGGCCCTTCAATGGGATCATAAAGACAGGCAGACCCAGGTAAGCTGAAAAGTTTAGCTCCTGTGCCAGAGCCTGGAGAGAAACACAGGAAAAACAATGATGAGATAATGGTGAGATGGCACAAGGACACTCAGAGGGGTAATTATGAGAGACTGGACAAGATAAGTTCACTGATGCAACAAAGTCTTAAAATCAAAGAACGCTCTCTAGCAACAATCAAAACAACTACTCAAACAAAGTGTACTCAGAGAAATTGTCCAAAGTGAGGAACTTACGGCTTCTGAGTTTCTGCGTTCTGTCTCGATATCTGAATCTGCCTTGATCCATGGCGAGAGCTTCCCAACAATAAGAGTATTCCAGTCTAAACAAAACATAATGGATAGTTATTAGCATTTCTTGTCAGTCCCCAGAGTCATTAAAGCTCCCATCCATCTATTTTACTGGCCTCATAGTTGGCAAAAAGTAATTAATGCCAGTGTTACAGCTGCCAAGTCATAAATAAATAATAAACAGCTAACTAGAAATATTACTTTTCAATACATTAATATTTGAAACACATCATACAGCTGTTGTCTTTCATGACATGATTTCTTTTATGGGTGTCAGTGATATTTAATATCTTGTCTGTGTCCTGAATCACAATTTCTTAAATCAATTCTTTGATCACATGATTCAGATTTCTAGCTTGATAATTCCTATTTTCTACTATTCTTAATGTCACACATTGAATGTCTGTCAGGACCTACATAAAGGTAGATGGACTGCGTAAACACCAAATAACATTACCTTCGATCGCCTTCTATTGCTAACTAAAGTCTGATATGATGTATTACATTTCACATTTTATACAATATATTAGTCTATCAATAAATCAAATCAAAAGAATAGAATTAAGTCTGAGAACAGAAAACAAAACTAAAACAAAGCAATATTATGTACTGTACAGCAAGGTGCTAAATTGGGTTTTCATATAGTAAAATAAAACCTGCTGGACATGATGTGAACAACAATGGGAACCTGGCTGGAATACTGGAAAATGAAAAATTGCAATAAAGAACAAAACACTCATCATTTGATTAAACACTTATTATAGAGGTTTACACTTGATCCATCATAATCAACCATCAAGTCATTCATCTATCTATGGTGTCACAGCAGGCCTCTTCCAGCACACAGGGGTACAGATACTCATTTACAGACAGAAGGTAAACTATATAATGACTACTTAAACCTGACATGATGGAAACACTAACCTCTTCCACAAAGCAGCAGGTCTGACCGGGTCTGGGCACCGGGTCTGGATTTAGCGGGCTCCAACTCAAACTCTCTCCTGAACCTCGAGTGGAACAGGGGCATGCACAGGAAGTCAAACCTGGAACCCAGAGAAAGAAGGCGCATCATTATAACACTGGTTTCATTTATAATGCCAAGCAGAGGTGAAACAAATCACATTTTCTTAACTGTTCCTTAGTCAGCTTACAGTTTTTGTTGAAAAAGAAGTGTAGCCTATACGAGGATAATAGACACTGAACACCAGTGTCAAGTATCGTTGTGATTGGGCACGTGTTACATTAATTCACCGGCTAGCTTAGCATCACGCACTGACATTATGCTAGGAAACAGTGCGCCCCTCTCTTTAGCTCGCTGCTAATAAAAACCAACTTGCAGAGCGCAGCATTCTCCTCACCCGAGTTTGGCGACCGCGGTTAACGTGTCCGCTACCTCTGGTACGCAATTCAAATCTCTCCCGCAGGACACCCTGCTCCCCGTACTGGCGGACGCCATGATTTTAGCCGACTGACTTGGTTTGACTGGAACGGTCTCGTTTGCTCTGGCTTACAAGGAAACTGACGCCATCTTGGATCTGCGAGGACGTACATACTCATTGGGCAGCAAGATGATTTAGACCCAAAATGGCTTCGTAAGTACTTCGGTTGCATGTCTCCAAATTACCGCGATAACTGCGCATTTCTGAATATTAAACTCAACAGTTGAAGTTCTCATGTCATCATGAATTCATTTTTTTCTTCAGAAATATTTTGCAAGGCAAATGCATTTTTATAAATTTAATAGGCATACAGTCATAGAAATATAGCTTACAATCAGAATAATTTTAAAAGGGTTTATTGTATTTCATCAGATTAATTATTACATAAATTCTTCTGTTCCACATTTTGTTGTTGTAGTGTGTCTCTATCAGACAAAGTGTATATTAGACAAAGCTACAGGATGAAAAGTATGGTTGTAGCTTTCCTCTAACAACAAACTGAAAATGATGGGTAAGATATAAATGAACTTGCTATGTGTGTAGCAAGATGAGTCAGTCACTCAGCATAACATGTGGGTTTGCAGAAACTAGCTTCTCTGGATATTGCTTTCACAGCAGGTAGGATAAAATATCACTTATGTCAACTCAAATGCTTTTGGAGACAGGCGTTTGTGTGCGTGTGTGTGTGCACGTTTGCAAGGCGTCATTTGGGAGGGCTATAAAAAGGTAAAACGATCCTTCACACACACAGTCAACATTACAAACCATAGTGGGATTTATGAGGCTTATTACTTTGTTTGACCAGTTTTCCTAAGGATGTGCTCTGATTTAAACTATGTTTGAGGAGTGCTTTTTGCTTGCCAACCTCTGAGGAAGACTCTGATTTTATGATCAAGGAATCTATATCTTCTTCACTTACACCGTTATGGCTCTGGAAGATATTTGTGGCTTTGAGGACACTCTTGTGCATCACAAGTGGTTTCCTGCCTCTTATTTTGAAGATAAAGTCACATATTTTCATACATCTGACAATTGCAACTTTGGATTTAGGAGACTGAAGAAATCTGGGAGAAATAATGGGACCCCGCTGCATTTCTTAATACCAACTTTACCGAACTCTGCCCCTTTCAGCCACAGACCTTCATTTCCCTGTCCCTCAGCCAACCATTCAGTGACGGTCCGCAGGCCTTTCCCTCTGTCCCATGGAACAATGACCTTGGGTTTCATCTTCCAAGGTGGCGTCATTGCAGCTGCAGACACACGTGCCAGTGCTGGGGGGCTCGTTGCCTGTCCAGCTGTTCGAAAGATTACCCCTATTCACTCCCATTTAGTGGTCACCTCTTCTGGTAGTGGGGCAGACTGCATGCTGTGGGAGCGAATTCTGGCCAGAGAGATCAGACTGTACCAACTGCGGCACAGACATCGCCTTTCAATATGTGGTACTGCCAAACTCCTCTCCTTTATGCTACATCCCTTTAAAGGGACTGATGTGTGTGTGGCTCTTACACTGTGTGGCTGGGATAAAGACAAAGGTAACACTGACTGTGCAAGAATGTCAGAAGACTCACCCTTTATTACTGATGATAAAGCTGTTGTTAGTAGCACAGATGTTACTGCAATGGCACATTCTGCATCTCCCAACAGTGGCCCAAAGCTGGTATACGTGTGCAGCGATGGAGCCCGACTGCAGGGAGACGTCTTCTCTGTGGGTTCAGGCTCTCCTTATGCATATGGAGTCCTGGATAGAGAGCTGAGATGGAGCCTGAGTAAAGAAGAGGCCGTCTCCTTGGCAAGAGAAGCAGTGTTCAGAGCCACTCACAGGGACACCTACTCTGGAAACAATGTGGACCTCTTCCACATCACAGCCCAGGGATGGAGCCAAAGAAAGAGAGAGGACCTGAAAGAGGAATATTACAGAGACATTGAGGGGAGGGCGAAGATAGTGGAGGAAAGAAAAAGATTAGATGCATTGGGATAAAACAAAAATATGAGGGTTTATGGGGGCTTAAGGTTAGAGGTAGTGTAAAGTCAGATAACATTACTGTGTTTGGACACCTTTGTCAGAGTTTATCCACTTTTGTCGCCACTTTTGTCGGCAAGCTATAATACATTTTTACGTCATTATTCATATATTCATCATATTAGGTATTATCATATCGTTATAGTTTTGAAATCTTGTTTTTGTTTGCGAGGGTCACATTTTCCATAGATTTTTATTGACTTGTACATGAGTGCACTACATCTGCAGTCCGCCATAGACACAGGGGGCGCTGTGTAATTTTTGCCACCATGACTCAATAAATTTTCGTTCCCCTACACGGCGGAAGTTGCTTGCTCATCAGACAGTTTCAAAGATGGCTCTTGCTAGTGTGTTGAACAGTGATTGTGCGGATTTTTCATTTGATAATTGTCAGCCTTTTGCCTATGGATGTGGACCCGAGCGGAGCGGCCTGGGACTTGAGGCTGTGGCGGGAGATGGCCTCCGTTTTTCCATTAAAAACCCGCTGTGTGCCGCGGAGGAGGATGGCGTCGAGAGGAAAATAGAGTTCCTGCATGGAACCACCACATTAGCATTTAAAGTAAGTATACGAGTAGCTAACTGTAGCTAGCTGGCAACATAAAGATATAAGGTAAAATATAGTTGTCAAAGCAGACGTTTAATAAGTCAATGGCACTGTAAACATTATGCTTAAGCTAACAAAACTCTACATCCCCAAACGTTAGCGTGCTAGCATGCTACAAACCGCTTTATCATTGCATGTGTTTACATAACGTTAGTCAGTTATGATAGTATTTGGAACTTCTGACTTCAAAAGCAAGAAGATGGTCATCTATTTGCGGCTTTGTCAGCAATGACTGTACTTGCTTTGTAGCAGTCGGATAGATATTCTGCTCTGAGGCACTATTTACACTTGACCAGTGCATGAATGGGAAACAATATGTCAGTTCTGTAAGAAGCGTCTGTACAACAGCCTCACATGGCTTTGGTGTGGTTTAATTAGATAAATCAAACTAAGTGGGCTTATGTTTATGCTCTTCAACCATTTCTCAACGATCTATTATAAAGATGAAGGCTCAGAGGACTGTAGCACACAGCTGGCCAGATGTATTGTACATCATTGTTATTTTTGCTCATTAGTTTTTGAGGTCAGGACATTTTTCTTTCAACCCTAATAAACCATATATGCCTTTAATATGTAATTTAACTGTATACCAGAGGATGTCCTGGTCAAAATCTGAAATATAAGTTAAAGTAGTCAGTGATGATGTGTCCTGGCAGGCCTTTTACTGGTTTAACATCTATGGTAAGAGGAAGAACAGCCTGTCCAATTTTTAATTCTAATTCATGTAATTATACTGTCTCTGAATCATGGCAGATGTCAACTGTGAGTTTCCGTACCTTATGTTCTAAATATAATTTCAGAAGCAGGCATGAACTTCAGATGCTGAATTTTGGCTTCCTTCAGAATGGTCAGTCTTGAAGATATAAGAAAACCATTAATAATGACTCATAAACCTTAACACAGTCAACAGTAACACGTCACGAGTTTCTCGCAAAAAAACACAAGAACAAAGTTGGGCTCTCCTAAAGCATGAATGAATAATGTCAACAAAAGAGGGAATGTGGTTTCTAAAAAGTGGAAGGCACATTGCTTACAGAGATTAAAGTATGGTTTAAAAGCTGAATAAAGTGAGTTCAGATGTGTTTACACTCTACTTAAAGATTAGGTGGTTCATTTATAATTATTAACAGGTCCCATGAAATCACCATAATCAACAATGAATTCATGCTACTGACAAGTGTAATAATGGATACAGCACATGCTGCATGGTTGCAATTGTTTCTGGTTTGATTCCAGCTGGCAACCTTCTTGCATGTCGCTCCCTCTATCCCTGTTTTCCTGTCTGCCTCTTCACCTGTCACCATATGAAACCGAAAAAATCTTATATATGCCAAAAAACCTTATATATAATAGAGATATATGTTCTGGCTCTGTGCCATAGAACCCCATTGCCTTATTTCATTACAGTGAAAGCAGCCTGTGTAGCATTTTCTTCTCAGTTTAAACAAACTGAGCAGTGTAAATACTGAACCACATCCCTGCAGTTGGTTTTGGTCTCTTCAGGGGATTTGTTGATAAAAAGAAAAGATAAAATAACGTCAACTTTATCCCTTAATCCCTGAGTGGGGATTCCCTAGCAGACATCTCCCACTGACTGACCAAATCCGTTGTCTTCACTTTAGCACTATACCGCTGTTGTGACTGTCAGTTCAGTGATGGAGGGTTTTAGAGAGAAGAGCAAAAGTCTTTCCTCTTATCCAGCAGCTTTCTGCCAGAGCTGAGCCATATATTGCATCTCTATGACAGCTGTGGAGCAGCACCAAAAGTCTGCCTAATAGACAATTAAACTGCACATTCTTACATTCATAAAAAGTGGCTCTATTGTGTAAAAAGCAATGGTAAAAAAAATCAAGAGCCTGCATCCCTAATTGATTGATAGTGTCCCAGTTCATGCTCCGAACTTTTGAAATGAAAGGTACAATATATAGGTTATATAGAATAGGTTTGTGATGTAATGAAAGGTATTGTGAGGGAATGCTTCAAAAAACTAGACAAGCTGGTCCATCAATGACTGCTCTGTTGTAATGTGTTTCCCTCCTGCTGTAATGTGATTCACTAACGTGTTCTCCCCCTGCTGTTGCCTCTCAGTTCCAGCATGGTGTTATTGTAGCGGTGGACTCTAGAGCCACAGCGGGCTCCTACATTGCCTCACAGACAGTGAAGAAGGTGATTGAGATCAACCCCTACCTGCTGGGTACCATGGCTGGAGGAGCTGCAGACTGTAGCTTCTGGGAGCGCCTGCTGGCCCGCCAGTGCCGCATCTACGAGCTTCGCAACAAGGAGCGCATCTCCGTGGCGGCGGCCTCCAAGCTGCTTGCTAACATGGTGTACCAGTACAAGGGCATGGGACTCAGCATGGGAACCATGGTGTGTGGCTGGGACAAGAGAGGTCCAGGTAAATCTAACAGCTGTGTAAGACATATGTATGCACATATGGCCAATGTCTGTTTATATTATGAGTATTTATTTATTAATCCAGAATTAGATTGCGACATATAAAACTACAGCTGCCAACAAAGTTTATCGTGATTGTTTAGTATTTAGGGAAGGAGCCATATTCAATAGTTAAATATAATCATATCATATCATAATCATCATTACATAATGACATTGTTATGTATTTAAAAGTTTGCCTGATAGATTTCAGTTAGCAACATTTTCCTAATGAATATAGTGTCTTTTAAAGTGATTTTTTTTTTTTTTTTTTTTTTTTTTTACAATATCTCTTCAGGGTTTGTTTTAGGATTTGCAGTGTGATATAATATCAGAGTTCAGGTAAGTGCAGAAAATATTTAAAACTAGACATCACTGTGCTCTAGGAAAAAAATAGGCTTTTTTTGATGCATTACTTTTCATGGTTCAAGGTTCATTTATTTTGTATTCTACAACAGTCCTTTTAAGCTGCACACAAAACAAACAATTTTTACTGTGGAGAGCAAAGAATAAGTTGAGGAGTCTCAACGCCTGAGGAAAGAAGCTGCTCTGTAGTCTGTTGGTACGGCAGTAGATACTGTATCTCTTGCCAGACGGCAGCAGGGCGAACAGGCTGTTACTTGGGTGGGTATTGTTTTAGTATCCTTTGGGCTCTGTGCAGGCACCTCACCAATATCACCAATGCTCGCTAGATGGGCACAATGATCTGGGCGGTTTTTATCACCTGCTGCAGAGCCCTCGTGTCCTGGGCTGTGTAAGTCCCATGCCAGTTCATAATGTTTCCAGATAGGATTTGTTCTTTTAGCAACAGCTGATGATTATTTCCCTGATTGATTGACTTCTGTTTTTTTTTCACCGTTAACTGATTCAATTGTTGGGTCAAGAAACATCACAAAATAGTGAGTAGTGAAAATTATTATTTTCTAATGTCTGAAATGACATCTTGATATGTCTTGTGTTGTCCACTCAGCAGTTCAAACCCCAAATATATTCTGTTTCAAACAAAATGTGGCAGATACCAACCATCACAGACTTGACATTTTTGCTTGGAATGAATCCATTCTATAAATAGTTGCAGTAGTAGTATCAGTTTTACAGTTTTACATATTCTGAAAACTATGTATTAAAATTTCAGAAAACCTTTGACTCTGTTTAGGGGTCAGTTTAGTGTCTTTCTGTTATCAACTTACCAGATATAGAATACTTTTCTTTGAAAATACAATCTCACAGCTTTTCTTGTCATCCATAAAATGCAATGATGTTTCATCCACAGAAGTGTGAATGGTTGTGCAGTGATTTTGGCTGTTGAAGTAGAAACACACTTGTAGTTCCCAGAGTCTCCCCACTAGATGGTACTGCAGCCTCTCTTATGCCTCCTCCCTCATGTACTTTAAGCCCTGGCTTTTGGATGCCACACGGTGTGAGGCCGTACATCACAGAAGGTGTGCTTAAAGAGGCCGCCACAGTGACACAGTAATGGGAAATCGATGAGGCTGGGACTGCAGGCCAGCGAGAGCGCTGCGGGATGATGGACGTTGGGTCTCGGCCCCGGACAATTGGGTCGCATGCATAATGCCTGTACACCCACGGAGGTCGATGCCGACTTTGTCTGGAAAGCAGAGAGGGCTGTGTGAACAATGAAGGCCCGCCGGTATGCCAACAAACGTAAATGACACGTGTTAAATCCTAGGCAATCAATTGGGGAAATAATGATCCCTGTATAAGTTCAATTGGTGTGGGAGCTTTGCCATGGCCCCCACAATGCCTATGATTGAATGGAGAGGTAAATGTCATGTAAATTAAATCAATCGCGATTAGGCGGGAAGCTCATTAGGTGGCTACAATCATGTCAAGAGCACTTATTCCCCTGACGAAGTGTCTTAAGCTGCATACAAAATAAATCAAATAAAAGCATGTTTGAAGAGCTTGTCAAATATGGCTCTATGTAATAACAATAAATGTTATGACACTTCATCAGTGCATAGTTAACGCTTGATAACTCTGTAGTGGCTTTGCTTTCTGCAGAGGAAAGCGACTGCACTCAAGACAAGACATGAATGGTGTTGCAGTAAGGTGATCTGTGATTAAACGGGATGTAGCCCCCATGACAGAAAAGTAAAATAGTGCAGATATGAGACTGTGTCAGAAAAGACCCATGTGGCAGTCAGTTTTACAGCCACTCCCAAGAGGGTGATGTAATAGTTTTTTCCCCCCCTCTGTTCAACTGCTGCTCTCTTTTCCCTCCTGATCCAGTGGTGAATTCTAGTAAGAGGGGCAGATGACAGACAGACGCTGACCCATTTGATGCTCGCCACCCATCCATTGCTCCGTGCTCCTCACCTACCTCTAAAAGCTGTCAGTCCAGCACAGCTACACAAGCTGCTGTTTAAAAGAGGACTCCTTAAGCACCTGTCAGTTGATCGATGGAGTGGAAGGAGCCTCACTTGGCCACCACCACTGCTGCAGTGCTCCACCATCCAGGCAGTGTGCCCCTGCTTCTGCTTTAAGTGGGCCTCATGAATTTGCAAGCCCCCCCCCCACCCCCCCAGCCCCTGTTTTCTGAGCACTTGTCATCACCTTGAAGCTTTTCTGCATCACTGTTTGAGGTGCAGAGACCATTAAGCGTTGTCGCATTGGACCCTACAAAGACCCCAGGTGTGTTTGGAAAGGAATGGATGTGGGAAGTGTTTTTTTTGCTGCCGCGCTTCTATACTTGGACCTCCTAAAGAGTCCTCATCCACCTCCGTCAACTGTGGTACTCCACACAAGAGGCTGCCTTTACAACTCTCTCTCCCTGCCTATTATGATTTTAACGAGTCCCTTACAGTTTTCAAGAGGAACAGGCAGGTCTCAGAATGGCAAATTACCCCCGTGCATAGGCAGGCAGTGGATGATTATCATGGCAAGCTAACGACAGGCTGAGGAAGCTGCAATTTGCCAGTTGAAAGCAATGGTAAGCCCCTTTTTTTTTCAGAAAAGCAAGTGGCTCTCTTTCCCTAATAGACTGTCACTAGTTTAGCTGAGGAACTCTGCAAGCGAGGATGTGCAATCTAGGGGCATTTTGAAGTGTTTTTTAATGTGGGAGATGAGCGATAGCGGTGGATATTAGGCAATTTTATATGGATGTGTCCCCGCGTTTCTCTGTGTGAGTATCATTTTCACAGGTTTGGCTTTGTGAAGCGCTCTGAAAAACATGCCTTTTCGCAGGCAGTCTTTTCACCATCTGCAGGCTGGCTGTGGGCGAGCTCACAGGCTGGTGCTCGTCACCCGTTCCACATCACTCTGGGATCAGGCCTAGCGAGTGTGTCATGGCGCGGAACAAAATGTCTCGCATGTGTCCGCGAAGCGTGGTGTGTGGAGCAAACTGTCCCTCACAGGTCCATCAGAGCATTGTAGGTCTGCAGTGAGGGATTACATGTATGGCCTGTTTAGTGTGGAGTGAGCTCGCGCCACCATGTGCCATTCAAGTGCGCCTACATGTGGTGAAGGAAACGTCTGTGTAGAAGCCAAGTGCATGTGTGTGTAGAAGTATATGACTGTGCTGTACTCGTCTAATGTCCGCAGGATGTGAGCACATTGTTTTTTTTTTTCTTTTTTGTCCTCCTTGAGGTGCGAGGTGCAGTTACCTGTGCAGCTCGGGTTGCGGGTCGATAGTTAATTTTTGGCGTGTTTGCAGGGATCAATAAGGCCCGGAGCAGGGCCCCTGGGCAGACAGCTATGAGGCCTGCGCCTTGTCAGCAGGTTCCGCGGCCGGCTTTGTTTTACTTGAAGAGGATGCAGCTGTTCATATCTGCCAGCCTTACTTCACTTGGAGAGGTTGCAGCTGTTCATATTCTCTCTCTGGAGGAAACGGCGTGTGCGCGCATACAAGTTTGTGTGTGTTTGTGTGAGAGTGTTAGATGTACACCATCTCAGTTTTCCCGACGCAGCTCAACACCTGAGTCGGGAGAACGCAGGAAGCTTTAACATTGAACACAACTCCCTTTAAACTGTTTCCTCCTACCTGCCTTCCCTCTTGACCTGCCTTCTGTCCTCTGTCCTCAGGACTGTACTACGTCGACTCAGAGGGGAACCGGGTGTGTGGCGACTTGTTTGCCGTGGGGTCAGGCTCCATGTACGCCTACGGTGTGATGGACAGCGGCCTGCGGCACGACCTGTCCGTGGAGGAGGCCTGCGAGCTTGGCCGCCGCGCCATCTACCAGGCCACGTTCCGCGACGCCTACAGTGGAGGGCAGGTCAACCTGTACCACGTCCACAGCGAGGGCTGGACCAGGGTCTCCCAGGAAGACGTGCTCATGCTCCACCACCAGTACAAGGAACAGGCATAGTTATGACAACCAAGAGCAAAGGGGAAAAGGAAGTGGGGAGGGTTAGGAGTTTATTCTAGTTTCCAATGTTAAAGATGTTCTGAATTGTCAGTAGGTTGACATATTAATAAAAAGGACTCGTCTGCTGATTGATTTCCACTTGCATTACTTCTGTGACCCATTTAGACTTGTTGCTAGCTTAAAGCTTTATATTGTACATTTTTTTAACAATGCCAGTGAGCTCCACTCACCCCACACAGAGTATGATTTGAGGGGCCGCAGAGAGGGGGGGGCGATGACTCAAACATGCTTTAATACAGTGTGGGAGTAGTGTGGTGCTTGCCCTACATACATTTCATTTGGATCATACCCTGGGAAACTACATCTTTCTCAATAAAACCTATGATGTTCTTTTTTTTCAACAGCCTTGTTTTTGTTATTTCGCAAGAGTGCTGACTTTACCTTCAGGTCACAAGATCGCGAATAGTTATATTTCTCAGAATTTACTATTTATGTGAATGTATAGTCTCGTCGCCTCATCTTCCTTTGATGTAGTCATTTTGCCGCTGTTTGTGTTTACTTTTCAGTCATCTGTTCCCCCAGCTGTTGGGATTCGGAGGTACATGCAAAGCCTGTTTTGTCTCCTCTATATGTTCTGTGTTTATTAGCAGGGAGTAGCGCTGTCTAAATAGCACTATTTAATTGCACACCACAAGCCTCAGTAATTGTGCCTCCTGAGTTGTAACAGTGTGTTTTCTTCCCCTCATTGATAATGTTCCCTTCCTCCGCTCACGTTGCACAAATACGGCTTTTAATTGGAAGGGGAAATTTATTCTTTAATTCCTCCTCGACACACTTAGCTTCTCAATGCGCAATGTTGTGTGCCACCCTGCCATGGTGTTTTACAATATAACGACCCGCGCTGGCAGTGTGTGCCCCTCCAGCAGTTTTTATCGTTGGGAATAAACACTAGTAAAGGGGATGGGGTAGACATCTGAAGCCAGCGCGCTTTCAAATCATGGTTAAAAACTAGTTTCACAGGTGACTAGTTAGCAGATGGAATAGAAATGGGATTTCGATAAATGGAAATGAGCGGGTCTCGTCTGTGATGCCGCTGCTGGTAAATGAAGTGATGGGAATTGCACCATCAATAGAAGCAGAAACTGACAGACTGACTCTGCATGTGCCCTTGGAGATATGCTAAAACGGTGCAAATGTGGCAGTAAAGACATTAACGCAGACTCAGTTAACCCCTTCACTGTCGTCCTGGGTTGAGGGGTTAAAGGAAATGTTTTTTTTTTTCCCACAAACTGACTGAATATGACAGACAGAGTACTTTATTAATCCCTTTGGGGGGTTCCCTCCGGGAAATTGGCAGTATATGTATTTAAGAATATGTATTTAAGTTCTATTTTCAGAATAGCAGGTAAAGTCAAGGCCCTCCATCTCCATTAAACATCCAGCATACTGCATTGTCATTTAAGTATAGTGTAGAAAGCCCTGCTTTGATTAAAACTAGTTGGGCTTTAGAGGCTGCAATTTTTGTACGCAATTGCTTGAATAGATGCTATTTGAGCAAAAGCACAATAAGAACGAGTGTATGAGGAGCAGATTTTACCAGGAAACTTAAAATCCGATTTCAGGAGTGCATTTGTGCCACACTGTTTAAGAAGCAACCAGCAGATTACTCAGGAACATCCCAACCAAACAGATACTGCATAAAATGGATGAATCATCAGGGAAGTGAAAGTGGGCATAGTTGGGGAAAATGAAGTGGCAGACATGGTGTGGCTAATGTGACACCATGCCTCCCAGGATTAGACTGGAGACTTTGCTTCACGTGGCAATAATAAACATATATAAATACTCTATATTGCACTTGTCAGAATAAGGCAAATTTCAACAACATAACAAGATGACACATAAAACTATGTTCAAAGCAAAAACGTAAATATATCCCTTAAAAGTGTGTATGTGTTTCACTTGGCTCTGAATCTACCCGAGTGTCATCTGAATGCATACTTGGCGAAGGAGATACAACTAAAGGATATCTGATCTTTTGTACAAAGGAGAAGTTGGTCAATGCAACAGATTTAAAAAAAAATATGATCTAATTTTATACTCAAACTTTTGGATTACGCCCAGGATTGTGTGAAAGTATCAGAGATTTCCAAAGTGGTCTCAGACATTTGGACTCTACTGAATATTTACACACATACAGTATGTAAGTATGTGTGTTTTTATGTGATCTAAAAGACAGCTAAGGATTGGTCACCTTTGTGTTTCATTCTGAATCCTGGAAGAAAAGAAGCAATTGAGGATGAATTTTTTTTTAGAACTTTTCAAAAACCAACAAACTGATTTGCAAAGCGTGCTCGCAACACACAGCAATTGTCCAGGCCTGCAAACTTTTGTGAGCATGTTAGCTGACGTTAGCATCCAGCTCAAAGCACCGCTGTGCCAAAGTACAGCCTCACACGGCAGTTAGCGTGGCTGTGGAGACTTGCCTAATTAGTTCGTCTTGTTGTAAGTGTGAGCACAATAACATGAAGGCTCTGAAGAGAAACTGTGATCCCTATTTGTTTGATTCATTGTCTTGCCTTGTTCTTATGACGGCACACTTTTCACCCTGCCTTTTAATGTGGCCGTTTGGGACAGGTGTAAACTCTTTGGCCTTTAGACATAGTCGGAAGACTCACTACGAGCTGGATCGTTTGAAGCACACTGAGCTCTTATGTTATATTGGGGATATGATTTAATTTAGAGCTTTAGATCTATAAAGCGGTAGTTGCTGGTGTGGATGATCCTGTCAGCCCCTCTGGCCTGTCGAGTCATGTATAGAGGAAACACTTCTCACCCGTGGTCTTTCACCGTTATTGCACTCACCCATCCTGTCTGAGTGTGTGTGACCTTGGCGTTGGACCAGCAGACTGTAGGCAGTGCGCTTGCCAGTGTGGACGGTTGTCCATGTCTGGCATGGAGATTGCAGGTTGTCAACAGGTATTTTCAGAATAGCTGCTATTAAGTACCAGCTTTCAGAATATTTTCACAAAGCTTTACACTCAGGGCAGGATGGTGACACTCTGGGGAGGCATGACAAAATGAAGAAAATAGCTTTCTTTTTTTCTGCCTAAATTAGACGGAATGCTATGAAAAAGACCAGCTGGCGATATTGAAAGGTGCCAACACCATGATTTTCACACTGTCAGAAAATAACCCCTGTGCCCACATTATGCCATCTGTCAGGTGGTCATATGTGATTTCACTCCCAGACACCAGATCACATCTGAACACAGTCCTAACACAGGGTGTCCTGACAAGCCTTTTTTTGGATTCACACACACACACACACACACACACACACACACACATATGCACGCACACACACACACACACACACACACCTCTCGCATAGGAGTCGTTATTTCCCATGATTTGATTCTAGGATTTTGTAATTGGATCTTCAAAAGGAAAAACACCCAGTGCAGGGGTACACGCCTTTGGTGATTGAGTATCTATCAGCCATTGTTTATTCCCATTGATGCTGTACCCCAACGGAAAAATAAATGAGAAGTCTATTTGGCTTGGGTAATGACTCCCGGCCGGCTGCCTCTTGTCCACCCCGAAGGCTCTCCGGGTGTCATATAATCAGTACACCCAAGTCCTTAAATGCGTGCCAGTTCTGACAAACAACAAAGCTGGCGTGAAGATAATTGCGTTTGTGGTCCCTGCGCATCCCCTTCCTCTCTGGCGCAAGAAGCAGCCGCTGCCTCGCCTCGTTTGAGAGGTGCTGTTTTTCATCCCTCGCGATGACAGCCACACTCTTGTCATTCCCGCCGCGTGCTTGCCACGGCCGCCTCGCTCTACTCGAGACTGTTCTCTTTTTTTTTTTTCCTTCGCACGCCCCCCCCCATCTCTTCCCCAGCAATGTTTTTGGCAATTGCTTTTTTTTTTTGACTCGATTAATTCACTGACACGAATGAATACAGCCCGGCAAAGTAAACAGTGCAGCCCTTGAGTTGTGTCCAATCTGAGTCAGTGCTCGTCCGTTTCCCAGCAGGCACCTAGGCGCTTCTGCCAACGCCACTATTGCTGCTCTTGATGATGATGATAATGAGGGCGATGGTGAGGATGAGGAGGATGATAGCCCCTGCTATTAGTGCAGACTGTGCCTCCAGAGACCCGAAGCGGGCGGCTGTTTATCCCTTGTCATGACACCTGACTGTATAAATGGGGCCTGTCTGTTTGCTTTATCGTCAACAGCGCCAGGCCTTGCCTCCCAGGCAAACAGAGACAGGGTCAGGGAGACTACAGCTAAAGACGTGGCAGCAAGAGCGATGGTGGCTGCCACGGTCATTCCACTTACTCCCATGTGGCTCCTGGCTTTTCTTTATATTGCACTTCCTTTAATACGTGGTGACTAAGTCCCTCAGGGTAGAGAAAAGTGAATTGCGTATTCTGTTGTTTCACAGTATCAATTGGCTTTTTTCCGACTTCTTGCTATTTTAGTGGCAGTTCAGTTCTGGTTATGTGAGCACTTGCATTTGTTTAGGTGACGCACCATTAAGGAGTGTGGCGTTTTTTTTCTTTTGACCGACCTTGCACGGCGGCTGATACGCTATATTCTGCTCCTATAATCGTATTTGTGGAATTGTGGGATGTCGTCATTTTTATAAATCACTGACAAGTACAGCATCTACTGCACGAACTGCAGCTTTGGATTCAACATCATTTTCCCTCTGGATGTCTCTGCTTTACAATTCTGATAGAAGAGTACAAAACTACAGTGTGTTTTTTATTGGTTTGAAGTGTCAGTCAGAGCTGCAGGCTTTCTGACAGAGTAGCCAGCCCCAGCGGAAGACCCATCTCAAGAGGAACAACTCTGCCAGGCTTGAAGCCGCCATTCTCTGCCTTCTCTTCTTTTCCTCCCTCGCTTTCACCTCTCCATCCATCCATCCCTTTTCTCTGTTCCACTTTTTAGCTTAATCCCCCCTGTGGTGCCCTCGGCCTGTCGCCCACATCCCTCTGGCCTGATCCCGCTCTGATCAATGCCGCCTCCCCTCTGACAATACCAACGGGGGGAAATGGACGCATTAATTACCCACCCCAGAGCTCGTTACCCGGGCTCAGCCCTTTCAGCTTCCTGGCTCTTCACTGACTCTGCAATTGTAATTCAGCTGGGGGCCCAAGACGTGAGGATAATAACAGAGGGTACCCGTCCAAACGGACGATCGCCCACTGATAGATGATCCGCTGGGCCGGACGTGACGGAACTGACGCGAGGGGGCCGGGAGTGACTCCGAAATGATTGACACACAGCTTTGGCACCGGGATTATGTGTGAGGGAAATAATTTATGACTTTCTCTTCCGGAGCCGAGATGAATGCCAGAAATGAGTAATGACCTCTTGGAAGTTCAGCTTCTCTGATCGCAAACAATAGCCTAGGTTGTCAGCGCTGTGGAAATGACAGAGTTGATGGCGTTATGAGAACGAGAAGCTAATGGACTAAATCATGGAAATGGCAGTTTAATTAAATACCAAGACTCTGCTACGAACAACATTTGGAAATTAAAGACGTCCTCGCTGATCAATATTGTTCTCAGTTGCAGAACAAAAAGAAATTAAGGTACTTTTTTTTGCTTTCTCCTCTCTTTTTGTAAACCCCACTGTCTTGTCATTCTTTCTTCTCCCTGCCCTTTTGAGTGATTTTTTTTTTTCTTGGCAGTTTTGCCAAAGTCTTGAGTGCCCAGCAGTTGGTCTCCTTTTGTGTTATTCAGCCTCTGATGTTTTCATGTAAGCACTGTGGTGGGAAAAATAAATGTTTATTTGCTGAACCACCGTCCCTCCTCAAGCCTTTCCACCAATCTCCATTTTTTGCCATATCCCTCAGTGCATTCACCATCTATCCTTTTATCAGCAAGTTTTCCTTATCCTCCCATGTCATTCTATATCTGCCTCTCTGCCCCGCCGCTCACCAACATCACCCTCTCCTCCCTCTACTCTTCCCTTTACTCCCCCCCCTTTCCTCCATCCCACCCACTCCCACTTTCTCCCTCTTCCCTCTCCTTGCCTTTCTTTGCTCAGGACCGATCGGCTCTCATTACATTGATGGCCCTGATGATTCAGTTGAATGGTGCACTCTCTCCCCAGTGCCTCTCCAAGGCCTTTCTCTGCAGCCTGCTCATTCAGCAGCACTCAGCGGTGACAGAAGACTGGGCTCTTTCTCCGTGGGCACGATGATAGGATGGGCCCGGCTTCTCGTCCCTGTGACCTCTTGATATTTTCATACAGGTCACGGGAGATTATTCTACTGATGCGTGCTTTATTTAGCTAAGACGCTCCAGGTGTAAATGTAGATGTGAGAAGATAGAGCAAACACGAGATGCAGTGAGGAAGAGTCAGGTACTTGTTGTGGGGGAGTGTGTGTGTATAGCAGATATGGGTAACTGGGACTATTTAATAAAGCAGGTGTGAATTTTTGCTTAATCCGCTCATGTTTTTCACACCTAACCAGTCTATTTCAGATCTCAGGTATAAGACTTCCCTTTTGATGTCGTCTCCAGCCAGTGCGTGCCAGCACTCCACGCTACCTGAACCACAACCACCTTCTATTATTCATCCCTAATGGTGCATGTTTCACACATTCAGAATTACCTGCACTGCAGCCTCCACTCCAAGTGACTCTAGCTATTACCTCTGCATTTCTTACTGAAATGCAAATGGTGCAGACTCAGTCTAATGTTGTGTCCCATTTCTTGCCCCCCCTCCCTTGATGCTTCCCCATCTGTACATTCACGTGAAATGTAATGTTATTCCAATACAGAATTTAATGTTGTGAGATTACTGTTTTGCCCTCCCCCTCCCCTTTGCCACAGCACAGCACAGTCTCACTCCTTTAAATCCACTTACCCTCTTTTAGCTCCCCTTGAATCACTTTAAGAGTGCTCCACTGATTTAACATTGCACTTGTCAGACTTATGATTAGCAATTAAAAAAAAGGTTAAAATTAATGCAGCAGTAGATATACTCTATGCACTTTCCTTCCTTATCAAAAGCTGCCACCTAAATTACCCACAATGCAACTCGGCTGCTCACAGTTTGGTAAGAGGTGCAGGTTCTAGTAATAGTAATAAAACTTCTTTCCTCAACAGCCTCAGATTTTTTTTTTCATTTTCAGACTTGTAGGCTTCTACTCCGACTCAAGTGACATCACTTGAGGTGATTTATCAACTCCACACAGCTCCCCCTGGAGCCACAAAAGGCTTTATACAACATTTATCACACATGCAGTGGTACTCCGTGGAAACAGACATTGATGAGTAAACTCGCCCCTTAAAGGTTGAAAAAATAATTTTATTTCACACTGTGTTAGAGTATCATATATATATATTCTGTATTGGCTTGTTCCAACTTTTTGTTGAAGCTACTCTATTAAATATTATACATAATAAATATTCAAATCTCAAGACTCCGAGTTGTCATAGCTGCACTATTCCATCAAATGGAAATATTCATGCAACATTCAAATCAATATTCAACATTTTATACACATTTCCGCAAATTTTACATACACATTTGGTATATTTGGAATCTCAGCTGGAATTATAAAGTAAGGTCTGTGGTCCTTGGCTGCACAGCATGCATTTCTAATGACTGTCAGTCAGTAGGGGTTTTAGATGTTAGGGGGAAAAAATTGAGTTGATGTTGGTCATATGTAACATTAAACTGAATGTGATCTGCATTTCAGTCCGATCAAATCACCTAAAATTCAACCCACTTAATCCTGGTAGTATCTGTGGAAGCAGATACAGTAGCTCTGGTTTTATCAGCTGATATTGTGAGACGTACTCTGCTGAATCTCGTACAGCCGCCCCACTACAAAAGAGTTGGATAAAATTTTGGTTGTGCTACTAAAAGCAATAAAATAGTCTGTCTTGGTTACACTGAATTATCTGCGGCCCTCACTGTGAACAGTTTCTATTGGAAGTACTTTCTTCAGAAGAAATAGCCCCAGTGAAACTATAATATGTACAAGTAAAGTGGTCCATTGTTCAGTTCAGTAGGTGAACTGCCCAGAGTGGCAGCTATTTTCCAAAGCCAAAATCACTCCAGTGCACTAGATTTCCAGCTGAGTAAATTCCCAGAATGCATTGTAAAAAGCAGTAAGCATTAGTTTGAAATGACGTCACGCCCTTCTGCGCCTCTTTTTGCACAGGGTAATATACAGCAATGCAGAGCTGCCACAGTGAGAAAAATAATCTCGTATCTTGTTATCTTGTATCTTGTTATAACGTTAAAGTTCTCTCTTTATAACTGGAGGGTTTTTTTTTCATAAAAGCAAGATTCTTATCACAAGACTTTATTCACAGTTATAAAGAGATTTGGGACTATACTGCTGGCTGGAAGTTTGGCAGATGAACAGAACATGAGAGAACAAGCTGTCCCATAAGAAATCACACAAACTCTTGAATGGCTCTTATAGAAAAATCTTCCCGCAACAAAGCTGCAGATGAGACAAAATTCCCTCCTACTAATGACGGTCTCATGCGTATTATAGCAACAACAGCAACATTTTCTAGTTTTAAAGCCATAAAATATAGACTTCATCAATTAATTCAACACTCGCTTGTTAATTTTTTGCAGTATAACTGTGGCAACACGTCTTTTAATTTTTTATCATTGCATGACACAAGGTGAGAAACAGCTTTGTAATGAGAGCATTTCTACATATTTAAAGAAGACACAGCTACATGTTATGAAATTAACAACAGATAGTTCTGCTTTGGGTGAGTCAATGTGTAAGAACAGAGACTGTACTGATGATATAAATGCAATCAGACTTACCTGTAATTAATTTTATTTGCTGCAAATGTGTTTTGCACTATATGACAGCTTTGTGAGTAGTGTTCCTTCAGAAGCAAGTGTTAGCACAGTTGAGTCTTTATTTTCTACCACTGAGCCCTTTCCACACTGTTTGTGTCACCAGTAACGTCCACATAGCTCTTTACACAGTGCCACTCCAAACCAAGGTGACTTTGAAATGAGGGTTAGTGTTGGGACGAAGCCCGTTCCCGACTGATACCACACAGTGATACAGTATGTACCGTGGCTAACCATATGCCATGGAGAGCCTCTTCAGCAGGTGACTGTGCTGATGAGTTCTTACCTGATGAAGTGCTAATTAGTGGGTCTTTGGTCAGGGTTGGCTACACTTGTACCACAGTGCTGTTATTGCAGTTAGGAGGGAAAAGCAACCGACGTAAATCAAACTGCAGTTTCACACAAATCTATCGGCAATTAAACTTAATGAACAGAAGGCAAAGTTTTTATAGTTTATAGCTTGTTTGCTGTGATTCTCCAGGAGCTATCTCTTCATCATCTGCAATTTTTTTCCCCCAGTTGTGAGCAGCTCTTTTGTGCATGTCATCGTGAGACGACAGCATCCATCAGTGGCCAACATTTAAACCTGCATTCATTAGTGTTTGTCCTCTTGGCATCAGCATCAGCAGACTTTAAACATAAACACTGATGTTATCAGTTAAGTTATCAGTTAATATGGCAAACATGTTGTTTATGTACACACCCAGCAGATACGGAGCAACATTAACATTTATTTGGAGGCGTGTTTCTGGCTAGTCCAATATTTACCCTCCTGTCTGTTTTGTTCTCCATGAAAGCCTGAGGTAAATATCTGGCTCTGTGATTGCTAAAAGCTCCACTATGTTCACCAGCTACCTGTTAACCCAGGTAGTGTAGAGTGGGCTTCACAGAACAGCTGCCTGTGGAACCAAAACAATTAGCTGAAAGATGCTAAAACCTCCATAGAGCCTAAGTGACCTGTAGAGCTGGGTCGTTAATCTTTGAGGGACTGTCACCACAAGTGACCCCCGTCATATTTCACATTTTCATTTGAGCCATTTGTAAAAATAATGATTAGGTACAGCAGCTTTAAAACTTGTACTGTGGACATTACAGGAAAAGCACAGGTGTAACTAACAGCTTAATGAATGACTTCATCGCATTTAATCATGCCATAAGCAAGAGCCAACACGCACAAACAGAGCCCTGAAACTGGACTGGTACGCTCTGTCATGGATGTTATTAGTTATGCCTGGGTGTGACAGTCCATCATGTCCACTCTGAGAGGGGTCTGGAGGCCTTTTTCCGGACTCATATTTTGACTTGTCACAGCAGGGAAGGGCACAGGTGTATCTAATAACATGAATAATAGCTGCATTCCATTCAGGTGTGCCAGTTCCAGGGTCCTGATATTGTCCAGGCTGACGCACGGCCCGACTCTCTGCCAGTGGCTTACTGGGACACGTCAGTGCAACAGAGCCATTGTTAATATGATTAGTTTCACCTGCACTTCTCCCACTATGATCTGTCCAAACGTCTGCTGTGGCAAAAAAAAGGGCTTGTTTGCAATGCTCTTCCATCTCTGGGTTCACTTATTTGTTCTACTAGTGTTGAACAGTGTTTCTGTTGAAAAGCGGCCAAACCTGAAAGAAAACATTCTGTAAAATCAAATATCTGATTCAGGCGCTAGTCCCTCAGAACCAGAGTATGGACGTCTGTCCAGAAACAGCATTTTACACTGACATGTAACTATTATGCAGGTGCAAACCCATCATAGAAGACGCAGAGATACCAATTACTCCAGCAACAGTGGCCTCGATAGACTGCAGTGCAGCAAAGATGTATGCTGTGTTTTGTGCATGGGGCACAAGGCTCTGATGTTTCTTGAAAGCAGCAACTCTCACTCTGGCAACATTTCATTACAAAATAACTTTCAACATTGCTTATTAGTACTATTACATTTATCTGAGAGGATCTAATTGAGGATTTTTTTCTTTAGAGGATAGTGTGGTCTTCACCAGATGTTAAAATTCTGCGTCTGTGCCTTGTTTCCTCAGTGTCCCATCTGTTTCTTCCAAGTCTATTTTCTTCCCTTTTTTCCTCTCTTGTTAAAACATATCAGAGTAAGCCTCGTCTTTGCTTCGCCTTTGCCTGTAATCCCTACAGTGCTTGTTACTACAATACCCTTCATCTAACTATTCAGTAGTGAGGTTTCTTATTGCTTTGGGAGGGTCTTCCAGTACTGATGCTTGTTGTGGATATTTACTACTGCGTCTGGCTGCTGCCGCGCATTGTTGTTCTTCAACACAACCTTGTAAAACTGTTCAGGTGTATTTATACATCGTCTCCTCCGCACTAAGCTGCGGTGCCGCCGTCCCAGAACATAAAACATTAAAGTGTTTTTCTCACCTCTGAGTGGGTTCTTTTTGTATACTTTTCCCTTTCATAAATATGTTTTTTTCAAGACAGTACCCATTACCTATTGTCAAAACAGGTATAAACCCTTTTATGCCCTCTTTCTTTATCTTAACATTTCACTTGTTATTATACCTGTAAATATATGTATTGTTGAACTAAGGGTGAAAAAAAAGGGTGAAAAAAAACCCTTGAAGAAGCTACCAGCTTGCTTCCACTTCTCCTTGTCCCTCCTCTCAGTCTGCGCATGAAATCACAATAATTTGCAGAATTAAATTAAATTTGTTTGTTTGTTCCGCTTCTCACCTGAGTCTCCATCGTCTCTCCCCTCCGCCTGTGATCCGCCGGCCCAGCTCCGGCGTAGGCTTTCATCTTGCCTAATTGCTTCTGATGGGCTCTGTGGGGAATTTCTGGAGAGAGATTCGTCCGCGCGCGCCAGAGGGGTTAAAACGCACCGCGTCGGATTAATGAAGGGTTAAAGCAGCAGATGACAGGAGAGGGCAGGAGGTCTGACCGGCGTGTGAAGCTGCAGAACCCCAGCGCTCCTCCTCCTCTTGCTCTCTTCCTCTGCCGTCTGCTGCCAAGACCCCAGGCGCTAGCCAAGGCAGCGGAGAGAGTTGGTGGCAACTGTGGGGTACACTGATGAGCGTTATGATGCTTGTTAACATGTGGGATGCATTTTGTCTTCGCCTGTGGTGGCTTCTCTAATTTGTTTATATCTGGTGGATGCTGTACGAGCGTGTGCAGGGTAGCATCTGTGCATGCTGCGTGCGTACGAGTGGACGGCATCAAGGCAAGCCGTTGCCTATTTTCCGTGCGGTTTCATCTCGTCCGTCGGGGGACGCCGGGTTCCTGATGGCCTTCCACTTGAATACAGTT
The DNA here is from genome assembly GCA_037975185.1 of Centropyge bicolor. NCBI lineage: Eukaryota > Metazoa > Chordata > Actinopteri > Pomacanthidae > Centropyge > Centropyge bicolor. The sequence continues at coordinate 1,339,686 of JBBMOC010000050.1, read as the reverse complement.
GGCCTGGTGCCCGCAGCAACCCCTGCGACCTCCTTGTTTCCTCTCCCTCTCTCCATCGTCTGCATTGTCTCGCCCACACCTGAGGTCTCCAGGCGCAGGCTGCTCCTGCCAGGTGTGTCCCTAATACCAACTGAGACACACACAAAATGCACCCAGAGCCTGAATGTGTGTGTTTGTGTGTGTGTGTGTGTGTGCTTTCAAAACAGTACTGTCTATCTTTCTGATAATATAGAACTAAACACGGCTTCATTTAAAGTATTAAAATCGGCTATCCTTACACCAAAACATAACGTCTGAAATACGACTTTACTTACTGTTCTCAAGTTTCTCTGGTTTCTCCACGCAAGTCAGGCACAGTCCTTTGGCGCCATCATGACGTTACCTGCACACCCGCACATGCGCACAGCCTTTTGAGAGTGAACATTAGAGCCAAATTGATTTCATCACATAGAGTTTACTCGAATTGTTTTAATTGAGTTTATAAGAACCTTATTTACTTTGCATTTAATTAATATTATCAAATAACAATATGGTTCAATATAATTTAATTACACTTTACTAAAAGAAAAAACTTAATTGCTACTAGGGCCAAGAATCAGTTTTTTGAGTGTACCATCCACACAAAGATACACAGGGCACAGATGATTCTTATCCTATGCATGTATTTCATATTGTTTCCTGTCCTTTATTGAATATTTGAACAAGCAGAACATCCTTGAAGTGTCCCGTCACTGCACTTTCTATTCCCTCTCCTCTCCCTCAGAAGCCTGTGATCACATAGCTCTTCTATCTCTAAACCAAATATCACTGTCTCCACATCTGAAACGAAGAGACTTTGTGCCGGTGAAGGTTATGTAGGTGTGGGGTTTTTTTGTGTGTGGAAAATGTCAAAACTCTGTTTGTTTTTCATTTTTACGCCATTTCCGTGCTCGCGCTAAGACATTCATATCAGGTTAAGGCAGCAGGGGCTCGCATAGCAAAATATCAGTCAGCCTGCTCGTGTCTGTCTGTCAATTTGTCCGTGTGTGCATCTTGTCCGGCATGACTTGTCAGACTGTCTGCTTTGCCATTTCCTTCCCTCTCTGTTATTCTCCTCGTTGACTCTTGCCACATGTGTCTGAGGCAATCACTCCTCCTCCTCGGGCTTATGCTGTTTATCTCCCTCTGCGCCAGAATTTGTCTCATGGCTCGTGTGTGTGTGTGTGTGTGTGTGCTTACATGTGTTTGTGCCTGTCCATTCACATGCGGGCTTAGGATGTGTGTGTGTGTGTCTGCATGTTTGCGCGTCAATCTCTGTGTTTGTATGAGGCTGCCGTGTGCCCACCTGCCAGTCAAGCGTCTCTCGGCAGGGTATTAGCTATCTGTAAAGGCAAGGTCATGGTGACTGCAAGCAGGTAAAGCCTCCACTGAGCCTTCAAAGCAGCAGTACAGTGCTCCTATTCCTTTCTCTGATGGAGGAAGCCTTAAACAAAAATGTCCTGTTTATTTCAACTTGGATCTTATTTGTGTCATTCTGATTGGTCATAGTAAAATTGGATTCGCTAAGTTTATCTCTAAATTCTGGCAACGCAGCCGGACAAGACATCAGATGGGGAAATAAACACGAGCAGTCAAATGATCAGGCCAGATTGGAATAAACCCACAAACCTACATCCTTCAAAAAAAGTACAGGAAGTCATTGTCTTTGCTCCAAGGACTTACTCCTACTAAAGTCTGTACCACACTGAGAAAAAAGGGTGTTTTAGTTTGTTTCTCGCTTTGCGTGGAATAAGTTGCAAACTCACCTGAATCCCCCGTAGCCGGTCTCACAGGACACATTTAAATTGATTCTTAATGATTTGGATGCAAGGACACCTGGCTGCAGATGTTTTAAATGTTGATGCATGCAGATATTGACGATTCTGTAATTTTGTAAGTTTTATATTTGACTATGTGTAATTGTGCTGCTGTCCCTCTTGGCCAGGATCATTTGCACTGTGCCTTCACTCCTGGTTAAATAAAGGTTAAATAAATGTAAAAAGCCAGATCAACTAAACTGTCTTTTGTAAACATCCATCAAAGTATTACAGACTCATTCATGGTTCTATATCATATTTGTGCACACACAGTTTTCCTTAGCAATGACATTGTGGGAACATTTGTTTTAAGGTGTGGCTAAACTTGCTTCATATTTGTTGTACAGACATCAAACTGATATCAGTCTTCTAATCTAATTCCAGGCAAGAAAGCGTTGAAGTGTGCTTCCCAAAATGTTGAACTACTCCTTTAAGCAATGGCCAAGCAAAGATGGGCTTGGCCATAAAGCAATGTCGACACAAATATCACATGAGCACTTTACACTCAAGCAAAACACATTTTAGTCTATAATCAGACAAACACCCCCCAAATGCAGAAATACACTAACAGATGGTGGGTGTGCTGCACACACACACATATATTTGGCTACCTAAGCAGATGTGTACACAAACACAAAGGCATACACACAAAGAAACAGAAAGGAGTCTCAAGAAGAGCCGTCATCAGAAATGGTTTCAAAATGTGGGCATACGCACACAGACACTGGCAACCAAACAGATGCATGCAAACACACGCAATCAGCGCAAGAGGGGAGCGACTCACCCCCCCCATGTGCGCCCGGCGTCGTAGGGAACTGAGGGTCCTGTGTGTGCACAACTTGGATCTCGACCACATGAAGCACACAGCAGTGGGGGAGAGGGACAGAGAGAGAGAGAGAGAGAGAGAGACGGAGGTGGAGAGCGAGGGAAAGAGGGGGAGCAGATGGGTCAGCCATCTGGTGGATGGAGGAAAAGCGAGGGAGATGAAAAGAAGAGGGAGGGTGCTCTGGAGAGAGAGAGAGAGTTGGAGGGATGTGTGAGGAGGGGGGGTTTCATGGGAAATATCCGCGTGTGTGTAAATGGAGTAGGAGTGAGTGTGTTGTGTTTGTGTGGGACTGTTTATGGGTGCAGCAAGGTTGGTCGGCCCAGACTCAGGTGCCAGCGGACAGTGCAGTTACTCTGGCATGATGTTACATGAATACCTACATATGTTTCTCACACACACACACACACACACACACACACACACACACACACACAACTTACTTTCAATATGAATGCACACAACATATATCTTACTTGAAATATGTGACAGATGTAATAAATGTTCTCATTGAAAAGTAATTACAGTACTTTACAGCTACTTCCACCCATTGGTCTTGTTAACAACTGTGGGTTGTATAGTCAAAGCCTATTATAGTATATTTCTCACCAGTTCCTCACCACTGAGCCACACTGTTGCACTGGATGACACGTTTCTTCATTACCATGAACGCACACGCTGTAGTTTATTTTGAGCCATTCCCACACACACTGTCCTGCTGCCATACATATTCACTAGAGCACCAAATGTGCATTAATACATGGCTGGAAATAGTCCCCAACAAATGCACTATTTACTTCTGTTTATGAGACATTGTGGTCACAAAACAAAATCACATATTATAGTGAGCCACCCACATTCTAGCACCATGTACTGTGAGAAAGAGTGTGTTATTTGTTCTTCCAAAAGTTACATAGCTCTTGGTTAACTAGTGTAACTCTATACTAAAGAGGCTGTTAACTGTATTGTTATTGTGAACGATTATAAAAGGGTTTAACAGCTGTCTTGCTTGTTAGTTCACATACTTAACTGTTGTTGCTGCTTTCACTGTGGCTTCATTTTAATTTAGTCATTTTATTTGTTATAAAGCTAAATTCAGTGTCTTCATTATTCCTAAACCTTTAACCTCTGTGTGTGCTGTAATCCACATCTCATCTGAGTCATCACACATGTCTGGATCCGACCAGAAAAAACAAGATTAATTGATTGCAATGTAAGTTCATTAACTTTCTTGATTTGCAGTGTTTTTGCTCTGGCATTAATCTTTTCCAAAGTATCTCTAATCCGAAAGTGCTGGCAGACATATGAATATATTTTATTTTTTTAAAAAGCTGACTTAGTTTACATTTCAATTATGAGTAATGCATTGATATAAGCAAGGGCAGAAATACACATATACAAATGAGCAGTCATACAGATAGATTAAATTACATAGTTAAGCAGACACATAAACATTTGCCTTGCATTCCTCACTGCTTATTTCTTCTAGCGTTGCAATCATAATGAACAATGTTCAATGTCATTTCACAATTGGAATCAGTTTTCCTTTTCTATTTCATTGTCGCATTTATGGCTTTGTTGCTTAGTATTTATTAAGAATTTTAAGGTAAAATGACAAGTCATATAAATAGATATCCAATTTTCTCTTACTTTAGGATTGCATTAAGGAAGAAGGATCCTCTTAAGGAAGTCATGGATGCTATAGCCAGGCTGATTGTTGGCATCCATATGACTGTCAAACCAGCAAGGAGGTTCCACACAAAAGCCGCTCTGGCCAGTCAATCCTATCAGTGGGGAGTCAACTAAAATCCAGGTTAAATGAAAAACACACACACTCACTTTTACATGCCTTTCCTGTCTCAGATTTATGTTTATTGTGTAACATTAAATAGATTTAATCATTTAATCTATACAAGCAACCGCTCAGAAAAGTCCTAAAAATAAAGGACGACTGAACGGAAAGTGTTGTGGAAAACTAAAAGGACAACAACAAAAAAAGTGCTGTGTCATTTGGTGTATAAACCAAGAGTCTGGGTCCAGCATCCCACCATGAGAAAAAGTAAATGTGGTGGGACAGAGAGGCAAAAAAGCCTCGATGGAAGTGTAATAACACTCAGGTGGACTCTCTGACAGCAACACGCTTTGGATCACTTCCCCAGGAAATGTATTTTTCATGGGAGTTACAGCCAAAATTTACATCTTGACTTGTGTAATATGAAATGGAAGTGACTAACAGAAGTGAGAATAATTGCTGCCCCATCTGGCCATCGAGTCCGCCCCGTCCACAGAGCGGTGGCGACCTGCAGATTGAAGACATCAGAGCGGCGGCCCAGACCCTTCTGCCCGGGATAATATATGATACATGTTGGATAGATTGGCTCAAGCCACCACAGCTCTGCCTCTCTTTGGCCAAAATGGATTCTGCACCCAGTAATAATTATTGTAGCGTGATATCACACCAAGAAGCCATTTAATGAAGTGACAGTCTTTACTGTCAACATGACGGTTTGTTGCATCTAAGACGAATGAAATGGGTGATATAAAAAGCTCTGCATGAAGATAATGGTAAAATTATTATTCCTCTTTGCCCTTCCTTTCATCGGTCTAAAGAATTGTGCAGCAAACCAAGGATTCATATGCAATCAGTTTGAAGAGTGTGTCCATTCATGGCCAACACATTTTTTGAATTGAAATGTAAGAGAAAACTGCTTTATGTAGTTTCTGTTGATAAGAGGTGATTATCAACAGCTTGCTGAGCCCAGGTGACATCATACAACGCTCCAAATCAGAGTTTGTATTTTTTAAATGGTTTTTATTTTTATTTCATTTTGTTTTCAATAAGTTTAATTTCTGTTAGTTTCCAGAGTGGGTTTGCTCGTTTCAGTAGAGCTATTATTGTTTAAAAATGTCAAATTTCAGTTTAGATTTTATTAGTTTCAGTATTTGATGTTTTTTTTTCTAAATTATAATGTGGGGGAAATTTGTCAGGGGCAAGGCTGAGGAAGTTCAGATGAGGCATTACAACACAAACACAACACTTTGTGAAGGCAACTAGCTCACAGTCATGTAAACATCACAGTCTATATAAACATGAGCACCAGTGCCTCCTCATGCTAAAGCTAAAGACATTTCAGGTAAGTTTTGTTTTTACTTTATTTTACTTAGCTCAAACATTTTTTCACACCTGGTTTTATTGTTTTTACTTTAGTTTTAGTTAACTATGGTAAGCTTGTTCCAAATGGAAGTCACGGTCAAACACAGCTGCCTCTTGATTGAAGGCTAACGAATGGCTAGCTAGCTAGCTAGCGAGCTAAGAAGATGAAACATGTCAGTAAAGAACTTTGGAGTTAATGGAAGATGTTTTCCACTTCTTTTTGTCAGACGTCTCCAACCTCCAAGCTAACACGTTCTGGACCGGTCTGTCCTCTGAACGCACAGAGAGGAAACTGATATCAGCGCCACCATCCAGCTCCTGGTAAGAGAGCAAACAAGCTAGCCCCCCAAAATGTCAAAGCAATGGAGCATTAATAGCATAGCTGTAACATTTTGCTATCTTTCACACTACTTTAAAAAAGTAGTCACATCACATTACATTATTGTTTAATGTGTTACTCTGACCAGGTACAAAGCTGGAAATGGAGGCAATGAGCTAGCCAACAAAAAGTTATTAAAACCACAATTAGGTTTTTGTTTGTTTGTTTTCACATTTTTTATCATTTTGATTGTGTCTGTGGCAGTTTTCCCTGCCACTGGTAACACACCGGCACACCACACCAACACTCATTTCACACACCACATCATAGCCAGGTAGTATACTTAGTTTAGTTAGTATACTTAGTTTGGTGGGTGCTATTGTCTCTCCATAATATTTACAAAAATGCACACAACACCATTGTTTGAGTTAACTTTTTATTATTTAAATGTGGAAGACTGTGAGTTTGTTCGTATCTAATTATGTTTTCTTACCAAAGTGCTTCCTGGTTCTGGGCTGTGCCAAAGGACCTGAGCAGAGTTTGAGGCTGTCTTTTATAGTGCCTGAGTATAGGGATTATGCACAGTCCCTTTTACTGAACCATATTAAGTGACTGGAGTGTTAAAAGAGGCATTATATGAATTTCTGACTCATTTAGTGTGTTTAGTTTAAATGGTTCCTGATATGGAAGATGATTTGTGTGTTTAAATTGATTATTTAATTGTTTTCAATTAAAGATGGTATGGTCCAGTGGGAGGGGCCTAGCCTTTAAATAGAGGGGATCTACACTGCTGTGGCAGTCAGAGAAGGGCTGTGATGCTGTGTAGACTTAATGTTGTTGCTGGTCAAACTTTGTGAGTATTTGGCGTTATTTTTGCTTCGTTATTTTCTGTTTTAAAAAGGGCAATAAAAACTACCCTCACTCTAGGTCAGAGTGTGACAGTTTCCAGATTAAAGGGTTAAAAAGAGAAAGAGAGTTGCTGTCCCAAGTGAAGGAGTAAAAATATCTTGAGGTGTTGTTCATGAGGGTAAAATGTAGGATTGACAGTTGACTGGTGCAGTGTCAGCAGTGATGTGGGCCTTGCGTAGCAGACCGATGTGGTGAAGAAAGAGCCAAGTCTGAAACACAAATCAGAAAAGCTTTTGATTTACCAGTCGATCTGTGGTCCAGGTCGTGAGCTTTGGGTAGTGGCCAAAAGAATGGCATTGTGGATATAAGCAGCCAAAATAGGCTCACCCTTAAGGAAGGAGCTCAAATAACCGGAGGGGGCTCAGCATAGAGCTGCTGCGCCTCCACCTCAAAAAGAATCGGTTCAGGTGGTTTGGGCATCTGATCAGGATGCCTCCTGGGAGACTTCCTTTTGAGGTTTTCCAACTGGTGGGAGACCCCCAGGTACAGAACATGCTGGAGAGATCATATATCTCATCTGGCTTCGGAACGCCTTGGGATCACCCAGGAGGACTTGGTAAATATTGCAGGAGAGATGGACGTCAGTGTCAGAAAATGGATGGATGGACTGAGTGAACATGTGAGACAGATGTTTACATTGTTAAGCTTTAGCAGTAACGGCAGGAGTATTATCTGTGCGCACACTAACAGATTTGTGGAAGCGTTCACAAATCAGTACACACATATAGATCACGATACACTTTGACAACTCTGCACCACCTCCCCCACAGGTCTAGACCTTAATGCGAATGCGTACATATCTTTATATATAGCATTATCGTATTCATATGCTGAAAAAATACCCCCGCTGAAATACACATATTCATTGAGTGCAAAAATACACAAAGCTTCTGTTAGTCATGATGCAACGGAAGGGATGACATGGTATGTTACAGTTAATGACAGCGGCACAGCAAGAAGGGAAAGTAAAAGAAAATGAAAGTGGGAGATAAGTAAGACAAGCGATAGAAAAGATAAGTGACAGGACTGAAGGAAAAAAAATCAGGGAGGCAGATAGTTTGATGAGACAGAAAGGGAGATAGACAGGACAAGAAGAAAGAGAGAGAAGGAGGCAGAGAGGGTGATGATGTAAAATGGAATACCAGAAAATGTCTGGTAGGGCTGAAAAGATCAAAGAAATCACACTTCCAAAAGCCTAGATGTCAGAAAATGGAGACCAATTTATTGTGGATGGCAGGAAGCCTGGCTCCACCTGTAAATTACACTCTGTCAGCCGGAGCAGCGCCGAAACAATACCGGTCCCTGATGAAAGAGAAAGCGAACATGATGGGAAATGACTTTACATAGAGGAATGACAAAGATTCCTCTCTCACATTCCACCTTCAATGGGACAACTTTGTATTCGGCTCACGGAGTCCACTTTCATCACTGTATGAAATACACTAATGCAATAATTATTGTTAATATGATCGCAGGTATGGACAATTTATCATTGTTAGCTGCTCAGCCACTGCCAACTCAATTCTCTGTGTGTGCCGGGTGGGGGAAAAATTAACCAGCATATAATTTGTTCAAACTTTATTTTCTCTCTGCTTGGATGGTTGGTGATTATCATCATTACTGTGATTATCACTCACTTGGCTCTTGTTGTGTTTGTTGTTCATGAGCACGTCATTTCTTGCATGCTTGTCCCCAGTGATTGTGCAGATGTATTCCAGCTTTTTTTCCCCCTAGCCTTATAACTCTTATGATATTTATGCAGGTGTACTCTTTGTTGTCTTGGTATTCCGGTGTGGTCGTTTACCTCCAGGGACACTCTGACGCAGAATCTTTACTTGAGGAACGTAGACTAGAAAGGGGAAATGCACAAAAGCCTTCTATCAGCTGGCAGTTTGACATTGAGCCTGTACTCCTGAAGATGAAAGATGACACACGGGCACACACATACACACACACATTCAAATCGCACATTTTCAGATGCTGGATACATTTCCAGACATTTCGCACATTAACAATGCATAGTGAGACAATTCTACAAAATTCAGTTTGAAATTCTGAGCAGCTGTTCATTTATTTATTGCGGATGAAAGAGTCTTTCTAAAGGTATTCACTTTCTTTGTTTTTCTTTATAATGTATTTATCAGAGCCTCATGCAGCACTCTCATTCGGAAAAATATGTTTTAATAATGTACATTCTAGATAACAAGGAAATGTCAAATGTATGTGAGACAGCATTCTCCCATCACTAGGGGCAAAGTGCCTCAAACAAATTTTACTTAGTCATTCAACCTCATATAATGTATTACAGCAATTTCAATGATAATGTAAAAATTAACAACCGTGATTACAATGAAACTTGATAATTATCATTACATTTTAGCATCATTTATTAATCCTCAATATTAGTTACAGGATCACTTGTACTAATTACATATTAGTTGAACACTCCATCACCCACTGCTTTGTGCCATAAAATAACTCTCTTTTTGCTACAAAAACCTACAGTTTTTTTCTGTAAAATCTGATCCATCGCAGTGAAAAGGCTGATTTTTGTGTTGCTTTCTTCTGTGGCATAGTCAAATTGAATTCACGGTTTTACAGCCACTGAAACACACACTGTAAGATTGGATTGTTCATGGTCAACGGTCTCCCCCCTCCAACCACTGAACATGGCTCATGTGAACGTGGACGTTACTCAGTGTCAAAACCCGAGTCTGAAATTGTTTATGACATAGGCTTTGGGAGACAAAATTACAATGATGTACCACTTTTGTCCAACCTCTGTATGATAGCAGTTAAGGTGTCAGCGCGCTTCAGGCAAAGTGCTTGTCGGATCATCAAACGGCATCTGAAAAAATGTTCCCCCCTCACCTTTCTGACTTAGGAATTTGAAAGGCTGCGTCCAGCAATTTCTGAAACTGTCTGAAGCCAACAAGCACAACCAGTATGTGCTGTGCGGTGCATGGTGCGGCGGTGAGAGAGTACGCAGGGGGCTGAACTTCTCTCTCAAGCTTTTTTCATTCTTTACACAACTATACCTGTCACTGTATAAATGAGTGGAGGAAAAACTGAGCCTTTGAGAAAAGACTCAGAAAGTGTGCATGCTCTTATCCTCATTCAAACGATGATCGTTTGAATGCTTTTCTTTGACAGCAGACTTTTTTTTTTTAACCCACCTTTAAGTGTGGCCATTTGGAACTGCTTTTTAGTCAGCACTGCTCTTTTAAATTAGCATTTTTAGGATTGTGAATCAAGAAATTTGGAATCCTTTTTGAATAACAGTTGTATTACAAATACAGCCCCGCCACTTAATAAAAATGTAAAACATAAATTGTGGCCAGGAAACGTAGATTTGCAAATTATTTTTTCTGTAAACTTTGTTTTGGTGATTTGCAGAGGACAATACATCTTGTTGTCTAAAATGCTTTTTAGAAGTCAACTTTCTTACTTGCATTTGTTGATGGACTTTATTTCAATGCATAGCTGTTTCTGCAGGATCTCAAGGATAGAGGGCATTTTCTTGGCAAAGGCTCAAAATGAAAACAGTTAATAAGTGAAATCCTTTAACAACAGCATTATTTCACAGCAGATCCCACAACACTAGTGGCAGCTTGTTTATTTAGCATGTTTATTTCTGTTCACAACCGAGATTATTTTATATTAAATCTCAAATTTATTGTTGTGCATTGCACCTTTGAATAAAGTGAAACCAGGCTAAAGTTGACCATCTTCACTCTTTCAGCTCCACCGGGCCACAAAATCTGCAGCTGCATCTCCACAGGCTCAGGCAGCTTTGACAGGAAAGCTCTCCTGTTGTTTGGGCAGTGGTCCTGGAGGCCAGGCTGTGAAGCCTTCCTCACCGTGGGAGCTGATTTTGAGTTGGCCGGGAGAGGAGCAACACACACCGCAGTCGCTGGCATGACTCTTGCACAGCCACTGGCCTGGAGCTGCTGGAAGATGCAGAACAGGTGGCCTTCGAAGGTGCCCAGCAACAGAGAAGTGAAGGCAACGCCAGGGTTTAGCAGATATTTGACAGCAGAAAACGAGTCCAGAAGAGAGTGTCCTGAAAATTCCACTGCAGTGCATCCTGATGATAATGCAAGGTCAGTCTAAAAATGAGCTTTTAGGAATGTGTGCAACATCTTATTTATCAAGTGTGGCTTTGTGTAAGGGATGTTTGGAACATGAAGCTTTTTTTTTTTTCCAACAACCTTGTCAAACCTGCTGCTTTATAAAACAGCAAAGCAAGTGTCTGATTATAAGAGCAGATGAATTGACTCATTGAAAAACCTTGGAGTAAAAAAAAAAAAAGAGCTTTCTTTTAGGCTGAGCAGGTCCTTGAGTATACATGTGCTGTTCTAAATATAAGTTACAATCCTTTCCTTTAAATGTGCCTAGCAACAGGACTTGGTAACACCTGATGCCAACACTTGTTTTCCCATTAATTAACACTAAAAACAAACCTCAAAAATCATTTACTCAGTTTGTTTCAGTAGAAAATTTAACAACCTTGAAACACAGCCTATCTGAACTAATGTGATCATGAACCGGGTTAATGTACAATTGATTAGAGACAATAATTAGAAATGAATAGAAACAGAACAAAAACATGAACTCAGCCAGCAGGGGCTCTTATACATCAGTCCCCGGAGCGAACGAGCACTTTTTCTGATTCATTTTCAGTCTGGGCTGCACACAATAAATTGTTGCCAGATTGAAGTCATGAGATTAAGTTTAAAGAAGAATTTTGATGGATTAGATTCATTCCATGCATGATCGATGAAATAGGGTATTTAACCTGCCATAAAATCAACTTACAAGGTGAGTTAAGAGAGCTCTCTGTAGCCCTCGAGGTGTTGGAAAATGTTACGCTTGCTGTAGCGGCTTAAATTAGGTTGATTTAGCCAGCGGCCAGGCTGTTTTACCTGGTGTTTGTGCTCTGCTGGAGCCGCTGCTGATGTTCGCAACATCTTCTGTTTGCAGGCTCCGTTTCACTTTTGTGTGGTTATTTTGCATCTGAGGTCCAGCTGGTAGGCAGCTCGCATCTGGGTGCACGGACATATTTGCTCTGCAGCATGCACACTACAATTTAATATGGTCACTGACACCACTAATAGTCATCAAGTAATTATCTGCCTATGTAATTTGTTGACCAAGTAAGTGATTATTGAACTGCCTTAACAGCCACATAATGTCACCGCTGACTTTCTGCTGTCTGATTCAGTGTGTGTATGTGTGTGTGTATTTGTGTGCTTTTCTTTGAGTATTAAGTATAATGTTCTACAGAGCAAACAAGTTAAAGCCAAAAGACTATTTTTGCAAGTAAAACGAATATAAAATAATGCACACATGGAAAACTTTGGCTTTGCTTTGTGACATTATCATATACAGCATGACTTTTTGAGATGCCTTTATCAAAGAGGTAGCTTGTTGTGCAGTGGGCGTGAAGCAAAAAAGACCTGAAAATTGCATCTGTGCTTCTTGCAGCTCTGACAAAAAAGGGGGTCATTTAAGTTTTGTTTGAACAGATGTTCGCCATCACACCAAAATGATCCTGAGCAAGCATTCCTAGACTACTTATAAATATGCTGTGTACTTGAGGTTTATAGGGCCTTCAACTATGGGTTGTGAGGTAGCATAAATCTCATCAAGGTCTTAATTGACACACAGCACATTATCCCAGCTCATCCTGATACGTAAGGGTATGATATTTTAAAAATATGTGTGTAAGTGTTGTGGAAGAGTAGTGCAAGTAAGGCTGGTTTGCAGAATACAGTACAATAGACATACAATAGAACACAATACAATATAATATAATACAATATGATACAATACAAATACAACTGCAATATAATACAAGTACAGCACAATACAATCCCAATACAATACAAAAGAGGAAGCTGGAATTCATTTTTGAACCGCCTGGAAAGATAGACGAGTACAGAATTAGTATTTAGGGTGAGTTTTAATTCTAGGATTACATGCTAAGTAAGGAGTAAATTATCCAACAGAATAATGAAACTCAAATGAGCAAAATGAAATTGACAGAAGTCTAGATCCAAGAAATTAATGTGCCAGTCAAACACGTTTTTATGTGTTTTTGCTCCTATGAATCTATCATTTTCTCTTTAGCGGATAAATGTTGGATTTGAATATTCCTGAGATGACCCTGAACGCTTTGACTGCAGTTGGCACTTGTTCAATATCTGTAATTCTGATGCTGTTCAGAAGCGCACCAAACTTCACTAAACGCTGTAGTTATTTGCTAAAAGAAAATCACTGATTTGATTTTCTGATACGTGATGACACAACATGTATGATAATGCTAAGGGCTGGGCCTCAACAGCATTTTGTCAAATCTGGAGTAGTGATAGTGCCAAATGTGCTTATTGAGACCAAATCTCAAATTTTCTCACAAGTCTATTTCATTTTAACTTTAAATTTTGCAAGTAACAAAAGTTAAAATAGCTTAAATTCAAATCATCTCCTATCATCTTTTGTTGGCTGAGAAGGCAGAAAGGCTTGCAAATCCTATTTTTCATACTTAGTCCAAATACTAGATCTGCTGCCTCAGAACTATTAAGCTGATGAATTCAATTGATGTTACATGATCAGTTGATTGTTTCAGAAGTCACATTGAACTTCAAAAACAGACAGTCCAATCCTGATTTTAGCTGGGTGTTACTGAATAGTATTTTTATCTCTAACAAACAATTGTTGGCTCAATACAGACACCAGGCTGCAAAGAACACAGGAACTGGGAATTAGCCAAGATACATTTTGGCTTTTTGACAAAGTAGACTACTGTTCAAAAGTTTGGAATCGCTTGCCACAAAAGCTTAATTCAGTACAGTCTGGCTGAGAGGACTGCTCTATATTTTTGAATGGTCTTTTCTGTTTTTAGGTTGTAGAAATTCCTCTTTACAAATAGATGTTATTTTGTATGAAGGGTTTGCAAAAAAAAGAGGAACGTTTTGTCCTCGGAGAACATAAAGCTGATTCAACCAGACTGACAACTGAAAGGGCACAAAGAACTGAAGATACCTCTGAACAACCGTTAAATACAAATCATCACTATTTAGTTGAAGAAACTGGAAGCTCAGCAGTAAAATCTGCGCAGATTTAAATAGGAACAGATTCTTGTTTCAGTATCAAGTGCACAATAATGCCAATAACAAGTTGGAATTAACAGGCGTGTTCCTTCAGCAAAGTTCTTCTCAAAGCTTCAAAATAGAAATGGAAGGTTATTCTAGGGGTTAGCTCCATTGGAATTAGATCACAGAATATCAGATGAACATACTCTGGACTGAAAATCACAGTCTAAACCTATTTCATCTAACAACTGAGTGGGCTGAAGAGGGCCCAAAGGAAAACGGGTCCCCAAAATATTTAGAGCCCAATTGTACCGTTGGAGTTCAGTAATGATCTGGGATCACTTATGCTTTTCATGACTGGAAAAAGAAAAAATGGCGATAGAAATGGTTACAACGGATTTCTCCCCTGTCATGCAACACTGTGGAAACATCAACTAAATGCCAGTTTTAATCATTGAATTATTCTTACTTTGAGGCCAAAATGATTTGAAATCTCAAAATGTTTTTATTGTCTTAATTATACTATTAGTTGTACTACATGTTAAATTATCCATTATTGAAGAAAAGAAGAACAACATCAATACAATAGGTGATTCTAATCTTTTGAACTGTAGTGTGCAGTATATTACAGAATTAATGCAACAGTGTAGACTGGGTCTCAATAGCCAGTTCCATTTGGGATCTGGCTCCAGTTTGGTAAGATACAAAATTGTTTTAACTGTGCTAATCAATATTGTAATACTAACGACTGAAAAAACAACATGTAATGTAACATGTAATGTGAAAGAGGCCACTCTGAGAATTACAATGATTACTAATATCACACATCAGAGCAACTCGCACACGTGACGCACACGTGACCAGACACGACTCCAAATAATTCCCAGTGTCGCTCTGTGTCCACTTGATGTTAAAGCAGGCAATTGTTTGCCAACACATTAGCCACAATGACTTAATAAAGTGATAAGGTGTCACTGCCGTGTATTCAGCTCGTTGTGCTGCCACTGAAAATCAATTAATGCAGATTTAAGCTCAGAAGCTAACACACTCTTCATTGAATCTGTCATCTCTGCTTGCTCTTTTTATTAACTAACGAGGAATCGCTTCACATTAATGCTGAACATCGCTATCATTGCTTTAAATGACAGGTGTTGCTGCTAAGAGATTATGTCAGCTCTCTACTCATATTCTATGCATAAAAACAGTCTCCGAGCAAATATTTACAGGTATGTGAATGTTTGCTTTCATGCAGAAAAATACACTTGCCAGTTGGTCTCAATAATCCTACTATGTGCAAATGTGACCAGCTGGGCTGCTAAAACCTGCTTTATCAGACACACTATTATGCCTTCTCTATGAATATTTTCCAATAGGCCTGTGTGAAGGACGATGGCCCGATTTAGCGTCGCAGAGTGGCTTCTTCACCTACACATCCTTCTCCCTTTATCTTTTCTCAATCCGCGTCTTTCTCTCTTTGACTGATTGTCAACAGCCGTTCAAAGGCTGATATAATTTGCTCAAAGAATCTTTGCCAGTTGGATGAGTGACAGAGAAAAACGGAGGCAGAAAGAAGCTAAATAACAATGCATCCATATATGATCATTTGCATTCACACAATCCCTCATGCATCATCATTGGCAGAAAGCCCCTGTCATATTCCTACCTGGACTCTCACCACCGACAGACACACAAACAAGCAATCCACTTGGTGCTGTCTGTCTGTGGTATTATTTTGAGGGCAGCGCTTTAAATGTTAAATGCCACACAAAAATGGAAATTAAAGGGAAGTAGGGGAAAGGAAAGGAAAGGAGAGGGAAGGAGACATGTGAGCGAAGAGGGGAGAAAAAGAGAAGATGACAGTGCCTGAGGGAACAAACATCACCTCCTGTCTGGCTCCCTGACAGCAAGGAGCAGACAGGTGGAGAAGGGAGGAGGACGAGTGGAGCAGTATGGGTTTGTGTGTGTGTGTGTGCGCGTGCAGAGGTGCGGCACCTTTCCAGCCGAGAGAAGGGCATCTGTCCGTCTCCGCTCGACTTGGACTATAGCGTGCGGCAGCTGTCCGTGTCTGTCTGAGTGCCGTGCTATTAGACGCTATACCTGGCCAGTGTCTCACCGTAGATCTGCAATACCATCATGCATCTGTCCAGCCGTCTGTTATCCTCATGCTATCTGTCACTCCGCCTGTCTGTCCTCGTGTCCGTCTATCTATGAAGCCAAAGCTGCATCTTCCTGTTGCAGTGAGCACACTTTCTGTCTCTTTGCCCACCTGCTCGCCTATCTGATGCGTCCACAGCCATGCTGTCTTCCTGTCACTCTACATACCATCACTGGCTTTCTCTATATGCTGTGCATATGTTACCAAGGTCTGTCTCTGTGGTCCCTGTGGATCTCATATACTGATAGATGACTGAAAGATATACTAGGGATCAAAGCTCTATGGTTGCTACAGGGAGTGCCCCCTCCTCCCCACTCCCTGGCACATGACAGTGGCCTTCAAAACACACGCATGCTGTCAGCCTGCACACATACACACCGCACATACACACTCACTGGCATGCACAAAAATAAAGCGAGTGGAAGGTGTCATGGGATCGAGAGGGCAGTGGATGAATCAAGTGCGCACGCGTGTGTGTACATGAATGTATGTGAAGATCTGTTTGATTTTCATTGTCGTTGTTTTAGCTCTCCATGGGGTTAAAGACTAGTTTAGCACTGAATGGTGGCACACAGAAAACAGAACAATTGAGATTTTAACATCACACCAGCTTCCTCTGATGGCTTTCCTGGGTTAAAACAACTCACTCAACGAAATATCTGATACTGTCATCTAAATAAATATCAGTTTTGTCATTCTAACGCTGATTAACATGCCATAAAAATGATTCATCCCGCTCCCAGTTCATGGAAGCTTTTACATTTGCTGGTAGGTCTTTCCTGAGGTAGATCACTTAGGCACACAGGTAGTGATAAATATTGAGCGCTTGCTTTTCATAAACATAAGGGCCTATGGTTATGTATGATCAGAGATAGCCTCCGTGGCTGTAGAGAGGAAGCACAGACAGCAAAGAAAAGACAAAACACTACAAAACATCTGGTAGTGTGTGTTGTACATTCGGGAGTTACGACGGCGGTGGCAGTTTTCCTGTTACTCACTGTTGACTGTTCCAACATCAGCATGCTAACATACTCACAGGGACAAGGCTTAAATGCTTATATTTAGCAGCTATAATGTTTACCATTGCCACATCTTAGCCAGTTAGCATGCCAACATTTGCCAATAGCTCTACACACAAAGTACAGCTGGGGCTGATGGGATAATATAAGATATTCTGGTAACACTTTATTTGACGCCTATCTCTATAACGCATTATAAATGTATTTATAATGCGTTATAATGACATTATAGCACTGTATAACTATAGCTATAAACACTCATAAATGATCATAATGCTTTATAACTATAGTTATACAGTGCTATAATGTCATTATAATGCATTATAAATACATTTATAATGCGTTATAGAGATAGGCGTCAAATAATGTGTCACCATAATTATAATACCCTTGATCCTTGCAACAAAAATCAGTTAGCAAGGGACCAGCAATCATGAAGTATTATAATACTTGACCTTATAAGCCATTATAAAATGCTCTATAATGTGTTATGCTCATTGTTATAAAGCCTTATGATGATTTATGAATGTTTATAATGATAGTTATAGACGTTTATAAGCATATCATAAATATATGTATAATGCATTATCTATGTGGGAATTGTCAGTGAGTTGCCAACAGTTATAATGTATTATAATACCTGACCTTATAAGTGATGATAAAATGCTTTATAGTGTGTTATGATTATTGCTATAAAGCATTATGATCATTTACGAGTGTTTATAACTATAGTTATACAGTGCTATAATGTCATTATAACGCATTATAAATACATTTATAATGCGTTATAGAGAGGCGTCAAATAAAGTGTTACTGATATTCTTTTCTTCGACCTAGTGATAAATGATAAATGTCAACCTCATGGTGGTACTAGAATAAAAGTCAGGTTATTGCCTTTGTCATTAGGATCCAGCCTCTGGGGGTCATGAATGCCTGCACATTTCATAAATTTCATGTCAATCCATCCAAATGTTGTTGAGATTTTGCAGTCAAGTTGCAGGATCAGTGCACTGACACTGACATCCCTCGGTCCACACTGCTAGTGGGGTCATTAAAAACTGTTCACTGTGAGATCTGTGGATTACTGAGAGAGAGAGTTGTACTTTAGTACTGTTTCTGGGAAGAGTGTTACATTTTAAATGTCATTTTTCATGGCTGTGTGCACCATACACTAAATTCAATTCACGTCCATTGTATTGGGGTGGTGGCGGAAATCACAGACATGTCTGTCTCAAACCAGAAAAAAAAACTTAACTGTATGACGAGAAACTACAAGGGGAAAGGGAGAAAATGATTTTGTTGTAATTTGGTTTAACAGAGCCTTTTAATCTAAATTTACTACATCATAAACAGTAAAGCAAAGAAAGAACTGGCCTGACGCACAAGCTGAATCTGCACCACAATAAACCCTCTGTCTTGTTGTGGCACAAGTTGTCTCTTTACACAGCGCCTAAAAGCCTAAAGCCGTATTTTCTGGTATTGTGTACAGTACGTCCAGCCTGGTTTGCACCGGCCGGCCAACTGATTCCGCCTGCCAAACACATGTATGGCAAAACTGACTCTCCAGGCTGCAGCAAAGCGCGGTACATCCAAGCAGACGTGCTCCCTGGCCCAGGGAAGAAGAAGCATTCAAAACCCACACAAAGTACCACACAGAAACACACACACACAGATGTATACATTCAATTTAATAATGTACACACCGGCTCTCGTTCAATAATAAAGAGAGCAAAACAGGCACGTACACACTGCTCCCTCTCTCTTTTTTTCCCTCTCTTCCTCCCTCTCTCTCTTCCTCACACACACACACACACACACACACACACACACACACACACAGAGAGACACACAGAGTCTCTCCCTGGTGGATAAATCAGTCCTTTCATGCTCTGTCGTCTGCCTGGTCCTGTTCTACTGTGTTTCTATAATAGAGAAGGAGCAGTCCCTCTCTTTTACTATTCCAATGGTCACACACATACCCCCCCTCTCTCCTCTCTGTTCTTCAAAGGGCTTCTGGTGGAGTCAATCTACAAGTACACTGTAGACTGAAGATAGGGGACTTACAGCATGTGTAATGACTAAGGAGGATAGATCAGCCTAATGAAGTGTGTGCGTGCACGTCTGGGTATGTGTGTGAAGATGGTGAGGTATAATTTGCTCTTAAGTGATAAGGATGGAGGTAATAGCTTTTTGAAATATGACCACGACGATGATGAAGATGGTCTGATTAACATGAATATAATAATGTTATCATCGCCCAGTAATCAGGTGATGGCACAGTGTTGATAATGATGGTGTTAATGATGATTATGATGGTGCCCCTTTTGAAAAAAATATCTGTAATGATTCAGAAGGGACAAGATTCCAGTGCAGCAACTGGACTATGATATGAAAGTGTTTTTGGTCCATAGAGGAATGTATGTTAAAGGAAGTCATGTCTTTTTTGTATTCTGAAATATTTAGAATCGTACATTGTCTACATCTAAGTCTCTAGAGCTCCATGCACCCGTGTGCTTGTGTGTCCTTGTGTGTATGTGCAGCATACAAACAAAAGGGGCATCCACCCTGTTAGGGCACTGATATGATCAAATACCCCACAGCATACCTCTGACTATCCCTATACTAGAATAATGATACCAGGCTATAAGAGATTAAAAGTTCCAGAAACCATAGGAAGAATGATGACATATTCAACAAGTCACTACATGATCACCCATAATTCTACAGGGTTTATTCTTTCAAAGTCAGTGCTTAATTAATGGTTAATAAATGATTCACTCTATAGCACAATTAAAATCCGTTGACAAGCTTTGAGTTACCAAAGAATAAAATAGGACTCATAAATGTTGGTGTTAGTAAGAGGTCAGTGTATGATATACAATATATAGAGTGCACTGCAAGTCACCACAGGAACAGTCATAATATAGATTTTTCAAAAATTAAAAACACTTGGTACCGCTGTTTAATTAGACTCCCTTTCTAAAAAGTTGACAGATTATCAGTGATGCCTTAATTAATGTTAATGAAGCATTAATAATTCTCTCTGTATTAGTTGTTGTGAAGATAAGAAACTGGTGTATTTATTCTAATAAACCTGGCAACCCTTATCTAATTAACACTTATAACAAACCTTTAAAGAAGTAGCACGTCATTTATTAACTATTATAAGGCATTAGTTCCAACATATAAACTCTCTGTAAGAGGTACCTTGTTAGAAATTGGTACCAAACGCCCTATTTAAAATGTCTCTCAGAATTATGAGTGGTGCAAAGGGTGCCTTGTTAAAAAATGATGCTTAACTAGACTCAATGTCACAATGTAAATTCTTATTGAATTATTATAGGAAAATTACAGATACAAGACACAAGGCGCCTTAAAACATGAATATTATGCTAATTAGAATGATTTTTCGATGCCATGATGATGGTGATGGTGATGATGAGGATGAGGAGGATGGTGGTGGTGGTTGAGGGGGTGGTGGTGATTATGAGTGATGATGGACGTAATACCAATAATAATCACTTCCGAGAGAGAGAGAGAGAGAGAGAGGATGAAGAGATCAAGAGAGGAAAAGGAGACAAAACGCCGGTAGTGAGAACGTGCTGAGAGATTTTCAAGAGTCACGTTATTACAGAGAGAGAGAGAGCTAGAGAGAGAGCTAGAGAGAGAGAGAGAGAGGGAGAGAGAGCTAGAGAGAGAGAGAGAGAGAGAGAGAGAGAGAGAGAGAGAGAGAGAGAGGGCGCGATCGCAGCTTTTGTCCTTCTTGGACTCAGTTTGGTGACCGGCTGACGGGCAGGACGGGCAGGACGGACGCGCAAACTTGAGACAATCACACCGGGATCCGACGTCCAGGTAAACCCTCTCTCCACCTGACTGACGGCGGACGATCCCGTCATTGTGAGCGCGTGTGATTTTCCTTTCCCCGGCGGTCAGACTGACTGGAGATCAGACCCAGTTTCCCCCTCGCTCGGTGTTAGGGGATTGCGTCTCTCTCCTGCCGCCGCTCGCCTCTCACCGCACATCACATTTAACACCACGGTACGTGCCACTTCACACACTTCAATATCAATTTGCGGTCGCCTTTGATTGTTTGCAGATGCGTGTGGTTTATTCTGACGGCGGACCGTGCGTGTCTTGCCACACTCCTCGGGGCTCGCCTGTCGTTCTAAAAGTACATCCTTCAAAGCTGAGAACGACCTGTTGTAGTTATTACACATTAATAAATATGACATAATGGACGTCCCGGTCAGAGAGACTGGCGCACACTCACATGCGCTTTTCTGTAAGGGAATTTCAGCGCCACAATAACTGTTGTCTACATTGATTGATTCTTTTTTATTGATATCGATTCTGTCAGATTTATAGAGCATGTTTCCCCCCCCACATCACAAGGTGAGGAGGAAAAAAGGGGACTGTCACTTTTTGTGCAAATCGGACCGGCGCAATATATTTATCTATATATTTTACGCGCGCGAGCCGCTGCTTAACAGACGGCGTGCGTGTGCGCCCTCCTGTCTGTCTGTTACCGGAGGACGGAGGGAGGGAGGGGAGGGGGGGCACCGACAGCCCGGGGCAAGTCTTCTACCTGCGAGCCGCCCGTATGCGCAATTTCTCCGCGGTTCAGCGCGTCTCTAATGAGGTTGATCGGCTCCGAGTCGCTCCAAAAGCCGCGCTTAATTGCGTCCATTTATTACGCGACCCTCTAAGTCTCCCGTCATAATAACAAGTATTCGGCCCTCACATGCACGGCTGTTGTGATGCCATGGTGCAAAAAAAAAAAAAAAAAGCGCACATATGTAATAATGTTTGCGTGTGAGAGCGCGCATTGCCCTTCTGGGAAATACATTTGCTTAGATTTATGACCTGCCCTCTCAGGTTGTATCGATTATTGCAGCCTGCTGTGTACTATATTTTTGTAAGAGCGAGAAAAGTGGGTCTGTGGTATCTATATATAATTTCTTGATGTTGCAGAGAGCACGGGCGGCTTTTGATACAGTCATTTCTGCAGCTGGGTCAATTCTCAAGTGGAAAATGTGTGCTCTTATAGCCCCTTGTTGAACATATACATAAAAACTAGTGGGATACATGAATGACTCGCTCTCTCTTTCTCTCTCTCTCTCACACACACACACTTTGGGCCTTAAGCGACTGTAATGGCTCTGATCAGTGTTTATGTATGTGGAAAGCTCATGTATTATACATCACTTTGGCACCAGGCTTTATGGGTACAATCAGCTCGATGTGTGAGAACACCATTATTCTGTATTTGTTTATGTGCGTCTCTTATGATATGTGAGTATATGTATGTGCATATGTTTGTCTATGAGTATCTTTGACGACACACAGGCGCTTTCCTGCAATTTTTTCTGGACCAGCCATGGCGATGCGAGATTCTTTTTTTGGAGAAAATAGGACGAGGGAGACTAGTGATTGGGAGTGCACACTCTCTCCTTTTCTAATGTCGTTAAGAGAGAGAGCGTGGCAATCTGTGTGTCAGCATTCGGTTAGTGATTGTTTACACCACATAGCTCTCGTATTTACCCGGATGGGGACCAGAGAGCGACGTGGAGATGTGAAGGAGGGCAGAGGAGAGAGAGCGAGAGAGGAGGTTAGGAGACATCAAGGGAGGAGAGGAGGGGTAGTTAGATGGAGGAAGATGGAGGAGATGAAAGGTGGACAGAGGTAGGGGTGGGGCACAACATGAGGAGAGATTAGAAGAAAGACTGAAAGTAGAAAGCGAGGGGTGGGGGCGGTGGTGGAAAAAGACAGGTCGCACTGAGTCAGTGACTTATGCTGGCGATAAAACTGCCTGAAGAATAGAAGCTGGAAAGAGAGGTGCTGTAGTTGTGACAAGCGAGGGACACACCAAATCCCATTAGCGGACATTACTGTGTGTTATGGCCGACAGGAGAGGAAGGAGTTCGGGATAGATGGTGGGATGCTGAAAGAGGAGGGAGGATGGAACAACACCGGCGCATTGAGAGAAAAAAAAACACCAAGGACATATAAAAAAGGTGTATGTGTGTTCATGAAAGAAACTAGAGATTCTGAGAATTCGCTGGGGAATGGAATTGAAATTCAGTTCTTGAATGAAGATTTTCTTTTACCATTTTCTCCCCTCACCAATCTTACATAACCTTGTTGCCTCTCCTGCCTCGAGTGCCTCGCAAACTTTTGCCAAGAAGACAGATTACTCATTAATTAGGTTCCAGAGACTCCACTGACTGTCTTTCTTTAAAGACTCCATCAAACTCTGTCAATGATGTGCCCCTGAAGATAGAAGAAACACTTCTAAACATGCTGATCACCCTTTTGTGGTGAGAAAGAATGGCCTCAGCTGCGACACCCCTAATAGGAAAGACACACAGGAAACATGGTAAATGATCAGTGAGCCTCTATTTCCTTTTGATTCCCTCCTAATGAGAATAGGAGAACCCCCAAGATGTGCGCCCATGGGGGCTTTTCTCTTCCGACGCAGTGTGTGGCAGTCGACGGACGCATACCATTCATTAGCTGACAATTCAGTGAAATGAATCAGACAACATGGCCTCCCAGGGATCCTCGTGGAGAACAAGGAAATAAATGCTTAGTGCTCAAGACATGAACATTCCCTAGGGCCCTCGCACACAGAGATAATGTAATGGCAGAATTCCCTTTCCGATTGTTTCAAACGGGAAAGGAAATAAGGAGCTTCCAGGATCTAACGTCGCCTCAGATCCTGCTTGTTACTCCCCTCTTCTTGCTTTCCAGGCACAGGGAGAATGGAATAAGCTGTATAAAACCTTCGGCAGAGTACTTTTCCTCTGGTGTCAGTCTTTTGAAGGGGGAGTGAAAAGCCTGTGACTCTGCAGTGACTTTGCGCGGGACTGAATCTCAACTATATCATCTCCAATTACCTACTCAAGGCGAGTGACTGACGAGCAATTTTTCATCCATACGTGATGCTCCCTTTAAACTCCAGATAGATGTGAAGGATGATGTACTATACCTTCCCTCAGTGCCCTTTGATGGTGATCGTGCATCAAAGGAGGTGAAGACACATGATTGCTGATGCTGACTTTTTAAGATGGGGGAATTCGCCAAGGGTTTCAAAACAAGCACCTCGCAGGAAAAGTGTGGGATTTAGCTTGAACATCCTTCACGCTTTTACCCATCATCCCCCAGCATGCCCAGCCTCTGCGGATGCAGCGCCGCGTCCTCAGCGTCCCCAGCATTTCCAGACTGAGGTTAGAGCCGGACATGCTGACCCCAGCCTCGACACTGCTATGTCGAGACGTAGAGCCCTTCTCTCCTGGGTGGTGATGGCAGGGAGGGAGGGGGAGAGGGCGGTCATTTAAAGAAAATGACTATGTCTAGCGGTGCAGTGTTTTTCCTCTGTGGAGGCCTGTGGGATGGTGCTGCAGAGTCTGTCACGGTCTGATTGTTCTCAGACCAACATCGCTGTTTACTCACGTGCACGTGGTAATGCGGGCAGGTGGGGGCGCATACATGCGCGCACGTATTATAACAGAAGACACACATTTGTGTGTGACTTAGAAAAGTCATACATAATCAATGTCTTCAAACAGTCTCAAAATTGTACATGCTCTCACGCGGGCACACGTTATTCTGATTTTCCTCAATTTTCTCCCTTCGACAAGAATTGAAAGTATGAAGGCACATTCTCTTTCTGCTGACAGCGGGGGGTCTGCACTGCCGGAGTGGACTGAATTTCAGAGTGGGATGTTAGATTGGTGGAGGCAACTCCCAGCTCGGTGGTGGATGGCTGCTTGGATGGGTGGGATGAAGGAGGGCTCCAGTGAAAAAAGTACAGCAGCTCGCTCCACTGGAGACATTATTATACAGAAAGACGGGAGGCTGCTCCAGGCTGAATGTGTGTGTGTTGGGCTGTGTGTGTGTGTGTGTTTTTTTTTTTTTGCTGTGTATTTACATTTATACCCTACTGTGTAGAAATGAGAGAGGAAGAGGGCAAGAGAGTCAGACATTGACAGAACGAGAGAGCTACATGACTGTTGGTTGTATGTGTGTGTGAGTTGGATATAGACTTGCTTATTTCTCGTGAAAAGTTGAATTTGAGCCAGGAATCGAGTGCTGGATAACAATGCTGAGCATTTCCTTGTGTTTCTGTCAAATCCTGTTGGAGAAATTTCAATGCTGGCACGCGCCAGGTGCACAACTATCAAGTTTATGCATGAGGAAGAAGAACACTATGTAAATGATTACATTCCCAGGGCCCCTGAACTTAAATAATATCAGCAGCACAGGATTAACTTAAAACTAGTGTTTGGCAGTAATGCTTTACTTAGTAGCGTGTACTATATGTGATTACTTTTTTCAGTCATGAGTAGTGTAATAGATTACAATATGAAATTCAGTAATGTCAATATGGAGGCTTTTGAGTTACTTAATTTTTCTTTAAAAAAAAAAAATGTGTATGTTTTCCAAATAACTTTCTTAACACTACTAATTTATACAAAACCCATTAATGTCAAAGCAATGTTTGTCTTTCTAAACAGTTTGTAATGCATTAACCTTGAGCCTCCACCAGACAGCAGGTGTAGTGTTTGACTTATTGACTTTGTCTGCACTACACCAGGACAGCAGGCAAAATCCTTCCCATGTCAGTCAAGTCAAGCTCAAACCTTTTTAACAATGCTGAAATTCAGTTAATGTTTGTCTGCAGATCTGCCCAGGAAACAAGAGTGCTCAGAACATACCTTTAAATCATGAGTCATGGTGGTGGGAGGACGAAGGTATACAAGTGAAGAACAACAGATCAAAGAACAGGCATATCAGCCACTCCGCCCGCCTTGCATTACTTACATGCACAAGGATAATGAAGGTGGAATCCGTAAGACAGGATGGGGGGGGTCAAATCTCACTTTGCTGCAGTGAAATCGAGGAGGCTACAATTAGTGCTTTAGCACGTGGAATTTCGAATCATCACATTCAATGTTAAATTAGATTTACTCTATTCAGACCTCACACTGAAGTGAACAGTTTTCAATTTTACAGCTTCTGTCGGCTTCTCATTTTCTTGTCCCTATTTCTCAATTCATGAGCACACGTGAAATTGAAAGCACTAACTGTAGCTACTTAAATAATTTCACCATGGTTTAACACAATTTAGAAAGTTTAATAAGCTTTGCAACAAAAGGTGCCAATGACTGTAACCAGTGTTTTGGAATTAAATTTATCATACTCAGGAAATTAACTACTTTTTCGGAACAATTGCTTTTGAGTAGAAATATTTGCTCGTACGGGAGGTAGCCAATTTCTTTTGTGTTATTTATCACTTGTGAGTTTTGGCTCATCTTTATCACGGCTGCCAGTATTTCTGGGAAAAGCGCTGCATGTGCCCGAGGTAAGAGTGGCTGTGTAGGTGTTTGCTTGAGCTGGTGGTAATGTGCATCTGCACGGCTGCATGTATCAGCTGCAGACGTGTGTGTGTGTGTGTGTGTGTGTGTGGCCATGACAGAAAGAAACCTACAGTATAAGCTGCCACCCCTGACATAGGAATCCTGTAGGAATTGAGTAAATCCTATTGTAAATTTGCCTACTCCATGAAGATAATTGGCTTATTCCTGTGTTAAATAGCCGGTCCTACAGGACACTGACTGGGCTTAGCATGCTCCATGTAGACAGTGTGTCTGTTCCTCTGCTTCTTAGGGACTGAGAGGCACATTACATACTGAATTACTGTATGACAATGATGAACTGATAGCTGCAGAGCGTAGCCCAGAGCTCCTGTGCAGGGACTGACATGCACAAGAGTCTGCAAGGGCACAAGTTGATTCCCACAAGGTGCCCCTCTTATATGGTTCATGCTGCTTGATGTTTGAAAAGGAGTTACACAGACAGGCTGGTTTAGGAACAATCTGCACATCCAAGACTTCAGAGCTACATTTCCCATGCCTTGTAAAGCTCTCAATTGCTGGTTTTCATACTCAAGTCTACACAACAGTTTCAGTCTTCTATTGAGCTTGGATGTGGAGAAAGTGTTGCTTAGCCTTACCTAAATCATTATCCACACATCAAACACCATCTGGGTTTCACTCAGTCACTTTGAAGATTCCTTCCTCATCAGCCCTGTGCCTGAAGGAAACACCGCAGATAAATGTGCATGTGCAAACGAGCTTAGGCTACATGTGGCTGTTTTTGTGCCCGTTTTAACCCCGTAGTTGCTCAGTAACCACTCTAACGGCGGCTGCCTCTCCGTTTCTTGGCCTCTGGGCAACTGCTTAGTGCTGAACCGGGCCCCAGCTGATCCAGCAGCTCAGAAGGGGAGAAAAAAGCTCCAAAATGCTCAAACCAGAAAATGAGAGATTCAGAGATGGATGAATCGTCAGCGGATGTGCAGCTGTTCGTATCTGTGTGTGTGTGTGTGTGTGTGTGAGAGAGAGAGAGAGAGAGAGGGAAGCTAGCACGCATAATTCTGGGACATGACCGAAAACTGTCTAGTTAGAGTGCATCAGGAAATGGATGAAAGGGAGAATTCCCTGCACGTGGTGAGAGGAGAGATATGGAGCTCAAAACGCTTCATCTGTGTGTGTCCTGATGGCTGCTAAGTTGAACAAAGACAAGTGAGAGACAGTGACTACAATACCTTTTAAAACCAGTGCTCTGTCTCTGAAAACACGCCGGACATGCTGTGAAGCGAAATGGTTGAAAGCGTCTTTTTAAAGGTTGACTGATGATATTGAGCAGATGAAATGGCAGCACCTCAGGGAGGGTTTTTTGAAGCTAAAAATACAGAAGCAAAAAGAATGTTTGTTCATGCTTATCTCAGTGTCAAATTACATTGATAAATACCATGATTTTCAGTTCGGTGTGATGCACCGAGCTGCCTTCTCTGACAGCGTTTCGTGTCTCTTCGAGCGCATTCTGGTGCATATGAACATGTGGCTAGGTGTGTGTGTGTGTATGTGTGTGCATCTGTGCATTTTCCAGCCTCTCCGGAATCACGAGGGGCGAGCTACAGAGCACGAGGTTCATCAGTAGTGTAATTAATGTAGTGCGGTTCAGTTGTCATGCGTGATATTTCAGTGCCGCGATCTACTTGAGAAAGCTTTTTGATGAATGGCCAATTAGAAGCAGACTCCTCAAGCCTGGTGGCTGACTGATCTCTTTTTAATGGCACTCCTGTTTCTTTGATAAAACGCAAAATGAATCATCGATACCCTGGCCCCGAGGAGCACCGAGCACAGAATTTAATTGTAATTGGGTGTGTAGCAGCACTTTGGGGTCGCGGCTGTGCCTGTGTGTATGCAAGAGTGTGCGAGAGCACTTTTGTGGTAATGGCGGTCAGTCCCAGTCATACTCTGATGCACATGGCTGCTTTTCTAAAGCATTATATATAATTCACTGAATACGTGTGTTCATCTTTATTCCTCTATCTACATTATCTACTAAAGCCACTGTGTACGAGTGTGGCGGCCCAGCTGTGTGTGCTTACAACAGCACCAATCGAGCCTCATTGTCACTGATTTTTGGTGTTTGATTGCTATTAAAGCGCACTTCAATTAGGCCTGGCAAGTTTCCCTTCCAAAAAAAAAAATCCATGCTTAAACTGCGCTGCTGTGTTTTTGATGCTTTAATCAAAAAGCCTCATTTTATATGCATAATTAATGCAACAGAAATGAAAAGACGAGTGGGAAAAACAGCCTTAAACGTTCAAAGAAATACAAAGTCTCTTTTCTTTTTTCTTTGCCGGTTCCTCAGGAGATGGCCAAGATGTATTTGCTGTTTCTCAGAATTGGGTGTCATGGCAGGAGAGGGGGGTTGTTTGAGTAGAAGCTGTGAAAACACACCGTGTAACAATTTGAGCAAGTAGCTAGCATATTGAACCAAAGAGCCCACCAGGAGCTTTTTGGACCACCCAACGGGCAGCAAAGATCTTTGCTACGCCTTTTATTTTTGCTGCAGTGTTTTCCTGGCTCTCAGCCACTGGAGATTTCTTCGCTTCCCTGAACAAACAGAACAGGTTCAGAATGAGGTGATTAGTGTTGTCAAAATGTCACTGCATCCCCTGCTGGTGTTGGAGGGTTGGGACAATAATCTTATAATTCACTGCATGAAGGAATGTGTCTCTTGCACCTGCCTGCCTGCACATACACTATGAGCCCTGTGATTCTTAGGTTTATGTGTGCTTTCCTCGGCCTCCTTCCCAAGCTCTACCGCACAATGTGACGGGGCTTCGAGCTGAAATTGCGAACCAGACCTTTCACACTTGGTCACAATGGAGTCCTGCTCGGCAGGTAGGCACTTGGGGAGATACAGAGGGAATCTTATTTTGCGGATTTAGACTTCATAAACATCATTATCATCTCCCCGACCTTGAGTTGCTGCGCTGTTCAGCGGCGACCCCAATTTTGTCGGGAACCTTGAATGGTGATGCGCACGGTCTCTCGGGCACATGGGCAATCGAGTCAACAAAAAGGAATTTTCTTTAGTGAGCGGAGTGTGTGGCATGTCGGCATGCGTGTTATGTGTGTCTGAGAGAGGGTGCGCATCTACGTACGTGAGCTGACTCAGTAATCTCTCTACCCTGCTGCCTGGATCCGTCAGCATCTTTCCTCCAAACAAAGTTTTCTGACTGTGCCTTTGCCAGATTTAAACTATGTAGAACATTAGTGTAGCAGCCCACGCTCTTAGAATACAGATTTGTTCTTGAGTGCACGCCAAATGGCCTCTATATTTTATGAGCCTTCTCTCTACTAACATACCGTCTTGAGACTAATTATCATGGTCGCACTCAAACACAAAGCTCGTTTATTATTGCATTGACATCACATTTGTTTTGGCTTGGCCTACATGGCAGGGACTTCACAGCGTTACAATGCTGGAATCATGTTTTGAGCTTGACAGCGCATGGTTTGGATGGAGAATCTGTTCCTTGTTGCGTCGTACACAGTGTAAGGCGGAAAGGTTGTTTGTTCTTTACAGTCCTGTCACTTGTCTCTCTTCAAGTGGACTGTAATTTTTTTCCTCCTTTTTTTTTTCACGTGCAGGGCTGCTTCACACCAAGTGAGCTGCTCACTGGGGAGTCATGCTTGATTCTTGGGAAGCAGTTTTCCTCTCTTGGTCCTGGCCTAGAAATGCCTTGATACTTTTTTATTATCATAATACTTTTCCCCCTAGCATATTGTATCTGTACACTGATTCCAGCTATTTTTATACATACTGCAAGACTATTAATAAGAGCTGGATGTTGGTGTGAAGAATGGAAATGTAACATGAAAGAGGAGTTGAAAATGTATGGGAGCTGCTAGTAATTGACTTTATAATTGATTTTTTTATGAGTTGAATTGTGTTGTATTGAAATACTTAAAATACAGTATTTTATGTTTGACAAAACACATCACATGCTCACAATGTTGAGAGATGCATCTAATTTTCAAGTAAAATTAAGTAATTTAACAATCCACTACATCTACAACCATTCATTCAACATGGCAACTTATTTCTGTCAAGGGTTATTAGGTCGCCACAGCCCATCCCAGTATGCACCGGGCAGAAGACAGGAAACATCCCGGGCAGGTTGCCAGTCTTTCACAGGGCGAGAACAGACAGACAAGCACAGATAGACACTGATATTAATCCACTAATAACAGGCAGAGTATGAACTATGAAGCTTTCAGCAGAGTCAATTTTACTTAATACAATTTTAGTTTAGCATGTAGGAGACAATGATTTTCATATAAAACACAGAACATGGCATTATAGTCCACACAAAAACTAAACAGCCTATAAATGAATAGAGGCAAAAAGGCCTCGTGTAAAATTGCTGCACACCTACATTAAAACCCCTTCTCATCCACAGTAAACCCACGCAGGTGTTTCCACTTAATTGGCAGATTAGACCTGGTTCCTCTCAGGTTTTAGACAGAATGAGTGCAGTCAGCTCCTGAGCCTGGTTCCACACTTCTGAATCACTGCCCACATCTCAGGCTGGTTCAGTGATTCAAATAGGTCTGGTGTTGTGCCCACTGACGTCTGTTTGTGTGGATTGCAGAAATGGCCAACCACGAATGGGGACGCCATCTTCTACGTAGCTCATGGCTTACCTACATTCATAAAAATAGAAACACGGGAATGTAGAAAAACAACAGCTCTGAATTCAACATATTTCTTTAACCAATGTAAAAACTTCTTGACACCAAAGCTATCAACTCAAAAATCTGGTGGTGAAATGTCACTTTCTACTGACTGGTTAGAACAAAATAAAAGAAAATAACTTACACCCCCAACTACAGATTGACACGAACACAATGTCAGTCTAAATGAAGTGAAAGGAAATGGTAATTCTGTTTGATATTCAGGCTAATGTCTCCAACCATCAGCTGCTTAGAGGCAGATGTATCCTTGTATTTACCTGTGAAATACATTTTACATTTGTCTACACTAATACAAAGGGAATCCACCTTTTTTGATCCTGTTGCTTCTCCAAAAATGAATATGCCATTTGGTCTAGCTTTACATGTGCTTGATTGATATCTTGTAGTTGTAGTTATTTATTTTTTTTGCACCTCTAACATCTTACACCTTGAAGATCTTTCGGATGTACATGGAGTTTAGCGACCTCGGCAATCCCTGAGCAAAGCCCTGCCTCGCTCTAATGTAATCAGACACAATAAATGAAAACACCTGTGTGGGTGTGCAGGGTCTGTTGAGGCTAATATTGCTGTGCAAAACATTGAATATCATCGTTATTAGTCAATGCCACCATCAGCTGAATTAATACTTAATACGCACTGACAGATCTATTTGTGTAGGGACAGGGGTTGACTACGTATCACCAAACACTGGATACCAATAATGGATTTAATCTTGTTGCAAAGGTCATACAATGCAAATTGCACTTGGGAATATTTAAAGGGTATGTAAAGTCTTCATTGTGACTCTCCTCCCAATATTTGAAAAATGCATCGTTTGGGACAATAATGAGCCAGAAGATAATGGACATTCCAAGTCTAACCAGGCTGAACCTGTAGCTGTCTCCGTTGGTGGCCTTGAGGGAGTCAATGGAGTTCCAAGAGAGCACAGGAGATTTTAGGGAGTGATACAAAGCTGGCTGGTGTTAGTTCTCCCCAGCTTGGCTGATGGTAGAATAATTAGTCAATTATGGTAGGGTAATTAGTCAATTAGACCTGCATTACCAGGCAGATTTTTTTCAGGAGAACTCAGCTTTCCTGTGGCTCCCCTCTGTTTGGTACCATGAATGACACATCATCTAAAAGCCTGCAGCAAGCATAAATTCCACTATAGCACAGCAGGAACAGATTGTTCCTATAGCTGCTTGACATCTCTCCTCATCCACGAGCAAATAAATCATAGGTGTATACAAACATAGTAATTACATGTTATCGCGTTCTTGTTGACTGAGGTGTTTCCTCACCTGTTGCCAGCGATTGTGCTTAAGATGCTTGTCATGGTGGCAGCATCCACTTTGCCTTCTGTCCAAGTGTTTTGTCATCCATGATCACTGACTGTGAAGATGACTGCTGACGTTCAGCTGACTCCCACAAATTGGCTCATCAGTTTTATTGCCGTTTATGCCTGAACACTCTCCAAATTGAAATTTTTTTTGTTCTCAGTCGTGCAGTTGAAATGTCTCTGAGCACCTAATGATAATTTCCTCTGCCAAAAATGACTGGCCTGGTGCACCCCTAATATTGGATTCAATATAGCACAAGTATCAGCTCTGCTCTTCTACTTCCTGACTGCATTTGATGTCTTTTGAGTATGTCAGACTGACATGTTTTCAATTGTTGATTCACTCCTCTGTCGTCCAAACACCACACACTCTTAACATATTCCACTGTTCTACTTTTGTCACCCTCTCTTTGCATGCAGCCACGCAGATACGCTGTGACACACGCAATATGGCAAATGTCAGCGAAGACAAAAGAATGCACATGAACAGATACTCCTCCGATCACACAGTCACGAGTCTGAAGTGCCTCCCCCACCCTCGACATGCGTACTTGCAGGGGGAACAGCTGGAGATAAAGCAAATGTGTGGGGAGTGTGTGTGTGTTCTGGTGTGACACATCTGGGTAAAGCGACGCACGGGGGTCCTGACAGATATGGGCTGAGTGAGAGCCCGTTCCTGTTGTGCTCTGTCACGCTGAGGCTTCTTCCACATGCCTGCCTTCCACCGTCTGCTCGACGCCGCTCCTGTGTTAGGTAACCTGATGCTACTGTGTGTGTGTTGATACCACCACACTCTCACACGGTCAAAAGCGCCAGCGTCAGTGTAGCGTGGCCTTGGCCATGTGCATGTGTGTGTGTGTGGCGGGGGTGATGTGACATCGGGTCCTATGAAAGATGGAGGGTGAGAGATTAAAAGGACACGAGGCAAGGGCGTGAGAAGGGAAGTGGCGGTGGTAGCCGCTTTATATCTTGGCTTGTGAAATGGACAGAAGGTTCGGTTGATGAATGAGAGCATCAGTGACATCAGCGTATCAGTGTGTGACCATGGCGATGACACCGAAGGCCTCTGGGAACACAAACGATTTCCATTTTGCGATAAATTCCATTTCTCTGTTTCTTTTGCCATATGCTTCAAGGTTAGCTCATATGTTACGCCTCGAGTACGCGCGTGTTGGAATCGGATGTTTTTTGGCTGTGTGTGAGCTCGCATGGGTGTATGTGTGTGTGTGTGTGTGTGTGTATAGGTGTGTGGTGGGGGGGCTCCCAGTGGGGATTGTATTTCGGTCAGTCAAGCTTGACAGATAACAGCCCACTGTGCTCGTCACATCTATTATTGAGGGGACTAGAAATTGATCGGCTCTGACGGTGAATGTTACCCGGCCTTCCTCAGCGCCTCAGTTCCTCTTTCTCCTCTCTCTACCGCTGTGCTGCTCCCTGCGTTATTTGTCCTCCATCCATCCCTCCTCGCTCTCGGGCTCCCTGCTGCCCTTGTTCTCAGTCATCCGGTTACTTTTTGCCTTCCGTCCTCTCTCTCATTTCTCAACCTCCATTCCTGCCCCACTTCCTCCGCAGCTTGATCCTCATTTTTTAAGTAAAACTTTAGGATGCAGACAAGCGCTCTGTCTCCGTTTCTCAATTGCCAACATAATTTGACTCCGAGTTTTCTGGCAGGCTCTTCTTCTGTTGAAGTTGTTGTTCCACAGTGTATCAACAGAAGCGACTCCTCTTCCCCCTCAGCTTGCATAAGAGAGTTAGAGCCCCTTTCACCCTTCTTCCCTGCCTCCCTGCACTCTCTCCTCATCAGCTAGGAATCACGACTCCGGCTCACCTTTGATCACTCTCGCTGGGAACTCTTGATCGCACAAAGTCAAGTGTTTTATCTTTGTTGTGTGACAATTCGGCTGTGGAAAAGACCACGTGCTGCCAGCCAACACGGCTGTTTGAGGCCCGAATATGCGGTGCAGAGAAGAAGAAAGCCTAATTTGAGCTCAATTCATCATGGCAAGATTGCCCTGCATTTATTGATAATTGCTTTTTTCCGTTTAAAGGGATGGCGTTTAAACCGTCAGTCGTGTAAACATGAGAGATGCAGCTGTTGCCGCAATTAACTTCTCACTTTCCCTAATGAAAGGATTAATCCGCCAGCAAATCTCTCGGCTTCCTTTCAAATGCCAAGCCTCCATTCAGCTTGCTGCCAGTGGAAGAAAGCGGCCCGTGTCGAACAAAATGGGACTATCTATAACCAGAGCCAAAAGTCACATTCATCAGCACAGCCTGGTGTCACATCATCAGGGTCCCTTCACTGCTGTGGAACAAGAGAGACCCTTAACCAACTGCTGTTTGATGATTTCCTGAGCACAGCCTCTGCAAGCGTCTGTTTTCGCAGGCAGGCCTCTCCACAGTGCCACCTCCACCCCCCCCACCGTCTTTTCTTTCCTCTCAATCCAGAGCTGCGGTGCTGTGCGCTCAGCCCCCCGCCGAAAACACACCATTGCCTCTTGTCAGAATCCTTCAGAATGGACGACAGGGAGTGCTTTACTTTCCACAGACAGTTGAAAACCAGAAAGTGAATAGCTGTCTCCTGTTGGAATAAGACGCGTCTGGGCAGCCAGGGTTGAATGACAGCCTGTTGAGAACGGAGCAGAGCTTAGCCTAAATCTTTGAAGGCATTGATCGGATGTATTGATCAGTTTTTTTTCCCCCCTTTGCACCACATAGACGGGGGGGACAGGTGTGGAGATGACCAGATAGATCAAATCCATGGCGAATGCCAATCATCCTTCCTTTTCTGGTCTCTGGTCTGGCCATCGATCAGGAAGAGGAAGCGCTTCTTGTCATTGTCAGCATTAACTCAATGTGGGCATTTAGATGTTAGTTTAGATTGTGAGCTCAGTCTGGTTAAAGTCCATTTTGTGTTTAACCCTGGCTTTGGACAAACAAACCAAGAACAGAAAGTTATAAGGAGTGACAGCTTTACTAAAGCAGAGCGTCACAGCACCTACAGTAATTCCTCCTTGTATTAGATGATTGGCATCAAATGTTTCATACATGCTTCACAATTGCTGGCTGAACAGCATCACAGCATCCAGTCATATTCATCCAGGTGTCCACCACTGCAAAAATAACCTTCTCACTATAACTCTGATACTGCTGAAATTCTCACGTCAACACCGTATGCTGCTGCAAGTGCCCTCCAACATCTGAACCTCCTCTTTATAGTATGTGCTTTTTTCTCTGTTGATTTAACTAAGATTTAGTATTCATGTGTGTTTATTGAGAATTGCTGCTATCTCGGCAGAAAAGCTCCCTCAAAGAGCAGAGCTACAATGTCAACTCCTTGACACGAGCGCCTCTGACTAAACTGCTTCTTATGTGTATCTAAACATTTTCTAGTGTAAGAAAGAACATCAAAGAATAATGAATTTTGAGCATTATAAGTCAAGACTGCCACTTGACCATGCGTTATAAATAATGCAGAACAAGAAGGAATGAAAAAGAGGCATCTTGTACTATAAAATTGTTGGCGGGAAAGCCGCTGTAGGATCGTAATGCTCCATTCGCTTTCTAAAGAAGAAATGCCGCAATTCATGGAGTAGGACACAGGCACGGGCCACCTAGGTTTGAACTCATTTTCACTCTCTGATCGATCAGGGAAAATCCCCACTCTCACATGCTGATACGGATATGTGCTATCCATGGTTAACAAATGAGCTTGTATGAATATATAAAGTGCTTATACTGATTTGCTTCCTTGAAGGTTTACAGTCAGCAGATTGATTTAAAAGTTTAGCCTTTGAATTCATGCTCACAAATCACATATCTACTATCATAAAATCCTGTGGTCTGTCTGCTTCGCTTTCACACCACAAACACCTGCCGGGACTGAAACCCGCCTTTTCAGGAAGTGTCGGACCAGTTGTTAAGTCTGCACCAGATTTTGATTGACAGCTTTCACACCAGCCTGAATGAAATGAAATTCAAAAGCTAAACTACTATTAAATCCAGCTTCTGATCTTGAACCATTTTTATACTGATCTCTCCAGAGGAACATGCAGCCTCTGTTTATACAAAATTTTGTAACCGTGGTTGGGATTTTCCCTGATCCATCAGACAGAGGAAAGCATATTTTAGCAGATCCCTAATAAAAAGTGAGTGAAGTGTAGCGATCACACAGCAGCTCGCCTCCTGTTATCTGGTACAAAATGCATCTTTTTGTCCCAACTGTTCGTTGCTATTTATAATGATCGGTCCACCTGCAGTCTCAGCCAATAATGCTCGCAATCATTTATTTCCTGGGGAGCACAAAGAACATAAATCAACAAACCAGATTCAGTAAAGTGCAGCATAGCTTTTGAATTTCCTGTGTGGCTCCACGTGATGTCAGTGAACGAGTTACCCTTTGGTGCATATAGCTTCATGCAAGTCTTGATTGGTTTGTAATAAGTCAGTGTGAACATGAACTGGACCAGAACTAAAAGTCAACTATGTATTATTTTTTCCCTTGACCTAATGAACTGAACTGGTGTGAAAGTGACCTTAGCCCATTTATTAGCCCCCAGCAGAGTGTGATTGACAGCCTTCACACCAGCCTAAATGAACCCGACCACACAGGCAACAAACAGGTGAGGTGTGAAAGCCACATCTGAAAGTTTGATGTGAGT
This sequence comes from Centropyge bicolor, assembly GCA_037975185.1. Lineage (NCBI taxonomy): Eukaryota > Metazoa > Chordata > Actinopteri > Pomacanthidae > Centropyge > Centropyge bicolor. Next base: position 1,302,282 of record JBBMOC010000050.1, on the reverse strand, counting down.
CACTTTTAAAAAGGTGGCTAACCTCTCTCCTGCTAATATTACCCGAATGAACTCACTTATGTGGCTTTACCCAACTCCATAGCCATGCTTATTAGTCTATTGATTGATTGTAAGAGCTCCGGCTAAAAACAACCATTATTGGTCAGACCTTGAATGCTCTGTGTTAAGTGGCTGCTCTCTTGTTTAAATAATCGTCTCTATGGCGGTGGACCCACAACAATTTAAATTCATTATTCTGTCTTATTTGTTTTTGCTATTTTGGGATCTGTAGCCTATTTTCCTCGTTTCTATTCAATTTGCATACATCACTGAAGCAGCCTGTGTAGAGTGTGCTGTTTACTGAGGTAAGTATTACAGGTTACAACTCTGAGACTGATTTCGTACAAAGGCAGTCACAAAGAGAAGGACTTTTATCTGAGACACACACGCACACACAGAGCTCTTATTTATGCCTTTCTGTGAGTTTGCCGTCTTGTGTACGGTTTGTTCCGCTTGAGCTAAATGAGGTGATATTTGAAGGGGGATTAAGTATCAGCCGGCATGCAGATTCATAAACAGCTATCGTCTTGATCCTCGCCTCGTGGACCCCCTTTATCTTTGTCGTTATTAGTGTCTCCATATCGCCGTCTATTTCTCCCACAATCCCTCTGTTATAATCTCAATTTAGAGCTCCTCCTCTGACCACAGCAGTAGACAACTCATTTTAAAGCCCAAGATTACACAACTGCCCTTCGCCGTATCTCAACCTCTTCATCTCTCACTCTCTCTTTGCTAATCCAAGTATCTTATCTCTCAGCTTTGACTGTCTCCCAACTGTCCACCTAATTCTTTCCCTCTCTCTGCCTGTGTCTTCCCCCTTCCTCCCCACTCTCCCTTGACTTTGTGTGCTCCCCCCTTTTACTTTTAGGACTTCAGATGGAGTTTATTGGTATGACAGGCGATCATCAACAGAAGCTACAAAGCGTAATGGGCGCATGCACGCACCCACACATGCACACTAGCATCCGTGGTTCAGCATAAAGTCATGCAGGCAGTGGGTGAACACACACACACACAGTCTCTTTCACAGCTGAATGAGCATTCACTCCCTGCGTGCTCTGTTCTCTCTCTGTAAAGGAAGAGAGACGAGGGGGAAAAAAAAAGTGGCTGGCTCGGACCTCAGCAGATAGAAACTAATGACTGTCTGATTAATTCATTAGCCTGACACTTTATTGCCTGGCTGCTGGAGTCATAGCTGTTTACTTTTTATTATAAGCCGACCCCCATGCACACACTCTGCTCTTGACACTCTGGCTTTTTCTCTCTCGCTTTTCTTTTTCACTTTGTCTCCGCTCGTCTCAGCCGGAGAAATAATAGCAAAAATGATGGTGTTCTGAGCCGGCCAAAGCAAGATGATACTGTCCCGGAGTGCTCTTTGGCTGGCCCTCGGAGTCTAGTTTTTTCTCATCTCCATCAAACCCTCTGTCTCATTGACAATCTCTGGTCGCAGCCGGCCAACTGTTCTGGAGACAGAGACTTTTAGAAGTGCTATTTGGCTGAGGACAAGTTAAACCGGGACCTATTCCCTCGCAGCCCTCTGCGAATTCAGATTGATCCACCGGCTGATTAGTGATTAGCCGGCCACTTAATTCTATCTTTAGTCGAACCTGGAAAACAAAGTACTTTTCAGAGCTCTCCAGTTGGCCGGGGGGTGGGGGGGTTTGAAGAGCGAGATGAAAGAGCAACCGGCTGTCAGACGGGCTTTCCATAGCAAGGTTAGCTAACTTGGCGAGCGAACATGAGGAGAGCAAATGGATTTGAAGAGTCAAAAAAAAATGAACGAGCAGGGCAGGGAGAGCGGTCCTAAATGAGAACAGTCACCTGTGGGGAGTGATAAGTGCTGGCAGATGGATAGAGTGATAAATACTGTAGACAGATGGGTAGTTAGATAGATGGAGGCTGATTTGCTGAGATGGAGAGGTTGAGAGAGATGATGGGCAGATGGGCTAAAAAGATACGGTGGAAGACAGGCGAAACTTTCTTTCCGTGCAAGCGCTTTAAGGCTCACTGTTGTCTTTCGGGTTTGTTTCGCCAATCAGTCAGCCTTCTCGCTTCCTCTCTCCCTCGTTTGGCCTCTTGTCTGCCACCGTAACTCCCCCTCCCCCTCCACCTCCCAGCCCCCCCCTCCTCCCATTTTTCCCTCTCTCGCTGTCTTCGTCTCAGCCACCACTGCACTCACGGGATATTTTTAATAGAATTAGGCCGCTCTTGTTATCAGTGAAGCGGGTAGCCACGGAGTGAGGCGAGATTGAAACAGCGATTTCCAATTTGAGATTGTGTCACACACATCTCCCTGTGCCCAGATAGCATCAACGAATCACCGCCACCATCTCTCTCACTCACTTTGTCCCTCTTTGCCTCTCTCTCTCTCCCCCTCTTTCAGACATCTCTCGCCAGATATTTTAGCCTGGCTCGGGCCTTCCGCACATGCAAGACTAACATCTAAATGCATACATGCTCCCTTCTCTGTCGCTCTGGATTCACTGGCTTCTCTTGACAGTTTATCTCCTTGTCTCTTTCGCTCTCGTCCGGGGCAAACACAGAACACATCTCTCTTTCTCCTCCCCAGCCCTGTCCTCAGACTCACTTAGTACCTCCAAATGCGGCTCCGCTTTCGCTCTTTTCTCTCCTTTTTTACACTTGGTGCTCATGTCTTTCCCACTCCTCCCACACTTGTTCATTCCTCATACCTCCAACTCTCCGTTCGCCTTCTCTCCTCTCCCATTATTTCGCATCTTTCCTCCCACACCGGCTCCTCTTCCTCCGCCCGCCTTCACTAGTTTCCGCCTCCCTTTCTCTTTTCATCTCGTCCGGTGTCACTCTCTCCATCCCCCATGAATATTTCTCCTCCCTTCATCCTTCATCCTCTGCTCCCTCTCCTCATCCTCTCCCCTCTGCTGCCTCAGGGCATTGGATCCCTTTGACTTGTCTTGTCAGGTCTTTGGATTTCTGTCTTACCTCTAGAGATATATAGTGTGTGTGTTCATGCAGTACAGTCCTCATTGCTCGTGGCCGTGTGTGAGTTTGTGTACGAGCCCGCATTTGAGAGGAGAGATTGATGCTGCTGTGTGTGTGTGTGTGCATGCGTGTGTGTGTGTTTGTGGGAGTGTTTGTCAGCTCCTTTACTGGTTCCCATGGCCAGAGGGGTTTTTTTCTTCGCCATAAAGCCACAACTCTACCTTTTGAAAAACCTCGACAGAAGGGCTGCCTTAACACACAGCCCCTCTTTAATATCCTCTTCCATTAGCCAAGCCAGCTGAGCAACCTTGATTCTCCCACTCCATTTCAAAAAGTTTATTCCTCTCTATGCCAACATTCCTCTCATCACAATAATTGCCAAATCCACAATGTGTGAACATTTTCTCTTGCACAACCTCTCAACTTCTTTACGGTGATGAATGCAAAATTTGACCAGTGCTTGCTAAGCTTTGACCCCTCCATAAGGAACTGTATCTGTCTCCCTGTCTCCCATCTTCCCTTTTCTCTCCTTCATAATGGAACAAACTTGGAAATCTTGCTTGTAGCCTATGCCAGGAAGCACAAAATTAGAATTGAACAGAAGGACAGGTCTTAGGTCTGTGCTGCTAAATGATTATGCGCTTAAAAGAGTATTTAGATGAAGCACCATATAGACAGAAAGGACTTATTGAATTATTCAAGTTTTCAGCATCAGGGTTAACAGTTCAAAGATACACAGTAGAAAAGCTCCAACTCACTTCTACAATATAGGCATGCACATGCTGTGTACACCCACATTCATGAAGGGATGTGCCCATGCAGCTGCAGAAACAAAGAAAGCGGTCGTCCTTTCTTTCATTTTTTTTCTGCTATACTTTACACAGCATGTGCTGAAGGCTGTCATTGGATATACCTTCATACCTGTAAAAGTCCTCTAAAGCTTATTATCAGCGGATAATAAGAAGCAGAAACAGTATTTTAATGTCGGCTGTCAAACACCCACATGCACCTACACGAGGTCATATGCCTAGAATGAGCTACAGTATGGCATAGCTCTGGTACTGTGGTGCCTTCTTATGTGTTTTTGTACATTCAGTTGTGAGCTGGTTTTGGCTAATTACTGGATCTAGAGTTGGAATTGTTTTGTCAAACTAGTTTTAACAAGGTCAGGAACAATTTTTTAAATCACACACATTTTTGGAACTGTTTGAAACCAGATGCAGTCAAACAGCTTTAGCTTCATTATGTTTCCTTCAGTGTTAATGATGGGGGTGGTGCTTTGCAGCCATGTTGCCAGCGGTCTGAAGCCTTGGAGGCTGATGTGAGTGGTTTTTCCAACTCTGCTCATCATTACAGTGTTAATGATATGATGTGAACTCATAAGTGCAGAGCCCGAGTCAGTTTAGCCAAGTGTCCAGCATGCAGCTCCCCCTAAAACCAGAAACCTTTATGTCTGCCAGGTGTAAGTGTGACAACGTTTCTACCGCTTCAGTCTTGCCCACGCATTTCAAATATGGATGTATTTCAATAAGCATTGAGCAGCAAGGAAGCAGCCAAACTTTCTGTTACATTTATGGGCGTGTTACTGATCTATAAACTGCATCTACTGATTGATACTTAAGCCATTCATAATTGTATCAAAGTAGCCTATTTCATGTTTTAACCTACATTAAATAGCTTCAGATTTCAGCAAACTTGGTGCAAAAGAGGTATATGTGTGTGTGTGTGTGTGTGTGTGTGTGTGTGTGTATGTGTGTGAGCCTGAGCAAGTAGGCCCCAATTATTATGATCGTTTGATAATGATTTCACAGCAAACAATGTTTCCTCCTCATAATAATGGGGGGCTCTGATAAAGTTTGAGAAAGAAGATGAGAGGAATTATAAGAAATCAAGAGGACCGACAAATAGGCTCCTCTCCATAACCAAAAAATGATGAGTGTAGATTATGTCTGATTATGCTGAGTCTGTGGGAATACAAACCAGAGCAGAGCGTACTGCTCTCTAGGTTGCAAAATGTAGATAAAAATATTTATTGAGTGCCTTTATATTGGGCATTAAACCCGTTTAAGTGTGTATTGTCAAAACATAGACTTGAAGCATAAATAAAACCTTCAGGTTGTGGTTATGCTCGTGAGACACAGATGAGAAGTGAGCTGGCATGTAGCAGGTGCATGTACAACACTGCTGTCTTGAAATTGCTCCTGTTCAGATTTGCACGCCTGGTAGAGATCTGCGCTCTTCTACTTAGATTTACTTTGTACGTATGGCGGAAACAAATGGAATTCATTGTTTTATTAGAGGTGGCAGGATGTGGCTGTTTCCTCCCTGCCTCCAGTTTTTATGCTAGGATAGGCTAAACGAGTTGTGACTCCAGCTCTGTAACGTTACATTATGCACAGACATGAGATTAGTATCGATCAAACATTCACAATTGTCCTTTGTGATGAATAAAGTCTTACATTATCTTCTCATCTCAGTCTTGCACATATTTCAAAACGATGCTTTTCAACATTAATGTTGCAATTTGAGGTAGGAGAGTTATAAATTATTAAGTTATTTGCATCTATAGTCTCTCGGCAGGTCATAATTAAAACACACCCACAGTGATTTACAACACCAAACAAGGAGAGGACACCTAATGTGATCATACACACACAGTCTATATACACACTAATATAGTGAAGTGAGCAGTTTAGTCATGAATGAGGAGCTTCTGATGGGAGTGATTTGATTACGCCGGTTGTTTGTCCTCAGATATCTTACCCTCTACCTCTGTGTTTTTCTCTTCCCCCCCTCCCACCGCGGCAATCCATTTCCCTCTGAAAGTGACACTTTAAAAGGTTGATAGCTCTTTGGCCAAGTCTCAGAGCCTCAGATCGATGGCTGGCGGAGAGCGACGTCGAGGTACTGCATGCATCTCGCCTCTCCAGACATGGGAGTTGAAGTCAACACACCAGGTGAAGATACTTTTTGATTTGTTGCCACCATGTGATCCTTAGTTCCCCATAGATGGGAAATAGATGACCGGTGGCATTTTTTTTAGCTTTTTCTGCTGGTGCTCTGAAACCAGCTGGTGCCGTGTTGGTTTAGTGGAAGAGAGACAGCTGGGAGTGGACTTCACACCACTGTACAGATGTATATGTACACAGACAGACAGACTCTCTTTAATTACACAACACAAAGTTTACGGGTAAAGAGAACACAAAAAAACTCTGAATGTTTCTTTTCTTGTTGCCACAAACGTTCCCCCTCCACCATTCTTCCCCCTGCTGTTTCTTATTGCTATAAAATCCTTCCCTGAAACATTATTTCGCAATCACAGTGCTCATTCTGGCTCCTATAATTACTCTACCTCTTCTGTTCAGCTCACTGCTCCTGAACAAAGTAGCAGTGAAAATGGAACCCATTTTTATTTTGACAATAGCTGCTGAGGTGTGCAGCTGATTGTGAGGAGCTGAAGATGAGCAAGACATGCAGGGAAGTCTGGCTGTGCTCATCCTGCAGCCCGCGTGTCTCTAACCAACCCTGTGGTTACCAGTGATCTATCCACACAACGTGGCTCCAGTTCAGCTCCCGCTGAGCCCCCAGAGGAGGACCTCCAGCCCGGGTCTGCTGCTTCCCTCCCCAAAGCAGCCTGAGCTTGGCCTCCCTATGCAGCCAGCCCGGCCTTAGGGGAGCCGGGAGCTGCAGAGCATGGACGGATAACTATCCAGGGGTAAAGCCCACCTTGGGGTGCTATGAGCGGTATGGGAGATGGGTAGCAAAGGCCCCCTGGAGGTATGAAGAAGGGAGTGTAGCCAGAACAGCCAGCCAAGCCTGTTTCCATGCCGGCTCTACACACTCCGGGGCCTGTCACACGATCAAACCGTGGAATCGGGGACAAGAAGTAGGGAGAGTATAAAAACACACACACACATGTTTCCCCATTAGAGACACAATGTCCCCAAGTCTGCAACTTTATTCTCACATTCACATGGAGAGTATCACCAGGAGTGTAAAATGGCAGAACTGAGATCAGGCTGTATTAAAGTGTGAACAGTATAAATATTCATCAGTCAGTGAGCAGCAGTGTGGAGGAGAGGCAGTGAAAGATCTCAGAGGGAAACTGAGATTTTCTTTTTTATATCCTCGCTGCTGTGAAATGGGGTATTATTGTGTCAGAACATTTGCTCCTCTCCAGTTGGAAATGTCATCCCTGTAACTATAGGTTAAATCTATAACCACCTCTTGCCACGAGAACTCTTTCTCCTGGACTCATTGAAACAAGACTGGTGGTTTTGTGAAGCCTCTTTTTGTGTCTCCCACGGAGGAAACGCGGGCTTTTCGTCCACTTTCATACAGCCGGATGATGCTCCGCCTCCCGCCGGTGACCCTCCGCAGGCGTTGGATTGCGACCCAGCATGCGGGGCCTCGAGGCCTCTCCTCTCTTCTCCTTCCTGTGAGCACCCTCTCCTCGTATCTCTCCATCTCCCTGAGTCTTTATCGCAAAAACACAGCACACCACATTTTAATCATGCCCCCGAATGGAAGACACTTTTCCAATTAATGGAACTGCCGTCGTGATGCACTGTGACTCCGAAGCTGCGGAGCCGCAATGCGCAAACGACCCAATAAGCCGCTGCCACCGCTTGATGTATGAACGCCTCCCAAGTTTTGAATGTGAACAAGATGATTTTTGAGAAATCTGTAGTGAATGAAAGGCTGGCGGTGGAAAAAGAATGAGTAATGCTCCGGTGAAGCTGCTGATTGGAACCGTGGATGTCTGTGGTTGTACTGGGCAGCTCTCTGCATGAATGTATGGAATTGTATGAATGTGAAACAGGGGATTACTTAACAGGAAGAGTGTGCACACTCAGCAAAAATCTGCCCTTCGATAAATAATAAAGGGTCAGAAGCTGTTGTCATGGCTCTAGCTCGTGTCATTTATAATCAGTATCTATTGATAGGTCATTCGGTCACGCAGCAGACGGCCTCTGTTATCCCTCCCAGGCCGCCATTGAGTTATTTCCAACAAGTGAATGACTTTAAAGAGGGTTTTGAGTTCCTGTGCTTGCCATAAAACAGTGAAAGGAAGTTTAGCAATAAATGGAAGCATTGCAGACTTTCACTTGCTTCTGTATTGGCGCTTTATTTCAGGGATATATTTCCCAGTGTGTATTTATAACTCTGGGCTCATTCCAGCTTCGACAGGGACCTATCACTTTTCCCAGAGACACAGCCCACAAACACACAGCGGTGGCGGAGGGAGACAGAGTGTTGTGTGAGTGCGATTATATTTGGGTGAGAAGACATAGTATACGCTCTGAGTCATTTGTACTCGAGTGCAAATGTATGCGTGCACTGTTGTAAAGAGGGGCATTCAATTTAAGCCGCTTGTGTGTGTGCGTGCGCACACCCACAAGAGCAGAACATTCAAATGGCAGACACCCTCACGCCGCAGCTCTTTATGCAACTTGTGCACTTCACAGTTTGCCTTCTCGTGGCTTCACATATTAACTTGCCCTCCTACTCCATCAATCAGCATGACACCAATCAGCGTGAATCCGCTATGCATAACATGTTTATGAAACGAAATAATTTCACATTGCCTCACTAGTCTCAGAAATATGTTGAGCGTTTTATACCTGGCACACTGCTATGAACAGAATTAAGAGGGAAATGGCTTCTCTCCCGCACGGACGGGTGAGGTTGAGCGGACGTATTAACCAGAGGTAATTGAATGTAGGAGTAACAGTGCACAGTATAGAGTGGGGGTTCACCTTTGCACTCTCTGCTCTCTCAACCAAGCTCCAGTAAAGAGGCTGAAGTTCGGCGTGAAGTTGGGCTACAGTGCGGCTCCCCCTCAGTGGAAGTTGTTTTGCTGGTCTGGAAATATTTAGAGTTTGGGGCCTTCGAGACCTCCATAGTTCAACTCAGTTCATTGCTATTTATCATGAGTGACAGGTGAGGAGTGAAAAAACTCAACACCTTTCTGCGTGAGCAATGGAGCTGTCTTATTACCCAGTTAGGAAACCAACTGGGTGCTTACTAGAGTTCTTTTCTGAAAGAGACAGAAACAAGCACCAGCAATTTATCCCTTGTTTTTTTTTTCTCCACAGAATATTTTACCGTTCCGGGGAGATTACATTATTTTGAATGAATCAGACAGCAGGGATGTGAAAATAATAATAATAAAAAAAAGGGTGCAGATGTTGGCTTTAATCTTGACTTCTCCGTGATGAGACGGCATGCTGACATTTGGTGAAAGCAGTCTGACTTGGAACCCATTTTAAAACTGTTTTTTATTATAACATGGAATCTGACTCTTTTCAGTATTCTGCTTCAATTTCAACTCTAGATTCATTCTAGTCTCAAAAAAAATTGCGAACCTTAATGGTGGCATGAGGTCATGCATGGAGAAAAATTCGAGTCCCAATGGAGATGTCAGAAACTGCCATACATTTAGCCAGTAATTAGTTTTAGGGCGTAATTAAAAGGAGGGTTGAGCTGAGCTTAACCAGCAGAAGGAGGAAAGTATACATAGCGAACCAAGGTCAAAAGTGTAAGAATACACATTAACATGCTGGGAAGCTATGCACATATTCCAGACAAGAACCAATATAGAAAAGAATAGAAGGTAGAAATAGGGTAAAATGTGATAGGAGGCGGGGCTGTGAATGAGAACACAAGTGAAAAGTGCTGTAATTGCTCCAAAGGGATTTTGTCTTAAACATGAGTAGGTTCGGCAAAGCATGAAGCAAAATCAACAAGACGAGAAAACAGGGGGAGGGAAGAAAGTAGAAGAAGCCGGAAAAGAAGTAGATGGAGGTGGGGCGGGACTGAGAGAGATAAAGAGAGACAAAGTAAGAGAGACAGAGAGTAAGAGGACTACTATGTCTCCATTTCCACGGAACCACAAACCGAGCTAGTTTCCACCAATTACATTCATGTCAGTGTGCGTCCTGGATTCAAAATGCATCAACAGCCTGGAGGGGCCTTCACTCTCCTGGTACACACTCAACATCTCTCCCTGCCTGCCACTCCAGCATTCTTTGCCACACACACACACACACACACACACACACACACACACACACACACACACACACACACACACACACACATCCACCCACACGCGCAGACGCAGTGTATACACATATCACACTCGCACGCATAATAATCTCATCACTCCCTCTCGCTTTGTCTCTCTCTGTCACACACACACACACACACACTCACTCACACACCCACCTTAACAACCAGCCAAACACATTCCCACCCAGCATCCACACACACTCTCTCACACACACATACACATACTTGGGCACACACAAATCTCCTCTGTCACTTCCCTACACTGTCTTCCAATTCCATTTCTCTCACTTGCTTCTCCTCAGGCTCTCCATCCATCCATCCACCCCCTACTTGTCTCATTCTGTCTGCACGCACACACACACACACACACACACATGCACGCTGCTGGTTGTATGTGTGTGTGCGTCTCGGTGCGTGTGTGTGCCCTCCCCTGCTCAAAGATGATAGTAATAAGGCCGGTGATTGCCGGAGATGGAGATGAGGGATGGCGCCTATTGATGATCGTGCCTGTGACAGCCTGGCAGAAAGCTAGACATAGGGCCTTCATTATTAGTGGTAACAATAACAGCAACAGTCGGGCCTTAATTGAATGAAAAAGGCCGCTGGCAGCCAGCCCTACGATCTGGAGTTGGGTGGGAGGGTTGGACAAAAAACAGGGGGGTGGGAGTAATGGCGAGATAGAAAAGAAGAAAGATGATGACAAAGAAACTGGGAAAAAAGAAAGACAGCAAAATAGAAGCTGGGGGACACATACAGTGAGGGAGTGTGGATAGAGAAAGAGAGAAGGGAAAAAAAAACAAAACTGGGAGGACATGAGATGAAGTGGAAAGTGTGAAAGGCAGAGACCCAGAAAGTGCTCTGGAAGGAGCGTGACGAGGCGCGGGAGAGAAGCGTGGACAATTAGGACATTTTTATTGAGTGGAGAGGTGAATAAATAATTGACAACATTCTGTTTGAGTGGGGAAGAAGAGGAAAAAATGAGGGTTATAAAGCAGGGACGGGACTGCCGAGAGAGGAGAGGGAGGCATGGAGAGGGAAATATAGGCACAAAGAGGAAATATAGGCAACACTTTAAAGGCTTGCTTCACCCGAATTATAAAAAACCTTCTCCCTTTGCCATGTGGATAATTTTTATTTTATGTGTGCAGTTTTTGAGACATTTGAGATTTCTGCTTCCATCTCAGTACAATGGAGGTTAATGGCCTGCACTGAAAAATCTCTAATGTATTATTAACTTGCTTTGTTTTTCATTTATTTTGATTATTTGTCATGTTAGTTCATTCATGTTTGAACATATTCCCTAGATCAGGAAGGAGCAGGCTTGCTTGCAAATGGGACACTAAGCTCACATATTTTATTCAATATATATATATTCTTTACTATCATCTCCCATCTTAAAACATATTTGTTTCATGGAGCAGTTTATACTTTGACACAGGAGGCTTAAATAAAAGTAGATGTTACAACACAGCTTCCTTCATTTTGGACTTCCTGCCTCCCCTTTCTCAAGGTCAACACAGCTTGCTATTACTCAACGGTGCAAATTCATGTGTCAGAGTTGAACTCCACATGAATAATTTGTGCAGCTTTACTTTGTCCCCACGAGCGAATCCACTGATTGTGGCAAATCCACTGACGTCATTTTAGATGCTGGTATGATGGGGTCTTTACCCTGGATAATCCACAGACCTCTCTATTGAAACAGGAATTATTTATTCTGTCGGAAGAGGTCCAAATAAAAACAGCGAGGGCTGTTGATTATCCAGACAAACAAGGACACAGTTCCTGGAAGACGAGTTGCTGTTGAATTTTTCAATGATTTTGAGTCCCACACAGACAGGCAATTCTGTTCTTCTCCAATGGATTGTGACGCTTTACACTAGACTAGATACTATGAGAGGTCAGTGAGAATTTGCTTTTGTAATTTTGTGAACCAATCTCTTAAAAGAAAGCAGGTAAATCTACCGAGGCTGTGCAAATAGATTTTATTTTGCAAGCAAATACAATAAAGAAAGACACCTTAAAACTAAACTACTATGGAGACACATTGTGTGTGTGCTGAGATAAGTGTGCATTTATGTAGTGTTTGTGCAGGTATGGATCTGCCTCGCAGTGTGTTCATGGCTGGTATTATCACTGTGAATTTGTGAATCAACGTGGGACGGCGGTCGGTCTGTGCCTTGCCCTTTTTGACAGACTTGATTTAGCAGCGAAATGGCTCCACATCCAAAGCTGCTAATCAAATTGTCACAGCGACCGCAAACATGCTAACAACACCATGAGACAGGTCCAGGGATCACGCTAACGACATCATCACTCATGTTAATAACAGAACCTGCTTTTCCGATGCCCTTTCTCTCTCTGTTGGCATTAGAAAGACAGAAAAAAACCATAACTGAGGAAAAATCAATTTTTGCATCCGCGCCTTGTTTCCGCTCCATCGTGGGAGAAGGAATTTATTAATCAGGGTCAAATCACGCTCTGCCTGGCATCGAAAAAGCCATGAAGGAAAGAAGGGAAGGAGGAAATGGAAATGAGGTTGTGAGGAAGAGGAGAGTAAGGAAAAAGGGCTCTGATGAAGCAAACTTGGAAAGGAGAGACCAGGCCAGAGGTAGGGGGTTGAATATTGATAAGATAGTGATAATGTCTGGCACTGAAGAATGGGAGGGGAAAAAAAGACTCGCAGAAAGACAGACAGGAGCATCGGCCTGCACCTGAGGTGGCGTAATGACAGAGGGAAACTCTCCGGTGGCGACAGCAGCAGCTGCCCTGAATTTTTTATAGCTGGCTTCACGGTGAGATGGCTGAGAGACACCATGATATGTCTCACCCATGTTCCTCTGAGAGCAGCCTTTCATTAGCCGTCCCCCGACCCGAGGTGAAAGCGAGGGGGAGACGAAGTCAGGAGCAAATAAAAGTCGAAATTGTTTTGAGAAAGGGGGCCAAAGGAAAGTTAATACTGAGGAAGCTGTGAGTGTATTTATGGACCTCTGAAAAATAAAAGCATTCGGTCTTTGCTGTTGGGAGCTGTTTTGATGGATCTTGGGTAATGGAGTTTTGATGGATGAGTGGTGTCTGGCCAGTGCTGGGGTCTGAGTGGAGGGCGGGTACAGCTGACTCCACTACATTGATATCTGACCACCAGAAATTACAGCATCTCCTGCCTCCAGCGCTCCCACCACCATGTTTAATTCTCTAGCTAAATTGTTTAGGTATGTAATATTGAACATCCCATAACCTTTTATAAGTGCTATAAAATGAGTGCAAAGCCCTCAGAGACAAAACCACAGAGGAACCTCTGAAATCCACTTTCCCTGTGATCTCAAACATCCAGAAATTCCCTTTTGGCCCCCCCTCCTTTAAAGACTGCAATTAGGCGAGGTAAAATGATAATGTTTTCGTCTTTAGCGTCCCTTTGGTAAACATTGCCGTTAGGATCAATTAACCAGCGGCTAATGAGCAAAGTGGGGGCCTGCCTCAATATTGCACCATTGTTCATTGGCGATTTTTAATTAATGGGTTTTGAAGTAAAAATCGCAAAAGTTTTTAATTGTTTTTCTTTTTGAGTGGGGGAGGGGGGGGGGACGAGATCAGAGTGTTAATTATAAAGTAGGGGCTTTAAAGTGAGGAGGATTTAGACTTTTAATTAAAGAGGAATTTGATGCGACCAACAGACTGAGTTCAATTGCCACACAATCCCCTGTTATTCTCCCTCGCCCCTCTTCTCTCTGTCTGCCTGCCTTCCCTTCTGTTTCGCAGCCTTCCATCTTCTGCCACTCATCTTGCTCTCTGCCCACCCCTGTATGGTGTTGATGTCTCCCTCCTTGCAGGGTGTTGCTATCAGAAGCCGGATTAGGGACTTTGAGAGCTCTGCTCTCAAATGGTGAAGATGAGGCCTGGGTGGGGAGGAGAAGGAGAAGGAGAAGGAGGGAGGAGGGCAAGGGGGATGGCTCAGTCACTCCATCGGATTTCCAAGATTGAATTAGGGAGCTTTAGACAAATCAGAGCCCTTTTGGACATGTTCACAATGTTGCTTTCTCCATTTTCCCTCTTTTCTTCTCTCACTCTCTGTCTCCCCTCTCACAGCTTTGCCTCCTCCTCCGTCTGTCCCTCCGCCCCCTCCTCCTCCTCGTCTGCTCTTTCTTAATAGCGCATAAGATTGTTTTCATAGCAGTGATAAATTAGGCTGAAGTGATTAGCGTGGTGTGAAACGTGATTACATACTGTAGCTTTGCTGATTTGTCGAACAGATGCCCTCTACCAGCTAGACTTTGGTAGGTTACAGTGTTAAACTCGGTCTCCCTCACAGCTGGAGATCCCAGCAGACGTATACAGGTTAATTGCCGTGATTGTGGATATAGCTCTGCCATACCGCCGGGAATGCAACCTGCAGTCCATTTGTTATTGCGGTAGCTGTTAGCAATCGCGCACACGTTTCACGCCCACACACATGCATGCATATAAAAGCCTGTTTGCAGTCCAGTCTTTACATAAATAAGAGAGGCCTGAAAAATAGTACCAGCTGGGAAGCAGCAATGATGTGGGATGCTTCGGTGTTGAGTCATGCTGCCGTCAGTTTTGACTTGAAAAATGGATGACAAAGTTGTTAAAATTAGAATATAAGAGCACAATATTTGCCAATCATCAAGATTAATGGGCTTGTGGCGTAACTTCCATCAGCGGCAGTAGGATGAGAGACAAAGTGTCGTTATATTTTCGAGGAGTCACATCAGCAGGGGTGGAATAACATGAAAGAATAATTAGAGAAATGGCTGACCTCCTGTTGTCTCACCCCTTCCACCCGTGTTGCTGTGATTACGCCAATCACTGTCATTAGCATTCCCTGCGATTAATGTGATTTCTCATGCTTTGTTGCATGCATGCTAATGACTAGCACCCAGCTCCCTTCTCGTTGCAGCGGCACAAACTATCCCCAGCTTAACCCAACTCCTCGAGCCCTGCTGTATTAATACGCGCCTTGCAGCTGGCAAATCCACTCCTGATTAAGGCGACAACCTGACCCAGCATTCATCGACGCAGTAATCAGCCCTTATCCATTTTAGCTCAGTGTGATTCTCACCTCTCATCCATCTTTCTCTCTCATTTCCCCTCAGTTTCTCATTTTTTTTCACCCCCCTGAAAAGGGCAGAAAAGAGGAGGAGGAGGAGGAGCTGGGATTATCAAACGCTCAATCTCTCCCCTCAATCCTGTGTCTTTTTAACTTTGTTGCTTCTCATCACGTGCGTGCTCTCCTTATCTGTTTATCCCGCTCTCGCTAATCTTCATTTTTACTCCATCCCTTGCCCTCCACGTTAATGCCTTTTGTTGCTTTTATCTGACTCTCAGCGTCTCCCACTCTCATATGTTCCTTGGCTTTGCTCAGAGTTTCTCTTCAACATTTAGCGTGTTCTTTACAGAGCAGACCGAGTGAGAGAGAGAGATACTTTTTGGCTACCGGCTAGTTCAGCATCAAGTATTAAGACCTCAGGGGACAATTTATAACACAAACAGGATTTGGAATATTTATCTGAAGGAGAGGAACAGAGCTATTGTAGCAAGGCAACTAGAATATGCTGCTAAGATTATTTTAGTATGTATATAACAAGCAGCAGAAGGAGCCTGTTTTGCTATAGTTGTAACCTCTATGTACATGTTGTGTACTTCAAGCTTTTAATGAAATATCTTAATATCTATTTGATGGATTTCCATGAACTTTGGCTTTGATGTTTATGTCTCCCACAAGATGAACTGTAATATCTTTAGTGATACCTTGACTTTTCATCCAGCACCATCAAACAGTCAAAGTTAGAATTTGTCCAATACTTTTCCTCAGCGCTGATCTCAGCTCTACTTTGTGTTTAGTGCAAATTAAACGTAGCTTGCTTACACACAAAAACAAGATGGCAAATATGGTATTATACCTGCTGAACATCAGCAGGTTAAGACTAACATTGTGAGCATGTTTGAATGCTGACATTAGTATTTAGCTCAAAGCATTGTTGTGCCAAAGTATAGCCTCACAGAGTCGAGCGAGCAAGGCTGTACTCTCACTTGTTTAAAATAAAAAAATGCGGCACCTCACAGTTGAGCAACGAATGTGTTTTCTTAGTGTTAAGACCAGACTGAAAAGCAATTTTCCTCCAGCCTTTCTTTCTTTTGTCTGCTTGTACTAATTTCTTGACATTCAGTATTTCCAGCCTGAACTGCTGCTTTTTGTTTTTTTGATCCTAAAGGCTCACTCGACGCGGGATAGCATTCATCATGATTATGCCGCCCTGATAATGAGAAATAGTGGAATTAATATTCATTTGTCACTCTCCGTCCACTGGGAGTCGAAATGTAAATGGGTGTACTCTCATGTGGCACGCCGGCTTATGTACATGAGTCCAATCAAAGGGTGATTCAAAGTGAAAGTGTGTGGCGCTACTTTGAAACTTAGTGAGTCAGTCAACCGTGTAGTTTGGCGAATACGACCTTCTTGTTCAGTGTAACCCTGTAGTTATTAGTGAGATGTGGAAGTCAGAATGATGCAGCGCTGTCGAGGCAGTCCAACACGAGGAGCATCTAATGCACAGGGATGTTATTTTCCCTCTGTAGCACTTGTGGCCAAGGCATTTCGCTAATTAAGTGGAGGAGTTTTTTTAGAGTCACAAATGACTTTTATTGGCACAACAACTTGGAGGGAAAAAGGCAACATATTTAGATTTTTAAAAGCGCACCTAATTATACTGGTGGTTGCTCATGCATTGCATTTGTTGCTGTGCTTCTCCTGAGCTCAGTCTGCGCTTTTAAGTGAAATGTTCCACTGGGGGTTTGAAGTTGAAAATAACATCAGGTACATGTTGGACAAAATGAGTGCCCCCCCCCTCCAAGAAAACAGCTCTGACAAGGAGACTTGTGCATAGTGGAAAATTAGAACAAAACTTGTACAAAATGTGTTTCAACTCATAACAGGATCCGGATATGCCACGTCGAAGCAAAGGAGGAGTGAGGAAAAGATATATTTTGGGATTTGTGAAGTGATGTGCTGAAGGGGACAGTTTCCACTCCTGGCCTTTAACTTTGCAGTTTATTAATTCCTCTCTGTGGTGCTGTAGCCTGCCAACAGTGTACACTGTTGCATCTGTTGATGGTTGTGAGAAGTGCTTTCTGTGCTCTGTAGGGTAGAGGGGGAGTCTGGGAGCTATTGAGTATAATCAGCAAAACTAATCAAAACGCAAAAGCTGAAAAGGTTATAATGCTTTTTAAAAATAGAACACATTCGAACATATGATAAATATGTGCTTTCCAATAGAAATATTTTACATTTTTATGCTGAATTGCATCTGACCTCAACTACTACCTTCCTGACTTCTTGAAATGTTGTTTCGGATCGCGGGTGTTAAAATCCTCTTTCCTTCTGTGTTTGTGGCCACGATGGACAGCGAGCAGGTAAGGACACTGCTCAGGGTTAACACGCTGGGCTGAATGTAAAATTCCCAAGAGCCTTGTGAGGAGAGCGTGAGGAAAAAAAAAATCAAGAGACAGAAAGGTAGAAACAGAAAGAGAGGCGAGGGAGAGAGAGAGAGAGAGAGACATGAGGGCAGAGCGGAAATGACCTCTGCAGTTTTGTTGATGACATGAAGCAGAATGAGAGGAGAGACGAGGGAGAAGAGGGGAGACAAACTGAGCAAGAAGGAGGATTAAGAAAGCAGCTGGTGAGGATGATCCAGAGGAGAGTGGGGAGAGAGAGTGTGTGAGAGAGAGTGAGTGAGATGCGGAGAAAGAAAGAGGTAGAGGGAAGTAGAAGAAGGGGAGGTGCAAGAGATTGATGAGGGAGAGTGAGAAACTAATTCTCACTTCACTCTGGGCTGGAAGATTAAGGAAGATTAGAGAGATAGAGTGAGGGAGGGAGAGAGATGGGGTGATAACTTCTACCACATGCCACTGAAAGATCTTTGAATGTCTAATATCCAGAGAGAGAGAGAAGGGGAGATTATGAAACAGAGTGAGAGGTTGGCGGGAAAAAAAACAACAACATACAGAGTGAATGCGTTGGCAAGGAGGAAAGAGACAAAGAGCTGGAGTGACAAGAGGATGGATAGATAAGGACAGGAGCAAATCAGGCTCAGAGGGCTCCTAATAGTAGTGATCCATGAGCATATAAATGTCCTTTATATTAGAGGCCATTTCTACCAGTGTGCAGTAATCCATGCCATGGGAGCGCGGATACAAAATCCAGGTCATCTATATACCTCTACAGCACTCGCTTTCACTGAGACTTCCCATTGGGATTCATTCTCTTGTACTGTGCAAGTCTGTGTGACGGTATCTTTTACATTCTGTTCTTTCACTTGCAAAAAAAAAAAAAGGAAACCTATTTTCCATTCCCTGCCACTGACATCTATTTATTCACTCTCTTGACTGTAGGTGCAAAATTTTCTACAGCGCTAGGCTGCCGCACATTTTTTAAGGAGAGAGGGCTGATGGAAGGAATGCATGAATCTCACATAGAAGTATGGACAGAGCATTCCGTGGACGTATAGTCGTGTATGTATGTATGTGTCCATGCGCTCCGGCATGCGCCCGCTGCCACAGAAGTTTTTGTAAGAAATGAGCAGGGAAAGAAAAAGAGGAAAAAAAGAGAGGGAGAGCGCTGCAGTGGCAGACTCAATCCGTCATGCAGGATTACAGTGTAAGCTTCTCCACGGCCATAGATGTGGTTTTTATGGGAGAAACACAGGGCTTTTCTAAACGCAACGGCCCCTGCTATCCCCGCTCCATATTTGAGACAAAGGCAGAGGGCGGAGGAGGGTGGAGGGGATTCTCCCCCTGCGGTCTTTGCCGTCTGATGGCTGCTGTCTACATCCCTGATACGGGGGGGAAAAAGGGGGCTTCCGGGGGACAGGTTGGATGGCGACCTGGTCTTCCACCTCAGTGCCCTCACACACTGGAGGTGGGATCATTACCGCACCTCTGCCAAGAAAGAGGTGACCTTGGAAGGTGACAAGACACTCGCAGCTCTGCTTCTTTTTGATGCTGGGATTGGTGTGAGCTGATCTCGTGTGAGCGAGATGGTATTTCTGCTCGTGTGTGTTTCGTTGTGTGTGTGTCTGTGTGTCGATCAGCTCCCCACGTCTTAAACAGAATTTATAGTCCCAGTGCTGGAGTGGTGCCAGAACATCCCAAACATTACACAGCATGAATGCGCCCCGCAGAAAAAATCGTCCTGAAAATATAACACTGCCAAACTTTGATCTCCTACATCGCCCTGCAACACACCACTGAGATGGGCAAACGCAACTTGGAAATCTTCTCTCAACATACACCCACAGCTTCGTTGTGCTTCTTTGAACTAGCATGGAAGAAGGTCCCAATAAAAACAATGCTGCTACAAATATTGTCGGAAAGTAAAAAAGGGAGGATAGTGAGCGGCTTGCCCACGTAGCAGAGGCTGTCGTTTGTGCTGATGACCGCCCCGCTGAAAGGGAAACAACTGCTGCACCACTGATGCTTCACTGGATGTTGCACAACATCTTGCTGCACAAAGCACTCAGTTTTAATTTCCACATCCTTTATCCGATCCTCACCAAGGGTGGCCGGGCGCTATAACCTGCCAGAGATAGCGACTTAAACATGCCGCAATCTGCTCTGTCTCCCTGAGCTGCTGGAAAATAAACAAAACAACAAACTGACCCAAATAGAGAGAGACAAAGGCGAAATGAATTGGAGATTGGGGCGACGTCATTAGAATTACAAAAATATACTGTCAGATATGGTGCAGAAGCAGAAGACCTAGGGAGCATGAAAGTCATACAAAGAGGGGAAGGGGAAAGGGGGGGTGTATGCTAATAAGGCAGGGACTTAGTGACTTCAACGAGGGGGATTAAAAGCTGTGACAGTACAGGCTTCCATTTCCCACGTGTTCACACAATGTTCAACCAGCGCAGCAGAGGCGTGAATGCAGCAGGCTATGATAAGGCAGCAGGACACAACAACATCCTTGGGATAGATGGTACTGACAAAACACAGATAACGAGTCCGTGTTGTAAAGATATGAGCGCTGTGTTCTATTTTTGATTTGGGAGAGCTGCGGTTCTGGCGAGAGCGGGCCAGGGGCCTCCAGGGGTCCAAGAGTGGGAACCAGGGAGCATGAGGGAAAATTACATTTTAATGAATTTTGGATGGTGACTCCCCAATACCAAGCAATGTCTATTTGGAACTCTTCATCTTAGGCAGCGTGTCTGTGAGTTGTGAGCAATTCAGTCAGAGTGATTTTCCCTTTTTAACAATTGCATTTGAATACATTTCAGAAGCCGCTATGATTTATCCTTGTGTGCTCCCAACTGCAACTGTTAAACTGCATGTTCTGAAATAGAAGGCCGGGCTGTGGTGTGATGCTACTCAAATATCATTTCTGGTTCAGAGGGAGAAGTGGCTCCAAGCAGAAGCTATCTGTTCTTGTTGGCTTTTAGCCATGCTAGCAGCAGGGCAGGGCAGCAGTCGTTTAGTCGGTTGGTTGTTCTGTTCTTCTGTCTACTATTTTGGTCCAAACTGAAATATCTAGACAAGTAATGGAAGAAGAAGCAATGTGCAGAAATTCATGGTACCCAAGGGATGAATCGTTTATGTGGGTGATCTCCTGACTTTTCATCTAGCACCACCAGCAGGTTAAAATGGTCAATTGCACATGCAAGTTGACGTTTTTCGGTCAGGGTAAAATTTCTATTGATGAATTGCCATAAAAATTGGTACAGACCTCCATGTCGCTTATGGTATTAATTGTAATAACTCAATTGAACTACAGTGCCATCATCAGGGCAAGATTTGAATTTGTCCATAACTTTGGTTCATGACTAAATATCTGCAAAACTAATCTCGTCACTGTCAGCTGCACTATTTGATTAGTGTCATTTAGCAAATATTTGAAAGCCAACATACTATATTAAGATCATGAACAAAAACATATACATATACATCAGCATGCTTGCATAGTCTGTGAGAATATTTGGGCCGATGTTAACATTAAACCAAAGTGCTGCCTTGCCTTAGGACAGGGGTATGCTTAAAGTGAACCAGTTCATACAAAGTGTCAGACCATGTATGACGGCAAAAAGCATTTATACCTGTTCTGAATGGCCACACTTGAAGGTGGGACAAAAAGCCTGCCATTATAGAAGAGGGATGATGGCTCCTACAAAGGGAGGATAACAATGCCTTCTCTCTGACAGTCTCTTCTCTCACACTTTCATGGTGTTGTATGGGGTTGTTGTGACAGTGACGGAGGTAAAAAAAATAAAAAAAAAACTTAAGAGAGAAATTTAAAATTCTGTCCACATTCTCACCTCTGCACACCTGGTCAATCACTGCATCATCAGTGTCAGATTGTCGGTTGCTGAGAGCTACAAAAATCTGTTGTTGGAGAGGTGCGATGGGTTTTCAGACACAATTTGATGATCTGACAAGCAGTTCGTTTCGAGCATACTGATGCCATAAGTACAACCGCTCAGTGTGGCCTTACACCTTTATTTCAGTAGCTCCTCTACCTTTTCATACGTACCAGTCCATTGTGTAACAGCTCTCTCACTTGCACCATGCATTCTAGCCGGAGAGCTCTATAACAATCACATCAGGATGTTTAGCCATTGTGTTCCTGTTAGTGTTTGAGGAGGTTGCCAGCAGAGAGCCAGCATCTTCTTAGCCACGGTCAGGCCTGCTAACAATACATGTTTCCCTGGATACGATAACTGGAAATCATTTAAGAGCATGACCGAGGGTGAGCATGGTACTGCAGTCCCCTGCAGCCTGTGGAGAAAGGTGAGCCTCTCCTCCACGGGCCTCAGAGAGACCGATGCGTTATGGTTGAAGAGGGATGAAGCACACATGACCAGAGGTAGTTTTCAAAATTTGGGATAGAAAACCCACCCTTGGATTTGCGGCTCTGCACGGTACACATCTTGAGCAGGCCCCACCGTATGAATTTGGGTTGAATGTCTTGTCCAAATTATTGATGGGGGGGAAGTAGGTGCAACATAGAGGAGACGTTCAACCATTGCAAAAGATCTATGATAGAGACACAAGTTTGACCATCTTTCTAGGTCTGCCTCTTTTTAGCTAAGAATGCCCTGTTCTTCGTAGTAGTATTGCCTAATGATGGATAGACATTGATCCTTTAGTACTTAGGCTAACAAACACTTTCAACATCAAACTATTACGCTCCTGTTTTTGCATTAAGGCCCACCAGGGAATAGCAGCAGAAACCAAAACCGAACACCTGCAGAGATCACATTCAGAGAAAGTTTTCAGTGCACAGCGGAGCCTTATTGATTCTGTCAGATGGCCATTAAAAGTAAGCCTGCTCTTTTCACTCGCCGCCCGCCTGGACGGCCGATAAACATGAAAAAGATCCTTAAATGTAAATTGAAGAGAGAATGGGGCAGATTAAGGTGGAATATTGAGTGTCATTATTTACCTCGCCCGATAGCCTTGGTGCCATTCTACAATGTGCCTTCTCCTCTCTGGCAATGCATCACACATTATCACCGACAACCTTGAGTGTGTTGTGTTTATTCATCTCTGAAACGACCCTCTCCCACCTCCCCGTGTCCTCTCCACCAGCCTCTTGTCCAACCTCAGTGCCCCTTGAAAAGAACACCCTTGAAAGGTAAACAGCAGAGACGAAGGGAGAGGGTATCACGAATTAAACCGCAGACAAAACATCTTCAAGTGCTGTGCAGTACAGCACCTCTCATTCAGGAAAGGACTAACTTTGTTCACCTGATCTATGATGCTTTGTTGCTTCTGAATAGACGTGTGTATTGTGAGCTCATGCTGAAAAGATTTTTAAAAATATTTTCTCACAACCTTTCACCGATGGCGCATATGAAAACCTTTTCTTTCC
This sequence comes from Centropyge bicolor, assembly GCA_037975185.1. Taxonomy (NCBI): domain Eukaryota; kingdom Metazoa; phylum Chordata; class Actinopteri; family Pomacanthidae; genus Centropyge; species Centropyge bicolor. The sequence goes on along the minus strand of JBBMOC010000050.1, from coordinate 1,279,331 downwards.
TCATTCTCTGACACACATCTTGATACAAACTTACACACACTATTCACACAGACCCACAGCTTTGGGGAGACAAAGTCCATCTGCAATTCCCGAGGACTTTTGCTGAAATGTCAGCCAGTGTGCTGAAAGGATCAGATAGCTTTTTGATGTTGCACATGCATTCAGGTGGAAGAGGAAGAGAGACAGGCTTGATAGGCATCAGGTGTAATTTTGGTAACTGCTGTGGCAGCTGATGACTCACCGTTCAGAAAACGCAGTCTGAGCACCTACCTAGAAAGATGTTGACTCAAACAAGATCAGCTGCCTGACACAAAAACATCCCCTGACCTTTGTGCATGAAGATCATCGAAGCTGACCAGCTCCTTTAACTTCTCAGAAGAAGCCGCACAGGGGCCTAAAGGTGCAGGGATGTCAGATGTTATTATAGCTCAGTAACATGCTGATAGTTTTGGTGGACATATGATTTAGTCAGGAGCAGGATCATCCACCATGAAAAGAACATTGTCTCTTATTTTATTTAACACAAGATTTCACCTCAGCATTAGTGTCCATAAGTCATTAAAATGTCTGTGCTTCTAACTTAGAGTCAGACTACATTTGAGATCAAATGAACTTTACTCTTTTACACAAAATGCTGCATGCAAAATAGATATAATCATAATTTAAAGTTGGCAAAGATATTTTCTGGAAGGATGGAGGGTAGTGATACAGATCTTTTTCCGTAGCTGAAGTCAAGCATTTTCCCCTTGATATTTTTAACAGCATTTGCCATTTGGACTTAACTCACAATTATACTTATGATTTGTGTGTTGGACTTTTTGGAACAAAGTTGGACCAAGTTCATTCCACTCTGGTCCAGTTGGTGCTTAAAGCTTACAGTGTGTGGTTTTCATGGATTGTGTTCCTTTGCCTTATGATCAAGTTGTTGCCTGTTATTCTCATTAATATTATTTATAACATTGTTCAGTTATTGCGACTGGAACTGGAACCTCCGACTTCATGTAGTGTGAGGAATTGGAGCTGCACTGACACGATGCGCTCGACCGAGTATTAGCCCAGACGCAGATCTTATGAGGTAAATCAATTATTGGCCATAATGTAACCAATACACATTAAATAAAGCTTTAGTGCCACGGCAATCCCTGGCATTATGTTACATATAAAACATTGCAATGAGTTCCTTGCAGTGAGGTACACAGATATTAAATTTGCATCCATTTCTTCTAGAAATTAAATTTCTGTGCAACTAATTTGCAACACCAAATATTATTTAATTATTTAACCCTTATTACGGTTATGTTTTGGCATTCACAGCAATTGGCTAAGGTTAAGGAAAGTCATGTGATTATTAACATTTAACAGAAATCACAGTCTCTGTGTAACCGATACCAAACCTGACCACAGATGAGACCCTGAACTCTGGTGTCAATGCCCTGCCCTTCTAACAGCTGCCATCCACCCAGACATGCGACTGGTAGATAAATGTACAGCTTCATTTGTTCAGAAAATGTTACCGGTGAACACAATCCAGACATAGTTTACATTTGTCAGTGTGATAGGGAAAACAATTTAGTAATATAAACATGATTTCTAGGAGACAGAGTTGAGAAAAAGAGAGCACCGGTATCCGATCCTATCTTCAGATACGCTCAGATATCAGGCACCAGGAGAAAATGTTCAATTGTTGCATACCTCGGCTGAATAATAATAAAACAACACCCAGTGTGAGAAAATAGCAAAACAGCGCAGCGTTCTGTGATTTAGAATGTGGTTTCAGTGCAGCCTCACCTCATCTCACTTTTATGAAGTTTAACTACACTCTTGCTCTCCAGGCAGAGGTTAGAGACATTACTGCCCTCGTCTCTTCATCCATGTATTTTTTCCTCCGTTTCTTTGCCTTTTCCACACAAACTGTAGAATAATTTTAAAGTTTTAATGTGTTGGGACAATGGATGCCCATTTCTGTGTTGGTATGGGAACTGCGTTTCACCTACTCATGTGACTCTAATGTTATCTTTAAGTGTGTTTTACTCTTTTACTCAGCCATTACATACTTCTTATTTTTTCTTATGTCTGCAGCTGTTGGCTGAAAAAGTTGTTGTTTGTGGGATGTCTAGTCAGTAGTATAATGTTGTCAGCTTTATTGCCCCAGTAAAGAGACAATTTATAGTAAAATGAACTAGTTTCCGGCTAGTTTAGTTGGTGCATTAGTTATCATTGCATACAGAGAATTCATGGCATGTTATGAATTTCTGTCTTTTTACCAATAATGTTTACTCTCTGCTACTTGTGCATAATTTATAGTTGGAAAAGATCTGACTGATGAGCAGGATTCAGCAGTAAATCACAGGCGCTCAGTGTGTCAGCGCTGTCACTGTTGGTATATCCACACACTCTTAGCCAGCACTTTACCTTACGACCGCAGATCAGACTGAGAACTACTTGATCCCATGCCAAGGCAGTAAAATATGGGCCACAAATGTTGTCCCTGTCGTGACCTACTGGCACGTCTCCTGGCATTGTGATTCTCCGGACTGTCTCCTGTCAAGATTTATTTGATCTTTATGGGACCTCTCTCGGTTTATATACTGTAGCCTAAGATAAAGCAGCAGCTGAGGAAGCTTGTATTTGAAGTATGTACTGGAGCTGGGGCCAGTTGCACCAGCTTTTCAGAAGTTCAAACTAATCCTGGTTTTAACGTAAGTGGCCCCTAAGTGGGCATTTATACATCCCTGAATTAAAACAGGTTGCACCACACAGATTAGTTCTTATGTAGACTTACTAAATATTTACAACCAGTAATTGTCAAGTGTAACTGTTGCATAGCTTGTGGACGCAACAGACAAAACTTGGAGGATTTTGAATCATATTTTACAAAGATAAAACAATGTTGTGTTTATGCTGGGTTGACATATCCTCTCCTGGTCAATCCCAGTAAAAACCCTATTTAGTAAACCAATAGTTTTGGAACAAGTAGTGAACTAGAATGGATTATCAAATAGTTGGTGCAGCACAATCCTGCATTTGTTTGTAAAAAATGTATTAAACAAGACTGAACTCTCACATCTCTCATGCTTGCTGTTTTCAGCGCACGTGCTGTATTTTGAAAAGCAGTGTTCTTGCTGCATGTTCTACAAGCCTCTGACTCTTGCCATTTAATGTAACCCCATTGATCTAGCTGAAAGCCAAGCAAATCCAAAGCCCCCTGTCACTGCTCTGTTACACTGAGTCTTTTTAGTCTTAATCTCACCAATAGGCAAACAGCCACCCATAAGCGGACTGAATTTCACAGCTCTTTACACCATGCTACACCATAAATTCATTCCACTGTTTTGTACTGTACAGCCGCCGCCGCCGCCACATTGTTTACCTGTTGTTGTTTTCTGCCCTCGTCCTCCACAAACCTCCAGCCTTGTGGGAATTATCTTATGTCCATAGGCTGGCGCTGTGTACTCTCCCAAGGGAAGTAAGCACCTGCTGTCAGTATATGAGTAAATCTGAGGTAGAGACAAGGCTGAGGACAGAGGTGAAGAAGGTATTCTTACATTAACAGACGAAAGCTCCCGCTGTTTTTCACCTCCTCACACACTGACAGGTCTGCTTTTATCCGTCAAGGTTCAAGGCGAGGACGGAGCTGCTTTACGGGGCTTTGCACTTAAAACTACCCGGTCGTCTTCCAAGGAGGACCGGTCCCCACCTCCTGCTCCACCTCACACACACACACACACACACACAGACACACACACACACACACATAACAACCCTTCCACCAAACCTCCCTGCTTTTCTGCCTTCTCCGTCTCTCTTCTGGAGATCACCTTTGTTACTCCATGCATAATTCTTTTGGGGTGGCAGCCTTTTTCTCTTCCCTCCTGGTGTGAGAGAGCGCTCCCTTTCTTCTCTTTGACTTCACTGCGTCCAGAGAGGCCGTCCCCAGAGCTTTCTTTATTTCTCCTACCAGCGCAGTGGTAAGAGGAGGATTTTTATGTGTGGAGCATTCAGGTTTTTGTGTGACTGTCTTCATGAATTTCATGAACACACACAGTTTGAGAGGGTGGATGAATGTGGCTTTGTGAGTCCAGGCTTTTTTTTTTTTCATTGCATTTTTTATATGCGTAAGTAAATAAATAAATGTTTTTTTTTCTGGAGAATGTTTTGTCAACGGGGCTTGAAGTGTGTTTTTGTTCATTGTTGTGGAGAGGGTGCGCGTGGGCGTGCTGTTGCTGCGGCGGCGGCGCATTTCTCCGTGTTTGCCTGTACGACAGGAGGGTTATCGAGAGGAAAAGAAGACAGACAGCAAGCAAGGAGGTGAATCGTAATTAAAATTTTCAGTCTCGTTAAGTTGGTGACAGCTCGCAATCGATGGCGAGGATCTGCCTCCAATACTAACGAGCCATAAGATCATTTGAATTTTAGGTGGAATTGGACCAGTAAGGGGAAATTAATTAAGATATTTATGGCCTCAATTAATCAGGTCGCTGAGAAACTTGTTGTAGGTGTACAGAACTTACAAAGAACTACAGTACAGTTGGATTCACATGGTTTTCAAGTCTTTGAGGACATACCTCAACTACACAATTTCTAAAACTCTAATTAGGAAGTGAGCTCCCTGGAGCTACCAACTGTATCACCCTATTATCTCTATTTACACTACTGGAAATCATGCTACCATATGTAAAGGCTACAGGTGATATCCGCATCCCCATGCTCACTGGTTTCACAAGGATGAAAACAACAATTTTGCCGTATCGCATTATATAAAGCTCTAATGAGGAAATATGAGCTCCCCTGTGCTTCAAACCACAGCACCCAATTATCTTCACTTACTGCTGTACAGGCCGATGCACCCAGGGTAATGGCATAACAACAGCTCTCCCCAAAGGCGCCCGGCACTATGTGAAAGGCTGTGACACAGATCAATACATTACAGAAATGCTTTAACTTCGTTCCGAGTGAAATTTCTGGCCTTGAAAATGGGGCAAAAGATAAAAGACTCGAGGAATAAAAGGGGTTTTGTTCCTACTTTGGCGCTTCAAAGAAAACCTCACATTGACAAAGTGTCCCACACGAAAATGTTGTAAATTTGTGTTCAGCTGGCGATGGCGCCATGTTGATATTCTGCACCGCATCCTGCCACCTGCCCCAGGCTTGTTAACAAGGTGCCTGTGGCAATGATTGCCTGGCCATCAAACTCCCAGTTGATAAGTTCCTCTGGGAGAGAGAGGAGCTCTGTCATTGAATTCACCCTGATCGCCTCCTCATGCTGTACATTGGAGATAACACGCAGCCAAACACAGCTTCACATCCTTTATAATGGCCTCTGTGACATTTATATATTACTTATTCTGTAAAATCTGTCCAGCATTTTGCCACTAGTCCCATGTAACCACTGGATATATCCTGCATTTTACGATTTGATGACTAGATTTATACGCGCAATTATGGTGTTGTAGCCTGCTGTCAAGATGGTAGCCAGTGAGACACCTGTCACTTCCAATGTAGCAAGGCCGAAGAAGGGGATTGGCTGATTGATTGAAGCCTCAGAGTGCACGGAGGGTGAGGGACGCAGTGACAGGCCTGTGATTGACACAGATGAGAGAGGGGAAACGAGGATTGGAGCGAACAGCGGAGAGGACAGGATACTAAAACAATAGCGAGTTAGAGAGAGGGGATAGAGGGAGATTTAGGGAGATAGATAGGCCGAGGAAGAGACAGGTGGTGAGTGGGAGAGGTGGGAAAAGAGAAAGCGGATGAGGGGGAGGGGTGGATAATCTTTTTTTTTTTTTCCTTTACTGTTCATCAAAAGGGTTTGCTTAGAGAAAGAGGGACTGAGAGCGAAGTGGCTGAGGACATAGAGGAGAAGATGAGAGAGAGGAAAAAGGTGAAAAGTATTCCAGGAGGAGCATCCCAACTTCAGTCATGCCCCAGTGAATGTGCTGACAGGGTCTGTCTGCGCCACAGCGGAGCAAGTGTCATACACCCAGACAAACCACACCACAGGACAAGATCAAACTGCCACTACTTAACCCACAACACGCAAGTTTCGCAAAATATATAAACATTCAAAAGCGGTTTTACAGAGTTTTGTTTGCCAGGAATTTAAAGGGAGACTCCAGCAATTTTACATCAGGTTCAGTTTACTCATCTTGAAGCTGTATTATGCATGTGGCTCTGAAGGATGCTTTGTAAAAGACTGAGAAAATTACCCTAATGATGCCAGTAAAAGACACTATCGAATTGTATTATAAGAAATGTCGGAGCCGGTATTTTTGGAGTTTGACGCATGATGCCAAAAAATGATGATATATCAGTCTCTGCTGCATTGATTTTGTCCATTAAAAAAAAAAACTGTCTTCTTGTGAGACCTTCAAACAGTTATTTGAACTACGCATGCACATGCCTGTCTCTTTCTGCACACATAGTCAAAATAAAAAGGTTTTCATGTTAATACAATCTGGCAAATAGTCACATTATTGACTTGTCAGATGCGTGGGTGGATGTTACTGAAATATTAGCAATGTGTGTCCGCTCTTATCTTAAAACAAGCATGCTGATTGATATCTGACATTTTGATTTGGCGTAGGATTTCCATTCGAGGCTTGAGTGCATGAGAGACGTGCTGAGAGCGTGAGTCAGATGTGTGAGGAGCTGAGGAACCTTTTACATCGCTCAAGGCGCTGTGTACAACAAAGCACATCTGCATCTACGTCTTGCATCTGTATTGACATTCTAACTGAGTGATCAAAGCACAATATTAATTCAGCTAATTAATCACGCATCAAAGTGATATGAAGCCAGTTTCATATCGTGGCTGGTCCCTTTTTTTCACCGCAGTCAGAAATCCTTGACAGTCGTTCCCATTACTAAGTGCTCAGAGCAATTTCTAATGGTGTTATCCTATCTTTTTCCGTGTAGAATAGTGTGATGATAGCTTTGTCCCCGTCTATCTAATAGATGTGAGAAAAAAACACTTGGGTCATTAAGAAGATATAAATGGATGTGTGTTCTGAGCCTAAAAAGCCCTCTGTGCTTGTGAAAACGTGATTGCTGCTCTGTTAAAAGGTCTGTCCTTCCTGCTTGTCTGTGAATTCTCCTACCTGTCTACGCCGCTCCACTTTTAATTAACGCAGCGCAATGATTAAAGTTTTAACTTAATTATCTTTATCTTTTCTCTCAGGGTGTTCAACCCTCCGTGGGAAACTGAATGAGACGCTTCGCGAGAGGAGTGGGAAAAAACCAGCAGAGAGCGGCTTGGTGAGATAGAGGAAGATATTAGGCAGCGTGAAAAAAAAGGGGAAGAAAAAGTGACTGACACCTGCCCTCCAGCTCATTGTGAAGGGCACAGGATGGGAGAGTGAGAGGAGGGGCATGAAAAGAGGGAAAACAGACGAGAGAATGAAGACAACCGGAAAACAAGGCCTGCCTCACAGCAAACCTCGCTCAAATTAGGACATCTCGCCACAAGACAAGATGACTACAAGAAATCTGCTCTTATTGGTTTCCCTGTGCCTGTGGGAGGGGCTTACGGGAGGTGCCTCGGCCAGCAAGATCATACGGAGGAGAGGAGTGGGCGGATCACACATGGTGAAGCTAGGAGAGAGCAGAGCTGCGGACCAATGGGATGCCAGCGTGGATGCGAATGTAATGCCTGTGGTGACTCTGAGAAACCTGGTTAGTCATGAGCAGGCGGGTGACACTGGATCTCATTCTTATTCCAAAATAATTCAGAGTCATGCTGCTCCAATAGTAGCTAGCAAAGAGAGGCAGGCTTTCAAGCCCAAGCGTGAGGTTGACTCTGTCAATAAAAAAGAAGTGGCCCCGCACATGTCGTCCAATAACAAGGAGCTAAACCAGGATGTGAAGAAAGTGAAGAACAACACCAAGAATGCTGAGACTTCTACCAAAACAGGAAGGTCAGAGAAAGCATTCACAATCCATCATAAGCCAGATTTACACACCAACAGAACCAGGTTTAAATCAGGCTCTAGATCCAGGAGCAGACTTGATTTGAGTGTCCATACCACGGGTGTGCCGGGAAAAGGATTCAGCATCGACTCATCAAACCGAAAGCTGAACCTCACTGGCAGTTATGGGGTTCTGAAGCTGCTGTCGAAAGAGAACCTAGTCAGGATCGTCAATTCCCAAATGCAGAGTGTTCCCAGCCTGAGCTTTCAGAGCAAGGGCAGTCGGAGCAGGAAGAGAGATTTGATTGACGTTAATCACGGACAGTTCGAGGCTCAGAAAGTGCCGAGACAAGATATAGCTGTCACTCAGTTCCAGGCTGGATTTGATAATCAGACTGCATTACCTTATGTGAGCCCAGTCACCACTCCAGATCTTAACCGAGACCAGGGCGCCAACACTCGTATTAATCTGCTGAGCGAGGTCAACCCAGCTTTAAGTAAAGAGCAGGGCAACTTGGGAATGCAGGGTTTAGATAGTGGCAATATTAAGAGCAAACACCTCGTCCGTTTACTGTCAACACCTCGAAGCGAGGTCAGTCTCAGCCCAGAGAAGGAAGTAGTAATCAGCCAAACAGAACCACCATTTACATCGACAAAACATTTCCCACTGTATGTTCCCTCTGAAACAAATGATTCTCCACCGTCTGTGCTGACAATGCAACCCCTGGGAGTAAGACCGGAGAACAGAGCAGCAGATTCCCATAGAGACCCATTAACAGAGTCGGTTCACACTGCTCAAACAGAACTCAGCACAGCTCAGTACCCTGCAGATGAAGACAACAAACTTGTCAACAGCAGTCATGTCCTGAGGCTCCACCCGGCTCCCGAATGGAGCCACGATACGAAAGACGCTGGGATGCAAGCTGTCGATCCAGAAAATGGGAATGGCCTTGTGTTTGAAGAAGCTGAGTCAGACGTGGAAGAGGAGGCGCGTGAGCGAATGGAAAGGAAGGGGTCGCGCTCTCGCAGCAGGAGGAGCTGGATCTGGAACCAGTTCTTTGTGATCGAAGAGTATGCCGGGCCTGAACCTGTGCTCATCGGACGGGTAAGGGAAGAGAAAAACTTCATTCATCATTTACAAGGGTTGTGAACTATTTTATGAATGTTTTATGAATATTTAAGACACTGTTACAAGTCTTTTACATGGCTTATTTAACCTCAGGTCCTTCTCTCAGGTACACATCTTATACAAGAAGTGGTTAGCATAATTTACCCCCAGAGTCACGCTTCAAGTTTTTTTGTGCATTGTTATAAACCAGCAATTGGAATTGATTTACATTGCTCCAGTGCGATGTGATGCCTTCCAGGTAGCCGTAAAAGCTTCAATGAATCAATGGTGTATTGAGGCGCAACAAAAGCCCCAGATCCCGTTTGCCCAAGGGGCTAGTCATGATCACTACCAATCCGCACCCGCCATTGGGAATTGACATATCCAGGAGAATTAATAGCTTTACTTTTTCCTACCACCATTGATCCTCACCCCAAGGCAGAAAGCAAGAGTAGTCCGAGTGTTCCCTCATTTCCCTGTAGGTCAGACCTGTCAGCTCTCCTCCCTCATGGTCAGAGGTCTGCAAGGTCCCGCTAATGCTATTTCATTCAGACTGATTTACACTTGCTTTGACAGGATTTATCACTGCGTTCTTCCGCAGCACAACACTCACAGAGCCGAAGTCCTATTGCTCTGCTCTGTAATTTATTAGAATCATTGACTGGGTATGTCTCACCCCCAGTGCCCGATGCTCACTCCCCCCCCCCCCCCC